>BSBK01001155.1:2652500-3252500 GCA_027943335.1 Chamaecyparis obtusa | reverse complement strand
AACATCATGATGACTTGAATATGCCTTGTGTACAAACACATCAAGCATGCAAGAGATCATTCTAAATCCAATGTGAATTACCCATAGTGACCCTTTATCATTCACATCCTTAGGTAAGATCATGTTTTATAGTAGGAGTAAGAAATCACTCAAAAAGACAATAGTTAGATCAAAATTCCTTGAATTTTCTAGGTATCAATGGTCGAGGTACACATGGCCATCCAATACGAGATGGGGGCTCTTATAGATGGACACCATTTTAATCCAGGATTTCCAAAGTTGTTAGATTTTCACTCCAAGAAAAAAACAAAGAAAATATTTTGGCCCCAGTCATCACTCTCAAAATCCAATAAAGGACATCATCGAAGAGCTCGAGGGAACAAAATATGGAAAAATCTCAATGCAAATCAATAAGCATACAAGGAGATAAAAGCATGAAGCACAGATATGTTTTCATTTTTTGTTGATGTTGTTCGTTTGTGTTTGATGGAAAAATCCTTTCTGGAGAGGAGACTGACTGACTGACTTAGATGAAGCTTTTGACTAGATATGATTCATCTGAGGTATATTGGAGACCAAAGGATATGACATTGATTGCCCCCAAGTGTTAGGCATTGATAGGATACATACATTTTTGCTGATTATTGTACAAACTGACTTATTGAAAATAGGAATGCGGGAACAAACCAAGAGATATGTAAAAACTAAAGCATGACTGAAAGATGGGAAAGACCAAGATTGCACTAATAGATGGAGCATTTTGAATAAGGGGCACCTGTTTGCTAGGTTTTCACCATCTTGGTAGAGATTCTATTTTTGCTACTAGGGTGCCTGTTTCCAGGTTTTCACCAAGGCACTTTTTCTTTTTTTTCATTTTTTCAAATTTTTTTGTATTTTTCCATTTTTATTTCTATTTTTTTTGTATTTTTGCTCTTTTTGACTTTTTTTTTTGTGATACATCAAGGCGCCTATTGCTAGGTTTTCACTAGGTAGATCATTTTTTTTAGGACTTTTTCTAGTTTTTATGATTTTTTTAGGACATTTTACCATAGACTGAATTCCTTAGGCATATAATTTCTTTAGATGGAGAACGTTGATTGGTTCTTGGAGCTGTTCTGCTTTAGTCATTGAGAGTTGATAGATTCCATAGCCAAAAGTAGTAGTAATAACAAAGGGACCCAGCCAGTTGGGTTGAAACTTCCCCTTGCGCTCTCTATGTGATTGATTTTTAGGATTCTCTCTCAAGACTAGATCGCCAACATAAAATTCTCTGTGTTTGAATTTCTTGTTGTAGCCTCTAGACATTCTCTTTTGATATACTCTAAGATGATCATATGATGCTTGTTTGCACTCATCTAGTAGTTCAAGTTCTTGCAACCTAGACACTCTGTAGTCATCATCAGTTACTAGACCATGCATTTTGATTCTTAGTGATGGGATTTCAACCTCAATAGGTAGTATTGCTTTAGACCCATTGGGCATTCTGATTCTTGTCCTTTAGGCCTAGAGAGATGGATTGATCATGAGATGCTAATCTCTTCCTATTTTATTAATTGTACGGTGCAAGGTTTTCAATAGATTCTTGTTATAAGCCTTTACTTGTCCATTCCCTTGAGGATAGTAAATAGATGACCAATGTTGTTTAATCTTGAATTTGGCACATAAATCATCTAAGTCTTTGTTTTTGAATTGTCCACCATTATCAGTAACTATTGAATGTGGAATTCTATACAACATATGATGTAGTTTAGGATGAACATAGAGATTTTCTTGCCAGTAGCTTGAGTCAAAGGGACTGCTTCTACCCATTTTGTGAAAGAGTCAAAAGGCCATTATGTAGTAGAGGGAATTAGATCTCTCCCTGGAGCATGAATCAAGTTACCATGTACTTGGCACTTTTGACAATTCTTAGCATACTTGATTGCATCTTTTTCCATTTCAGGCCAATAGTACCCAGCCCTAATAAGCTTTCAAGCTAGTGTTAAACCATTAGAATGTGATTCACATATACCCTTGTGGACTTCCTCTAATGCACATTGAGACTCTTTGCATTCTAAACACCTAAGAAGTGTACCATCTAGACCTCATTTATATAGATCATTACCAATGATGACATACTGAGATGCATTGTGGATAAGGTATCATTTCTCATGGTGGTTGAAGGAATCAAGAATGATTTGGTCTTGGAGATAGGAGAAAAGGTTTTTGTATCAGGATGAACCATGACTAACAATAGTGCAGATCATGCAGGTTTTAGGGGAATCATATGCAGGATAAGATAGTGCTTCCACCAAGAACTCATAGTGTAGCTCATGTTCGGGCTGCTATAGTAGAGATGATAAAGTTTTCATAACATCAATAGCCTTGTTCTCTATTCTAGGAATCTGTTCAAATGTTATAGATATGAAATATTTATTTAAATCATCTACCATTATTTTGTATGGGGTCATCTTTCCATCTTTCATTTGATACACATCATTGACTTGGTGTATTACAAGTTGTGAGTCTCCATGAATGTGTAATTCTGTCACTCTCCACTCAAATTCTATCTTCATGCCATTAAGAAGGGCTTCATATTCAGCAATATGGTAGGTGCAAGGAAACTTTATTCTAAATGCTTTAGGGATTGAGTATCCTTGAGGTGTGATAAACAATATGCCTACTCCCGATCCATTCTATGTATAGGAGCCATCAAAGAATAACTTCCATGACCTAGAAGACAAGTTCATGATAGAGGAATTTGGGAATTCCATTTGCATTAGTGTATCATCGAACAATGGTGCATCATCCAATTGATCAACAATTTCCTATCCTTTTCTATCTTTTCTTTCAACATATTCAATGTCAAATTCACTTAATAACATCACCCATTTGGCTAATCTACCTGTGAGGGAAACTTTTCTTAGTAGGTACTTTAGTGGATCAATTTTAGCAACCAAATGTGTTGTATGGGCCAACATGTAGTGTCTCAATTTCTATGATGCAAGGATCATAGCTAGACAAGCTTTCTCGATCATTGAATAGTTCTTTTCATATGCTACCAATGTTTTGCTTATGTAATAGATAGCTCTTTCCTTTTTGTTCTCATCATGTTGCACTAGCAGTGCTCCCAATGATGTATCTGTTGTGGAGACATATAAGATCAATGGATTCCCTTGAATAGGAGGCATCAAAATAGAAGGATTTGATAGATATTTCTTGATATGATTAAAGTTCTTTTCACACTCCTCATTCTATGCAAAAGTCACACCTTTATGTAATGTTCATGTGAAAGGTTGTGATATGTCTGCCAGCTAAGATATGAAGCATCTAATAGACTACACTCTTCCTTGTAATGTCCTCATTTGAATGATATTCTTGGGAGGTTACATCTCCATGATAGCTTTTACTTTAGTAAGATCAACTTCAATGCCCTTTTTTGAGACAATGTAGCCTAGGAGCTTTCCATAAGTGACACCAAAAGCACATTTCTTAGGGTTTAGTTTGAGACTAAACTTCTCCATTCATCTATTATTTTTCTCAAATCATTTAGATGTTTAGATCTTATCATAGATTTTTCTAAAGTGTCATCAACATAATCTTCCATAGTTTGATGCATCATGTCATGAAAAATAGACATCATAGCTCTCTGATATGTGGCACCAACATTTTTAAGTCCAAATGGCATGACATTCCAATAGAAGGTACCCCACGCACATGTAAAATTATTTTTCTCTTGATCCTCAAGAGAAATTTTTATTTGATTGTAGCTAGAGAAACCATCCATTAGATAATACATCTCAAAGCCCATAGTCATGTCCACTATCATGTCAATGTTAGGTAGTGGAAAATCATCCTTAGGGCATGCTTTGTTAACATCTCTAAAATCTATGCACACTCTTATTGATTTGTTTGGTTTTGAAATAGGTACAATATTAGAGATCCATTCTACATAATCAATCACTCGGATAAATCTGGCTTTTAGGAGCATCTCTAATTCAACTTTTACCAAGAGTGCAACATGAGGATGCATCTTTCTTAACTTTTGTTTAACAGGTTTTACTCTCAGAGAAATAGATAAATGGTGCATTATAAGATCAAGATCAAGGCCAAATATATCTGAATACTTCCATGCAAAGTTGATCTTCTTTTCTGTCAAGAATGTAGTAAATGCCTTCTTTTCTTCTTTGGATAAGGATTGTGCTACATGAATCAACTATGGTTCTTCTGTTGTACCCAAGTTGACAGATTGAGTGGGCTCAGTTAGAACTAGAGATCTATCTTGTAAATGACTCAAAAGACACCAAATATCTCATCCTTAGGCATCTAAGAGAGGTTTTCACCTTCGGATATGTCTTGTTTCTTTACTATTTTAGGTTTTGAGACTGCCACAAAGTGGTTTTCACCCTCATAAATCTTTTTCATTTTGTTCTCATTCTTATTATTTTGACTAAGATATTTGATATCAGACTCCATCATGCTAACACTTGGTTCAATGATGGAAGTCATCATGGGATCCACTACATTGAGGTAGAAAGAAAGGGTATAGTCATTAGGAAAAGTATAGATATCTTGGTTTAGATCTATGGAAGTTTGGTCAAGAAGTTCAGGATGTTGGATAGTCAAAGCTGGGAGGGCTTGTGAAATGCTATTTACAGATATGGATTTGTCATCATTAGTCCTGACCCGACTCTCAAGATCAAAAGTGATATTACAACTCAAGACATTCAATTCATGAATAGGCTCAATGTCATTATGGGATTTTGCTTCAGCCATAGGTGGATCAGACACATTAAGTTTGTTATTCCGCTCTAGACTTACATTGGGTTTGGGTGCATATTGGTGAATGACATCAACATGTTTTTCTATAATAAGTTCATTTAGTTTTGGAATGACTCCCCATTCATAGTCATTTGATTCCTTATCTACACCTCTAGGAAATCTTAGAATATGTGTGAAGTTAGGGTGAATACCCCAAGTAGGATTACCTTTAGATTTAGATTTGAATTCGTACTCATGAGAGTCTATCTCAGAATCAATGGAACATTCCAATTGTTTAGCTATAGTGATAGGCTTACCTTCCTTTTTGTCTATTTGATTGTCTTCGAGTTTAGCTAGTTCTTGTGTTGCAACTATCTCTTGTTCCATAGTAGGTTCTTGCATGTCTACTAAATTGACTCTTTTGATTGGATCAACTTCTGCTTGAAGGAGGTCTTTAATTTCTTTAGGCAAGAATTCATAAGGAATAAGCTCATTATTAGTGTCTGAATCACTATCTCTAGGATGGACATCTTCTTCTTCATTTTTATCTCCCTCTGGTTCTATTTGTTCTATCACATGGAAAGAACTTCCTTTGAGATAAAATGGCTTCTTTCAATAACCTAGACCTATTGTATCTTCATTGGTTTGACCATGGTGGTCAAGAGGCGATATGAGACCTTTTCCTTGTAGTCCTAGAGGCCCTTTTCCAATGTATCCCATTTTAGCAATCAGTTTATCCCTTGGTCCATATGAATTTGAAGGAGCTGTTGGAGTCTTGGAATCACATTTCTGGATTGATTGGGATTGAGATTCATCTTTATATAACCATGCCAATACAACTTCATCTTCTTCAAAATCTTGTTTAGATACTTGCTTTGGGACAAATCTTCCATTGAATATGACCTGAGATTCTTTAGCATTAGGTTTCACTTTGTTTGAAGGTTGCCCATAAGAATTTGGTGATAATGGGAGAGATGTGAGAGATAAGACTAGTTTTATTATGTATTCTCCCATACCATTTTCCTTGATTTTAACTTCTTTAGCAATTTACTCTATCTTGGATGTTGAGGCAATGTCAACTTGCTTAGTAGAAGATTCTCTATTATTAGGAACAAGTTTATCAACATTTTCCTTTAATGCATTGCAAGTTGTAGAGAGGTTAGCTAGAATCGTCACCTCTACTCCTTCATAAGGAAATTTTACACATTGATGGTATGTGGAAGGAATAGCTCTTATTTCATGTATCTAGGGTCTCCCTAGAAGAATATTGTAAGCCAAAGGTCTATCAAGAACTTGACATGTAGTATCTCTAATGATTGGACCTATTCTGATAGGAAAAGCAATCATTCCTTTAGAGGATCTTTCTTCTTCATCATATGCCTTGATAGTTATTTTCTTTTTAGGATCAATGACAGCTTCAGATAAGCCCAATTCTATAATCAAGTTGTAAGAATAAATGTTGAGACCAACTCCTCCATCTATCAACAAACATTTGTCTCGACGGCTTTGGATCAAGACTTCAATATCAAAGGGTTGATAATGCGAATGACTCAAGGAATTATCATCTTCCTCTAAAAAGGAGATATATTGTGGGGATGTCAGATGAACAACCATAGTCTGGAATCTATCTAAATCAAGGTTGTTAGGAACATTGGATCTGAGTAGAGCTTTATCTAGAATGGCTCGATGAGTTGGAGATATTTGAATCAACTCAAACATGGAGATTTTTGCATTGGTATGCTGAAGTTGTTGGACAATACTGTATGATGTAGGCCTCATATCTTTAGGATTTTATTTTGAGGCAGCCCTCTATTTAGAAGTAGATGAAAGATTAAAAGGCATCTTGGGGATATTGGATGAATTAGAATTTTGTTCCTGCAGATGAGCCTAAGCTTGTGATCGAGTAATTATGTTTGCTGATTGATTATCTCTATCTCTTCACATAATAGTGATAACATTGCAATGTTTAGATTAGCGAGGTTCCACCATGTTTATGACAACATTGTTTCCAGAGTTGGCATAATTGAATTTAGCACCCATATTAGGTTGAGAAGATGAATTTCCTTAACCATGTTTCAGAAATAGTTTTGTGAATGTTGTATGATCATTATTTCTCTTATGGTTATCAATTTTGATTTCTCTATTATGAATTTTGTCTTGTATGATGTGTTTCAAGTGAACGCAGTTATTAGTTTTATGACCCTTATTGCGATGGAAGTCACATAAATCATTCTCTCTCCACCATTTTGGTTTAGGTTTAGGATAAAAGACTTTTATCTCAAGCAAGAAAATGATGTTGTTAGCCAACAAAGTTTTCATGGTAGATTCCAAGGACTTTCCAAGAGGAGTGAATTTGCGTTTAGGATTTGTAGCCCAAGGTTTGTAGTCAGATGGCTTCTTGTTCAATTCATTTTCTTTCACCTCTGAGGCTTATATGGCTTGAGTACCAACAATGAGATTGAAAGAAGGTGCCTTAGATGGGACACAAATAGTATCAACAATGCCATCTGTGACAACGCACTTATTCTTGTTCCATTTTTTTCCTTTGTCTTTAGAGTTAGATCTAGATTCATACTTGTCTTTTTGAAGAGATATGTCTCCCTTTTGAACAAGTACTTTCTCAAATTTGATTGCATTTTCTACCATTTTATCAAAGGATGTATGATTTTGCATTTGTAAATGGTAGTTGATTTCTGGAATAAGATTTTTGATGAAGATTTACAACTTTTTAGTTTCTTGAATAGGTCTAGCATATAGAGAAAACTTCTTCCTCCATCTTTTGAGAAAAGTTAGGAATGGTTCTCCTAGATATTGTTTCAGATTACAGATGTCGATCATAGTGACTAGATGCTGGATGTTATAGGATTATTGTTGATAAAATAGTTTGATTAACTCAAAAGTTTTGATAGTTGGAGGCATTTTTGAAAACCAATGAATGGATGACCCTCCCAGAGATCGAGGGAAAAGACACATTAAGTAGGTTGGTTCATGCATAAACTCCATAGATTGAGTATAGAAATCTTTGACATGATCTTGAGGGTTATTGTTTCCATCATACTTATCATACTTAGGTATCTCCACTCTTTTAGGGAATGGTGTTTGTACACATCTTTATCAAATGGAAAAGGGCATAGAGCCTCCATGGAGAACTCTTTAGGTTCCTTTTCTTTTTCAAGTTTATTAAGTTTGACTTGCATGGTGTGCATTTGTTTCATCATAGCTGTGATCAAATTTTCTTCCTCATGTGTAATTATATCTTCAACATTAAATTTGGGAGGAAGCTTAGCCCCTTGATGAGCTAACTCTAAGAAGTATGTTTCTCTATCTTCCCTCAAGAAATGCCTCATCATTTTCTTGAAGTCATCATCATTTTGATAGCAAGCAATTTCAAAAGGTGTCGGTTCTTGATCCATACCATGTTGAGAGTGATGTCCTTGGGATCCTCTTTGAGACATGTTAAGAGTTTTAGGACTCCCTAGGATAGATTGATGTCGAGTTTGTTGATTACCTCTGTGAGTTGATGGAGGAGGGGGTATGTAACCAGTTTTTAATCAAAGATTGTTGAGACCATCATCTTCATAAAGACCTAAATTATAGCATTGCTCAAAAGTTGGACCCACTTGAGGAGACAAAGGTAAGATATGGGGTGCTTCTCTAGTCTTCTTGTGCGAGGAAGCTCTAGTTTCCACCATTAACCTTAGGTGAAGCAAGAGAGCAAGATGAAGACAACTGAAGAATGACTTGATTCAAGAAGATTGAATGACGCAACCTTGTCAAGATTGGATTGATTAAAGATTATATTGGATGTAAATGAAGGATACTGTGCCCTAGTAGTATGGGTAGACACCCAAAATATGGCAGACATGAGCTCACAACACTTAGCCATTTTGATGAAGATTGAATTGAAGATAGATTTTGACAAGGTTTTGACACAAGATGAAAAAGACTCAAATTGATAAATCAGAGGGCTAAATCAAACTCAAGAGACCACTTTAGGAAAAGGAATGGATTTTTGGAATTAGGAGAGATAGGTACTAAGAGGGGAGGGGTGAATAAGTGCCTTCAAAAACTTCACTTGTAAACCTTTCAGATCTATAACTGTAAACAGTGATAACTGACCAAAATAACTTGAATCTAATTGCATGAATCAATAATCCATTTAACTTATGAAAGTAAACAACATGAAATCAATATGACAATAACATAACACAAGTATTTTGGTAATGCATAAACCCTTTTTAGAAGGTAAAAACTGCGGTGGGGATGACACCAAAAAATTCTTCGCTACTATAGATAGAAACGGTTTTCCTGTTAGGGCTACAAGTTTTGATCACTTTTGGTGATCTTACCATGTTAGGAGTAATAGGTTAGATCAGCTAGATCTACCTAGTTATAGGATCTTAACAACACTAATGAAGTGTGTACTCAGTTAAGAGATTTACATAAGACTGTTAAGTCTACTCGGTTAAGAGATTTATCCAAAAATCTATTACAATTGTCAGAAAGAAATAGGAAATTATTTGTGAGTTGACAACTCAATTGTTGAAAATAGATCTATAAGTGCTCATAAAATGTCACCTTAACTGTGATGAATCTCTACTCTAATTCTGCTCGGTAGCCTTCTCTGATTCTGCTAATTTGATAACCTTTGTACTCTATTATGCTCTGTTAACTGATTGACTTGAAGTTATGCAATAGCTTCAAGTGCTCCTTGATTCATATACCAGTTCTTACAAAAATGATGTGAACACACAAAATATATAGTGTTCTAGTTTTCTCGGTTTAACAAAAATTAGGTTACAATACATAATCATAACCCTAAGATCTATGGTGTAAAATATCCTAGATCAACTATTACAATAAGATATACATTACATTTAATGAGTATCTTTACAATAAATGTTCCTTGATCTTGGTAAACCATTTTACAATCTGTTGTAACTATTTGCATAGAAGAATGTGCCTTTTCTAATTACTATGCCATTTCCTATGATCATCAGTAAACACTATGTAAACTTCTCAGTGTTTACTTTTGGTGTCGGTGTCTGCTGGTGCTCGGTAAACTGTATAGTGCTCGGTGTGTAAGCTTTATCGACTAATCTATCTTGGTTCTAGTTACCAACTAACTCAATGTAAGTGCTCGACCGATCTCTTTGATAGCCTTTGATACTAACGACAACCTTGAATGCTCAATAGAGATTAACAAAAGCTTTTTCAACATATCCATTTTGTGCATATCTTCCAATCATTGCAGTCAATGAAACCACATTTCTTTGAGTTATTTTGTCATATAGTTTACGTGCCTTGGCCATGCTTCCACATTTTGCATACATGTCTCCCAGGTCACTTGCAACTACAACATCCAAGAAAACCCCCCTTCCATTATCCTCCATTTCTCCCAAATGGAACACTGAAAGACTCTACAAATTGGTGGAAAGGGAGTTTGGAGGATGTACATTAGGATCATCATAGTCATGAGATGGGAAGATGCAGTTGGGAGGAGTTTGCAATGATGAAAAGCTAGGCATCGAAAATGTGACTAGCTCAGTTTTTGGGTACAGTCCCCATAACTCACTGTTAGGATGGTTTTAAAACCCAAAACTTGGAATATAGGCCATTGGTAGGTGCCATAATAGTTTCCAAACCCTGTCCTGTAGAAACTCTCCATTATATTAGGCATTCCTTTGTTAGGTGCCATAATTAGGCCTCTAAGATTCTTGCAGTTGGGAGGCCTAGATAATGATCCAAGCTTTGATGTTTTTGGAGGATGACTACCTCAAGGAGAGTGTCAAAGAATCCCAATAACACTTGGGGATTCTATTGTAAAACTTGGTGCTAGATGTAGAAAGCCAGGTTTGCAGGCCCAAGAAGCACTATGTACTAAAGTGACAACCGTGCCTTGAAAGGTTGATAGACTGGTCTAAGGGGTTGGTTAGCCCATTGTAAGGTCACTTAGGTTGGGTACAGTAGTTAAGAAACAAATGAGAAAATATGAATAAGAAAATATAATCCAGCTATGATTGAAAGTGGAGAAATGGTTTATAATGTAAAATTCAAGCCTATATATATTTTAACCTCTTGATAGAAATGTTGAATAAAATGTGCAACCTTTGGCATTTTCAAGAGTTG
Source organism: Chamaecyparis obtusa (assembly GCA_027943335.1). Classification (NCBI taxonomy): domain Eukaryota; kingdom Viridiplantae; phylum Streptophyta; class Pinopsida; order Cupressales; family Cupressaceae; genus Chamaecyparis; species Chamaecyparis obtusa. Next base: position 3,241,631 of record BSBK01001155.1, on the reverse strand, counting down.
TTTATACACTACAAATTTAAGCCTATATATATTTTAACCTCTTTCTACTTAATGCATGTCAATATTCTACATAATGTCACTTCATTCTTGACTAGTCTCTATTCTCCTTGTTTGACATTAGTAACTTCTCTCCTGTAAGAGTCCAACAATTGATTTATTTGTTGTCATGCACTTTCCACTGATAGATACAAACAATATATTTTGAAATAGCCCAAGAATGAATGCTTCCATTGCTGACTTTGATTGAGCTCTACCCTTTCTTCTCAAAGATGTACACCATATAATATACACTAATCTCTAGGCAATGTCCGAAACTATTGAAGTGGCTATTAACTCTTTCTTGCATTTAACTTCTTTTCTGCTTTGATTGACATACATTAGAACTTCTTATCTTTATTCCTAAAAATAAGAAAACAAAAGGCTTAAACAAATAATTTGAGGCTTTGAATTGTGATCATTGGATTGGATCAAATCATGGAGTTTTGGATTAAAATTTATCATATGAATTATAGTCACAATCTACATAGGGCATTAAGTCTCAAGGTAGTGACTATCTTGTCTTAAGGTTGAATTACAGTCACAATCCAATTCATTAAAATTGAGTCATAGGAGGGAAAAGTACCATTGAATCCATATAAGTCACAGTCCTAATTTTAGGACAGACCTTCACCATGCTTTTGTAGTTTCAATTTTTTGCCTCACAAGTGGCTGTCTAAATTGTTCATGAGTGTGGAATTCTTTTTTTGGCTTTAGAGACCTAAAGGGAGAATAGTTTTCACAACTTACATGAATGAATCAATGAAGTCCTATACCTATCCCACAAGGAAACACATTTTTTTCTTTTGAATAATAAAAAATGTTTATGAAATTAATCATCTCTGACTTTCATTTTGTTGGCATGACTTTCATTTTATCATTTCAAGACGTAAAGCTATACTGATGACACTCCACTTGATATACCGACTATCCATGGGTTCAACTCTTTGGGGTTTGGGAATCACACTATTATACTTCTAAGACCCCAAACCTTTAGCAGTCTCTTTTAATGATTCAAAATGTCCAAATCTCCAAGCAATTAAACATAGTCCCACTACAACACCGAAAACCCCAGTTTTGTGTCTCCAAACCTTTATTTTTAGGGATTTCTCAATGTCCTATCTCCACACACTTTTGCATTAAATTGGTGACTAATTCACCATCTAATCAACATGTTAGAACATTTCCAAACATAAAAATCACCCCTTGTTTGGACAGATTAGCCACTGCTATACTTTGGCATTCATTTTCAATGTATTTTCTCACAGTTCAATGTTGTGATCACCTTTAACCCTAATCGATTCTACATATGAAATGTTAGGAATTTATAACACAAGTTAAACGTCACTCCATGAAGATTAGGCCTCTATGCTCATGGAATGACCCCCATTCTTCTTAAAGTCCTACTGTAGTAACAAAACAAAGAAAGAAAATTGTACAAGTCAGTATATGCCATTGTTGTGTGGGTACAGTCACATTAGGTGACTCTCAAAATATTTTAAATCTTACTATGTGATCTTCAATTCCATGTTTGTGTCTGTCCAAAAAATTGGAATTGGAATTTCAAAATTCCAATTTTGCCCCCAAAATGGGCATTTCATCTTCCACTCAAATAGGTGGAATTGGAAATTCCAATTTCTAATTCCAATTTTTCTAAACGCAAATTTAATATTTCATGGGATCTGTGAATATAAGGATTTATATTATATTGCTATAAGGATGTATATATATACATGTGTGTATATACATATGTGTATATACATAGATGTGTGTATTTATTTATATATATAAGGATGTATATATATGTGTGTATATATATATGTGCATATATACATATGTGTATATACACATACACATGTGTATATGTGTGTATATATACAAAAATGTGTGTATATACATACACACATGTGTATATGTATGTATATATACAAAAATGTGTGCATATGTATATACACACATGTGTGTATGTATGTATATACACACACATGTGTGTATATATATGTGTGTGTGTGTATGTGTGTATATACAAACACATGTATGTGTGTATATATACACATGTGTGTATATATACATACATGTGCATATATACATATTTGAGAACCTTTTCTAGTGTCCAATCTGCATGTGCCAATTTGGGAGCCGTAGATCAGAGTGTGGATATCCATCAATTCAAGCTAGAGGCTGCAAATAGTATAAGGATTGCATCAAAAAATAAAAGATAGGGAAGTTTTAATCTGCACAAAATATATTTATTGAAAAGGCTCGTAGAACTTTTGAGTAATGCAATTGACAGCTACAAATCTTCTTTGTACAAACTTTTGTCAGCATTCTTCCTACCTGTACCAATATGGGAGCTTTTGCATAGGGTATGGACATTCCTCAAAGCATATGTAGGTGTGTGAACTGATATAACAATTTTTTTCCAGTAAAATGTGGAGGCACAAATTTAGATTACTGGATCTTATTAATGGACAGAACAACTGGAAAAATGATCAAGGGCATATTGATTATAAGTAAACTAGTAGGTCAGGACATACTAATTATAAGTACTTGGCATATATCACAAATGTTGCTAATTAAGGTTGGTGAGATGATTACACCTATCCTAAAAAAATATTGTCAAATCATTATGCTTTCAAATCAATTACCTATCAACGTATCCCTTGCGAGGGAGAGAAGCCAAACACATAAAGAACATGCACATAAACACAGCAACTGAAAAACTTAGATGGAATACATCAAGAAGTACCAAATGATAAATGCTCAATTGTTGTAATGGGAAAGCAATATCAGAACCATCCATTTCTAGAACTTGATTTTTCTATAGTCCTAATGATTTTTCTTATTTCTTGTCTATGCTTGGTGACATGATTTTGAACATTAGAACCATTCACTTCTAAAATTTTTGTAATGGAAAAGCATTAGAACCATTCACTTCTAAAATTTGATTTTGTATAGTCTTAATTATTTTTCTATAGTCCGAATGATTTTGAAAATTGTTGACAAAGAGTATTTCTTTTTTTTATTATAGTATAAATGAATTTTCTATAGTCGTAATGATTTTCCTTATTTCTTGTCTTTTGTCCCTTTTTTATTTCCTATGTCTGTGCTTCATGATAGGATTTTGTCACCTTCTTTTGATGGTATATTTCATTCACTCTATGTGGAATACTATTTTGTTAACTATTTTATTTCAGCTTCATATTTCTTTCATTTTTCATATACACAGAGACTACACATGTTGATAAAAAAATGAGCTATTTGATTTAGGTTTACTTTTCATTATTGTAAATGGTTAATATTTCTAATGGTACTCCTTGGTGTATTTCATATAAAAATAATCATATAAAAATAATAAATGTAGTAATGATGGTGCAGTACATTATTGATATAGGCTCGATGACTCTTGTCAATGTGCCAAACTGTCAATGTGGTGGTGGGTAGTGTGTGTTGAAGACTTCATGGACACTGAACAACCCTGGATGACAATTTTGGTGCTGCCCAAATAGAAAAAAGGTTGCTAATGTGTATATATTTAAAATTTCTAATGTAAATACTATTCATTATAATATAAGAACTAATGTAGACTTTGTATCATATGGAAATAATGGCTATGGATACTTTAGTTGGGTCAATGATAACTCATCTGCATCTATCTACCCATCTCCACTTATCCATGATGAAGGATTTGAGTGCAAAATGTGTTAGGCTAGGGAAAATTCTAAAATTATATTTTTACAATGCCTTCTCTGTATTGTAATCACATCTTTGTTGCGACCATATGTAGAGATGAACTCAAGAATTAGTTAGTTTAGTATTTTCATATTGTAACTAATATTTTAATATTGATATGACATAACTTCTCTTTGCCTTCAGTGTGCATATATATGGTTTACATCTTTTTTTAGAATAACTCTTCATGTTTATGGCTCAGGTGAGCCCCAATCTACTATCAATCACCTGATTTGTATTTCAAAATTATATTTGTACGATGCCTTCTCTATATTGTAATTGCATATCTTTGTTGTGACCATATGTAGAGATGAACTCGAGAATTAGATAGTTTAGCATTTGCATATTGTTACTAATATTTTAATATTGATATGACATAACTTCTCTTTACCTCAAGTGCACATATATATGGTTTACATCTTTTTTCTTGGTTATTCCATTTGATCCTTGACCTTGACTATGGATTGATTATCATTTTCAAGCTCGAGCGAGGCTTCATACCATGTAGCGTCTGTAGATTTGTACGCAACGCTAATTTATGCTGGAGGTAAACTACATGTGTCATGTAAACAGCATGGTTGAATGCAATCTCTTTTGCATGTTTTCAAGAGTTTTCCCACCAATACAAGCGTAAATAATGCATTGAACGTAATCTATGAACATTGCGTGGTATGATGTCTTGCTGAAGTTTAAGTGCAGCGTGGTATGAAGTCTCCCTTTATTCCAGTGAGGGATTGAAATGAGTTCATTTTGGATGCAAAGGAGAATGGGGATACTCAAAGAGGAATTACACCAGCAAATGAGAGAAGGTATAAACATGATAGCTGAGAAACATAAATGTAGATTTCACAATAGCTGAGAAACATAATTGTAGGCATCACGGTCACAATTTTTTGGAGACAACATAATTAAGTTGTATAGCCAAGCGATGGAGTGCAACTTCTGCACCTTTGATTCCAAGTTGACACTAAGGGATACAAAGACCATAGATAAGGAATAAATTTAGAGAGTGGAGGACAAACCTCAAGTTAAATGAGGCAACTACAAATATTTTAATATATTTTAATTATTAAATAATAAAATTTGCATAAACTAGTGTTCTAAGCCCCCTCTAACTTACACATCTAGAAAATGAAACTACAACCTATTGAGATTGAGACAAACCTTATAAAATAAGAGTAGCTAAGAAGGATCACTTGCCAACATTTGCTCATGAATACAAGGTCCTCCAATAGATGTTGGCAAGTGATCCTTCTTAGTTGTTGTTGTTTTATAAGGTTTTTCTCCATCCCAATAGGTTGTAGTTTCATTTTCTAGATGCGTAAGTTAGAGGGGGCTTACAATAATAAATCATGTAATGAGGGTTCTTAGAACACTAGTATATGAAAATTTCATTATTTAATCATTAAAATATATTAAAATGTTTGTAGTTTCCGCATTTAACTTGAGCAGGTAAGTAACACGACAGCTGAGAAACATAAATGTATATTTCACAATAGCTGAGAAACATAATTGTAGGCATCATAGTCATAATATTTTGGAGACAACGTAATTGAATTGTGTACCCAAGCAGTGCAGATCAACAACTTCCACACCCCCAATTCCAAATTGAATATATCTATTGGAGGACCTTGTATTCATGAGAAAACAGATGTAGTCAACTTGGAATCAGGGGTGCAGGAGTTGTTCTCCATCATCTGGGTATACAACTCAATTATGTTGTCTACAAAAAATTGTGACCATGATGCCTACAATTATGTTTCTCAGTTGTTGTGTCCCAGGACCCCTTATGACCCTTTACGACCATTTTCGATCCCTAAGAATACATCTTAGAGGTCTTAAAATGTCATAAAGGGTCACAGGAGGCTCCTAGGAGGGGCCAGATGAGCTTCCACCTTCACGCGGCTGGCCCTGTTAAGTAGAGAATGTTATACTCTTCTCAAAAAAAAGAGAAGCTCAATAATTTAAGGTCTCAGTCCATAGACAAATTAAATGAAAGCCTTTTTTGAAGTCAATAAAGTAGCAAAAAGCCTCATCACCTAGAGTGTCCCATATTTTGTCAACTAAGTATCTAAGAGTCACTCTATGATCTATGGTGGAGTGTTTTGGTCTATCTCATGAATCATAGAGTCCTCATGCTACTATAGATTTTCCTAATCACTTGACATAGTTCACTCCCTTTGACCCAATATGATCAAGATCCTCAGAGATCAAATGAATCAGATCCTCTAGTTGCTTCCTTTTGTCATAAAAGGATACCCTTCTTACACAATTACAATCATAGAAGATATCTTCCTCCAATAAAATCACATCATCTAGCATGATCAACATATGAAAAAAAAAATCCTAGATTCAAAACCACTTTGGAGATATTGTCATAAGATTGAGTCCTACACAATGCCTCGGTAGCATACCTAATGCACCATTCTTCTTTTCCTGCAAGAACATCCCTGGGGACAAAGGAAAATATCAAGGCAAATAGCTCTTATAATACATACATGAATACATATAAGAGAGTGACTACAATAAGAAAAGAAATGTAATCCTCAAAATATAATAAAAATACTTATCTCATTATTAATTAGAAAATACAAATCAATATCCTTTCTGATGCAAGTTGCTCTAGTGAAAGTCTTGTTACCTAGTTATGAAGGATGTGCACAATTTCACAAGCCTTGAAAGATAAGGAATACATCCTTAATTTTTTCTTCTATAAAGATATTTCCATCATTTGAAATATCACAAGTTTTGTATATTCCTCTATTGTGTATGATTCTAAATAATAGAGACTTGTATCATCTTGCAAGAAATGCATCTAATGGGGCATCGATAAATTATATCATAACATCAACAAACTCATTCAATGATAATCTTCCAAAGATGATGGGGTCTTCTTTTATTCATCATAATTTTCTCATAAAAATCCAAAACAAGATATAAATTCATACTATGAGACTCAGATAGTGGCTCTTCATTGAGTTCCAAGACTTTAGACCCATTTGTAATGTTCATGCCCACTTCCACACAAGCAGCCATAAAAAACTCACCATAGAAAAAGAGGATTCACCAAGGTGGACAAATACTTCTACTTTCATCAAGCATCAATCTGAAAGTTTGTAGCTGATGAAGGATTTCATAGCTTTCACCAAGGATTTTATAATTAAATTGCAATTAATTTAGTTTTGATAAAATTCACTACAATAAAAATTCATGATACCAATAAAAAATGCAGGCCTTGGAGTTCAAAAAACTGATAACAGAAGAGGACAAAAAAATAGGCTTCAAAAAAGGCTATAAAGTCATGGCTGAATGATATCGAGCAATGAGTGCACAAGGTTCTTCTACTGGGTCTATTGATCAGGTAAATAAGCCAATTTATATTTATTTCAAGTTGAAAACTTTACCAATTACCCTATTTGATGTTAAGTTCCAACATAAAGGGAATATATTTGTTTTAAGTAAGGAAACACTGATTATATATTTGTTTAAAACTTTAAAGTGAATATATTTATATGTAGTAAACTGAATGATTAATATTTATCAGTATTTGTCTTGTATTTATATGTATATATTATCGATAAATACACTAATTATTTACATTGGAATGCATCCTGTCGATATTGATACTGCACCGGCCTAGCATGATGGAGGCATCGATTCTAATGTGAATTGTAGTACTCAAGGTATGTATTTTCTATTCAAATTTTGATTAATGAATATTTAATACAAGAAAACATATTCAATTTTTTAAGGTGGATTAGTTGTGATGATGAGATGCACCATTTAGATGTTAATTGTGACAGTCTCTTGGTTTCAGGCAATGCAAAAGGAGAAGCCTAGTTCAATATGCAATCTCAATTCATATACATAGGATATCAAGTGGAGATGAAAAAAACAACAGGGTTACATTTTTGATAGGGGTCTTTAATTGCGTATTTTAAGTTATAGACCATCATGAAAATTGTAATTTTGACCTATTAAAAAAATGTTAAAGTGTTGTGTTTTTTCAACTCCACCTGCTATCTATGCATATTCTGCTTGTGTTGCATGTGCATTCTCGATTCAGAGTGGGAAAAATATTATTTTCAATGCGAGGGAGAGAAGACATACACATAAGTGATGGAGTTGAGGGGAGATGAAGGAATACCAAACATTGAATTTGGAATTTTTCATTAGAGAAATTACAGTGGAGGTCTGATCAATAGAGAAGATAGTAATGACCGCAGGAGAATGAATAGTGGTTACAGTTGTAGTGGGGAAGATAGTGGAGGCCATCCATGAAGAAAATTGCTGATAGAGATGGTGTACAAGAAACAAAGGAGAAAACAATGTAAATGTGTTGGGTCTTCTCAGCTCCACCTACTATCCATGCATATTCTTCTTGTGTTGCACGCACATTCTTGATTTAGAGTGGGAAAATATTATTTTCGATGTGAGGGAGATAAGCCAAACACAAAGAACATGCAAATAAACATGATAGCTTAAATAAATAAATGTAGGTATCACAATAGATGAGAAACATAAATGTAGGCATCATGGTCCCAATTATTTGGAGACACAACATAATTGAATGCTATACCCAGAAAATGCAACACAACCACTACTCTTGTAGTTCTAAGTTGACACTGTGGGATCCAAAAACCATATATATATTCCTTATCTTTGGTTTTTGGATCTTTCAGTGTCAACTTAGAACTACAAGAGTAGTGGTTGTGTTGCATCATCTAGGTATATCATTCAATTATGTTGTGTCTCAAAACAATTGTGACCATGATGCGTACTTATATGTTTCTCAGCTGTTGTGTCCCAGGACCCCTTGTGACCCTTTATGACCCTTTACGATCCCTAAGAATACATCTTAGAGGTCTTAAAGTGTCATAAAGGGTCATTAGAGGATCCTAGGAGGGGCCAGATGAGCTTCCACCTTCACGCGGTTGGCCCTGTGAAGTAGAGAATGTTAAACTATTATCAAAACAAAGAGAAGCTCAATAATTTAAGATCTCAATCAACGTACAAAAAATATATACAACAATAAGATATCTAGTCGATACTTAATATTGACATAAGTTATGATTATTATAATTATATATGATGAATAATTATTAGATAAATAATAAAAATAGTGAAATTAAAATATATATATATATATATATATATATTTAAAAAAAAAATTAAATTTTATGTTGATATTTTGACCAAATGTCATTAAACTTTCGATGAACTCTCTTTGGAATTTCGATGAGGATGCTATGTATTTGACATTTATTCTGACCACATGTTGTCGAAAGTTCGATGGGATTTGGTTGCATAGATAAAAGGTATGATCCAGGTTGAAGTAATCGCTTCAATGATGATTTGGTTGATAATTCAACCACTATGGACGTCAGAATTTTGATGATTATTTTTACCATCATATAAGTGATGAAAAAAGTTTGACAACATTTTTGGTCATTTGATCGACCAATTGGTATTGAAAATTTGACTAATCCTCATCAAAAAATAGGCTAAAATTTACTAGTGACCTTAGAGATAAGAGCTATCTCTACATACCTTTCATCTTCCTCCGAGTCATCCTTCATTGCAACAAATACTACCTCCACATCATCATCAGTGTCAGTATTGGTGACATCTTCTTCTAAAATGTAGCACACATTCTTGCCTTTATCATTATTGTCTCAGTTGTCTCTATTGTAGTGTCGGTAACTTCTATTTTCTCTTCTTCTGTAGCTTCCTTCAACAGATCAGTCTTTGTTTCTTTGATTATCTTTCCTATTTAGACATCTAGCAACAATATGACCAACCTCTTTACAATTAAAGCATGCTAAAGGTAATTTACCTCTATATCTTCCTTTACCTTTTGGTAAGCTTCTAGCCATAAGAGCTTCAACTTCATCAAGCTCATCATCAGTATTACTATCACTATCATCATTCTTATTTTTGCTACTAGACTTACCAATCTTTTGAGAAGATATAAAAGCAGATTCAACAGTCAGTACAACACTATTATCAAAGTTGTTCAATTCAAAGGTTGTAAGCTTACCAATTATATTGTCAAGAGTAAGATTGTTACCAGATGCAGATCTTGTTTCATGAATTGCAGATATTCTGATTGCATAAACTGGCAATAGTGTTTTGAGAACTTTTCTTATCATTGTTTCTTCTTCAATAACACCATCAGATGCTCTAATAGCATGAACTACCTCTTTTAGTCTATTTGTGTACTACACAATGTTTTCACCTTCTTTTATCTTCATATCATCGAATCTTCCCCTTAAGCTTTCAGCTCTAGCTCTTTTGACATTCACATCACCACTGTAAACTTGAGCAAATATATCCCACATGTGCTTAGCAGTATTATAGACCTTGATATCTTCATATTTGGCATCTGTAAAGGTAGTAGCAATCTCCATCATAGTCAGATTATGTCCATGCCTATCCCTAAGTTGATCAAGGGTCAAAGGTCCAATGGGCCATTGCATGTAGCCATTCTCCATTAGTATGAGGGTAGAATTCCCAATTCTAGATACATGCAACTTCATTCAACTTTTTCATATTGTGAAGCTATCCTTGTTTAGCTTTGGCACTTCCCTCTTATACATTTTGAGATCTTTGTGCTGAATTCCTTAAAACTTTGTTCCAAGCAACCAATGTGCTCTAATACCAATTTTTAGAATAACTAAGAGGGGGGTGAATCAGTTATCCACTATCCCAATTCAAAATGTATAATCCAAAACAAATTACTGAAACTTTCTGCAACTCGATAAAATAAAATTCTATTCTATTTATGCATTTATTGATTACCAGTTAATAACATGTAGTGATTACCGATCAAATCCAATATGCAACATGTAAAGTATGACAACAAACAATCATCACAATCAACAAATAACACAAGATATTTAACGTGGAAACCCTGTTAAGGGAAAAACCACCTGGGACCGGCAACCCAAAATTGTTCACTCTTCTGAAGTAAGGTCGGTGAAGACCCAACCCTATTAAAGGTTACAAACACACAGTGAGGTGTGACCTTGTTAGAGTATTTTAGACCAACCGTTATTTTCCAACCAGCATTCACTATGGGGTTGATAGGATAAGAATGTTCATTCTATGAATAATACATAAAGACTTTCATAGTCTACTTGGTTAAGAGATTTGACTATGTACAATGGTTAAAATGTAACAGTAGGTGATCTAATTCAATACAACTTTAATTGCAGATGTATAGATCAATATTAAGCTCTTACAAATCCTTTGACCATTATAATAATTTTGTTTCAACAATATTTATCAACTTACTATCCATCAGTAATAGCTCTTTGATGCTCGATAATGCTCTGTAGTTTGGTTCTCCTTAACTAGTTTGATTAGGCATGCATGAAACTTGTTCACGTGATATCTCTGTAGTTATCTTCTTTCAGCATGTGTCTCAAAATGAAACTCAAGTCTCTTAAATAGACATGTAAACCATTATCTTCTCATCCATCAGATTTTTCCACTTAATCTCCTTCATTCATTTTGCCGCTTTAACCTTCCTCGAATGATGTGTCAATAAATTTTTTATTTTGATCCATTAGATCTTCCTTGAATTTGGTTAGTTGTGGATCTTCGTAAAAAACTTTATCTCCATCCTCCATTTTATACACTTTCTAGCTCATCAATCTTATTGGCTAAACTAATCATTTAGTTCTTTTCTCTAACTTAGTTAACAAAGAAATGTGTCGATGAACACAAGCTCGGTTTATACTATGCTTGGTATACACTATACTGCTCGGTGTATACTGTAATGCTTCATCAACTGACAACATTGTGTTGTGTCTTTCAGCTCTTTTCCTCATCATAGATGAATGAAACATAATGAAGTCAATAACATAAATTCATAGACTCATCAATAAATTACCCAATGTATTCCTTATCCTCATTTGTCATATACATCTTCCTCATGTAGATATTTTCGTTCTTCATCTCTTCTTCTCCTTTCTACAGATGTTTTGGTATAGTAACTTAAAAGATAAGTGCTATCAAACAAGTTGAAGTCAATGATAGCATATTACATTACTAATTTAATCATCTTACATATCTAATCAGAAACTCAGTGATCTATAAATCACATATCTTCATCAATCAGGTATCATTAATCTCTCCCTTTGTGTAAATCAATTGTAGGTTCAACAAGGAGGTCTTCTCTCATTTTCTCGATCAAGTTTTAACAATCAAGTTTTGTGTGAATATATCTCATCTCAAGCAATTTTATGATCAAGCTCTCAAGTGCAAGCAAGTGAATTCAAGCATTCAAGCAAGCATTTCAAGCATTCAAGTGTTCAAGCATTCATTCATCAAGGAGTTTCATTGTTAGCCATTGAAGGATTCAATCTCTTTGGAGCCCCCTTGAAGGTCCATCCTTCCACATTCATCCAAGTCTATTCCTATGCAAAGATCCATTCAAGATTGGTGTTGAAGATCAAATGCCATTGATTTGAGACATCCTACATACTTCTATATTCATTGGACTATCCCTACTTGTGGATTAAAGGATTTTAATCCTCTACAAGGACTTCAACATAAGCAAGGTAAAAAGTTCCATTTGATTTGTTTATGCATATTAAAATTTCAATTCAATTTCAAAGTTGATTCCAAATTGGGGTTTGACCAAGGCAAACCCCCCATCCAAAAAATGAAAACCCTCTTTTTCTTGTAGGTACAGGTACAAGATTGTAGATCAGAGCTTAGATTTGGATACCCTTTTTGGACAACTTCTGAGATCTATAAACAAAGTCAAGGATGACCTTCAAAATCTCAAAGTAGTCTTTGACCTTTTATCAGGGTCAAAGACTACCTGTTGTCAGAAAGATAAAATTTTTCTAGGTTTTCTTCACCTCGACATTTCCAGTCTGACACAAGTTGCAGAATTTCCCAAAACTGCACACAAACACCAAAAATCAACATTTTCTAGATCTGCCCTATTTTGAGGTTAGTACTTCCCTTTCAATTATTTCAGATTTAAAGCATATACTCTTCATAGTGAAATATAAGATCTTCTTCTTGATTCATATTCTCCATAGATTTATTCAATTGTGCATTAACCTTTTGGTTGATCAATTTGGATCTCTCCTTTGGGAAATTGGATTTAGTAGTTGATTTTATATTTCTCACATATCTGAATAGGGTTAACATACAGTCCACATTTTTTCTCTATTCATTTTGGTGAACCTGACAAGCTTACTCTCTTTCATTTTTGGTGTTAGATTTCCCTTTCTCTTATTGTGTGTGTTCACCTTCATTATTCATTTTGGTGAACCCGAGATACTTACCCACTTTTCTTTTATGGAATTAGATGCTTTATTTTGTTTTATGGTGTTAGATCTTGCATGTAGTAGATTTATTTTATGTTTTTTCATCTCATATAAAATCAAAATATTTTTTGTTAGTTTAGTTCATTTTCATTGCATTGGTTTATGAGCTTTATGAGCTTTAGTCCTACTTACAACATTCCAATTAGATGAAGTCATAGAATCATGGGTGCCTTTGATCCTGAAACTTATTCTCCTTTCCTTAGGATCCAAGATGATAATTTGATTCTTCATGATTCCAATCCTATGATAGAGTAGAACTCTTATCATTCATCCCATGATGAAGATGATGCTTTAAGAGTTCCTCCCGAACAAGTCCATAAACTTTCTACTGAACTTGATAAAATGGGTAATTAGCTTCTTCTAGAAAACCATAATCAAGATTCTATTCAAGTTATAGAGGCTTTTAAGAAGATCCTTTGTGATAGTGATGAAGGTATTAACCTCTTACATGGTATTACACACCTTGTGCATTCAAATGTTAAACCTTTAGCTCAAGAAGCTCAAGATTTAGGGTTGATTCCTCCTATTACTAGTGTAGAACCTTCTAATCCTTTACCTATTATTCCTACCTATAATCCTTCTTTGGTGATTGTGACAATTCCGTCTATTCCTATGAGTGTTCCTCCCATGTCCCTTCCTACATCACAACCTTCATATCATAATGTTCCTTTTACTTATTCAAATCCGCTTCCAACTATATTTCCTAGTGGTCCTCCAGTTGTGTTTTCTACTCCTGCAACTTTGTTGGTACCCATATAGACCCTGAAAATAAACTTTCAAGTTTAAGATCTTGAACCTCTTTGAACCTTTGTTCGAAGTGGTTTAGTTTCCATAAAAAGATTCATAGGTTCAGAGGTTCAGAAATTTAGAATGTAGGTTCAAAGAACAAGTTTTCTTTGTTGAACCACTTTGAAAAGAGTTCAAAATGTTTCAAACTAGTTCAAGAGGTTCTAAATAGTTCAGGAAGTTCGCAGGTTCAAAGGTCCAGTTTAGTGGTTCAGATTGGTTCAAATTAGTGCAGGAAAGTGCATGTAGAAACATTTCGGCTCAACATGATTCATTTCAGTTCAGAGGCATAGTGAACCAAATTCAAAACTCAAAAACATTATCTGTTCCTATTTGATATTATTTTTATAAGAATGGTTAAGTGCCTTCATTACCAAGTGCAAAAGATGTGAAAGATTGGTGATAACATTAACATAGAAAGTTTGGTTGTTCTAGTAGTTTTATATACCTCAACTCAGATCTCAATAACTTTTTCCTCAGATAGAATTTTCTCAATCTCCAATTGTGGAATAAATAGTTATGCCCCCCATACCGAGGCCTAATTTGATTCTCATAAATATTTTTAAATCTACCCAGGATCAGGAATATTTTTATTTATGAAAAATGTATGCTTATGCCACCTGTCCAAATATCATTTAAAACATTGAAGTATATCTTTAAAAGCATTTCATAAATAGTTTATGAAGATATCAAATTAAAGGAAGCATGCATATTATTGGAAAGAGGGAAATAGATTAAAGGGTCTGAGAGGAAACAGTTTCAAGAATCAATTATTGTAACTGATAAGAATCATCAGGCAAGACAATAAATAGAGGATAGAAAGATAGAGCAGACGTTCCATTTTTTTTACCTTTGGCTAGAGACTTTGGGCTGTAGGCAGAGGGGTTTAGTTTTCTAGTTTTAGTTTGTATTTGCAAGGAGAAAGGAATGAGATTTCATTTTCAAATTGTAATTTGTGAGTGTAGGAATAAGAAGATCTGTGTCATCTTTTTGCATGTTCAGAGAAGAAAAAAAAAAAAATATCAAATCTTTAAGTCTAAATGTTTGTCTTTTGATTGAAATCAATCTTTGAATTGATTCAGTTGTCTCTAAATTTAATTCTATCTTATTTAATTAAAATGCATATTTTTTATTTGGTCTTTGAGCCCTGGTCATTTGTGTATTTGGAAGAGAATGTTATGCCTTCCTTCTTGCATTTTCTCTGTTATGTAGGGTCTTCATAAGTGGACTTTGTGTCACTTATCGATTGTTATTGTTTGTTCTTTTCTTCCACATCTATTCTATGTTTACAGGTAGATGTTTGTGTGCCTTTCATGCTTTCCGGTTAAAACCATTCATGTTTATAGTTTAGAAGATTCATTGCAAATCTTACAAGGGAGTTGTAGCTTATTAAAATTTAGAGGGTGCTTACACAATCCCATTGCACAGTTACCCAACTATTAGTGGCTTATTGTGTCTTTGTGTTTGGGTAAATAAGGGTTATTTTGAAGGTTTTACTGGAGAAAAATCTATTCACCAAAAGATTTTTGGTGACTCTACTGGGGAAAGGAATCACAGTCTCAGTGTTTTCTTTTCTCAAAAATTTGAAGGTACCTCCCCCACAATGGAGGTTGGCAACTCTATTGAAGATGAATACCATGAGGTATTTCAAAAATATCCAGAAGTTTTAAAAGATTGGGTTCCAGTAAGAAGTGAAGATATCTCAGATATTTTTATTTTTATATCACCATTTAGAGATAACCCAATCAGAGAAGTTACAAAAGGCTTGGCAAGGGAAGTAGGATTTCTAAAATCCTTCTATGGTGTTGTCCTTAACAAGAAGAGATCTCCTATGCAAGAACCAAAGGAAGAAGAATGCGAATACAAGAAAGAAGAAGCTGGTAAAATAAAATGTACAGAAGAAAGGGATCTTGAATGTGTTAGCACTTAAATCTGCAGATGGTTGAAATATTTAGAAATTCACTGAACTCATGACTCATGCATTCCCAATAGCTGCATCTAGCACAATTTAAATGCTAAGGTACCAAGGCTTTGAGCCTTCTTCACTTTGAGTGTAAAACTCAGGCGGGTTTACCTTTCAATTGCTTCTACAAAGCATAATAAAATTGATCTATGTATTTGACATAGCCAATGCAGCTCACAACATACAAATACAAGTAAATGGATATAGTTTTTTTGATAGAATGATGGCGGACACATGCAAAGAAAACTAAACCAGTGCCCTATCCATTGGGCTAGAGTCAAAATCAAATATCTATAGAATCCTATTAACATAAAAATACTAAAATTAAAATAAATTGCCTAACAATTCATTCTCCCAATTCCCAACCCTGCCATTAAATTCATGCATAGAATTTCAAATCCCAGAGACCTCCCTGAAGGTTTTACTCTCTCCTTGAGAGAAACTTGAGATTAGTCCCTATATTCACCTTGTGAACAATACATTAAACAAGCCTTAGTAGTTAATGCATAAGAAATTCAAAGCATCCATACATAAAGATAGCCAGAAATGGCAATGAAAATTTAGTATGTTTGTATTAATTTTCATTTGTATCCATTACAATTTAAAAAAAAATCCCAAAGAATTCAAAATCTATATTTAGTTTCTTTACAAAAATTTCCACCACCCTGCAAAAAGATCAAAAATTTCTATATATACCTCAGGCCATCTTGGAATCCTTGAAAGGATGCAACAAGCTTTGGATGGCTAGGAAAATGACCTGCACTAAAGATAAAAAGTACAAAATCAAAAGACAGTGATTACATCAACAAAAAGTAGTTAGCAACTACTAGCATCTTCACAAGTGGCACCTTTGTCTGGAGATATTTTAGAATAGTTACTTTGATTTGTAGCATGAATGATGACCACCAATATAGGCTAACTTACATCATCCTATGTTTAAAACATGTGCTCCCTCAAAATCTGGATCAGGTGCCATTTGTGCTCTATTCTTCTTCCTTTGCCCCTAGCCCCTGCACATCTGGCTTCTTCTTCTTTTTCTTTGCCATTTTATCCCAAGCTGCCACATCATCATCTGATGGCTAACTAAAACTCTACAGCTCCTACAATGATTTGATTTGTAGGTCCCACATCGAATAAGTTATAGTCTTTACCTCTACAACAAATCATGTGCAATCACCTTCGACTTTGAACAAACTGTCAATTATTCCATTGCACCCATCCAAGTCTAAAACATTATCACCATTGAGGAAAGCCTCTTGCCTAATTATAGCCTAGTCCATTAATATCTTCCACTCATCCAAACTGACTACACCTCCATCACTTGCAAAAATAGAGGGTAAAAATCTATTGTAATCTTTACCAAAAATAGCCAATTTGGACCTCACTTGATTGGACTTACCCTTGAAAAACTTTGAAACAACAATAACCAATCCAATCTTCTCATGAACTTCTGTTACCACTTCAGGGATATCAGGCCTATATTCCTACAAACTATCAAGTTTATCAAACAACAAACTCCTCCTAGACCAAATGTTGTGAAGTGGCTCCAAAGTAGCTAGTGGCTCATTTATTTTATCATTTGTCTTGTGTAACATGACAACTAACTAATGGACTGACTCCATATTTTCTTTTATCTTGTCCTATCTATGTTGCACTACATTAGTCATAGTTTTTAGGGTTACTTCTAGCCTTATTTTCTCTAAATCTTCCACTGTATGGTCAGGGATCTCAGCCTTAGGCTGAGGAGGGGCTTCAATTTGTAAAGGTAGGGGAGGTACTACTTTAAATTCTTCTTAAAGATTTTCCCTTAAATCCTCCAATTCACCTTCCATTTTCTTGATCAACATAAGTTTTGAATCCCTATCCTTTACAACCCTTATTGAGTTCTCAAACAACTTGTCATACCTCTCTAAGAATTGGATAGTTTTAGCTTCATTAAGGTGAGCCAAATGTGTTACTACCTTTGACACCTCAAGATTAGTGGTGTTTTGGATGGTCCAGACAATATTGTTATCTTCCATTTTGTCCTCAATGCTTACTAGAGATGGCTTCTGAGTTCTTGGGGCCAAAGACAAAAGTGCTACAGCTTGTGACTTGGGGTCATAACCACTCTCTCTAATCATGTCATCAATATGCACCTCATAAGACAAGATTCCATTTGGATGCTTTCTAATTTGGTCAATGATAAAGGTAGAAGTAAAATCCCATCTGGGAGTCAGAAGCATGCCACTTGTTTTAACCATTTCTCTTGCTTCCTCCACAATGATTCTCTCAAGACTAGGATCATATGATGCAAGAGCCCTAAGAGTCTCTTCACTTGTTTCCATACCTTAAGTCAAGGACCTCTTCACTTCCTCATGTTTCCTCCAGATAAGGAAATCTTTGAATTCTTTGCTTTGGATAAACTAGTCATCACTGAGAAAATCTTCTTGGTATAGTTCTCTTTCATCCTGTCCCAACAATAAGGTCAAGTCTCCTATTTCTTGTGTCACCCTTTTCTTTCCTTCTCTGATTACCTTTCTCAACTGATGGTGGTAGGCCCTCTTACCAAGTACAAGGATTGAAGCACTATCCAACACCTTCTTTTGTTTCCTTTTCTGAGAAGGTTCACCAACCTCAATTCTCTATTTTCTCAATGGTGGCTCTGAAATAGCCTCCACCTCTATTGGATCTTGGGTTAGGTCAATAATTGTTCCTTCCCCTACTGGAGGTGGACTACAAGCCTCTTGTGAATCATCAGTGAATTTCTTAGTTTCAGAGGTGGAATAGTTCCCTGACACCTCTAACTTATCCTCAAGCATCGCTTCCAACTAGCTAGACAAGGTGCCATGCATTTCTATTATTTTTTCCATTCTTTGAAAGTATGAGAGTTTAGGGAAATAAACACAAAAAGGAATTCCAACCTTCTTCAATTGAGTCTCTATATCTAGTAAATGGAAATAATTATTCCATCTTCTCCCTAATTCATCCAAGTCCATCATGTTTCTTATCACATCCTCCTCATCAAGGGCCTCATGCTCTTTAATTATTCCAATGCTAGGAATCAAAGTCATCCTAGCCATTCTAATGAAACCCTTAGAATCAACATACCAGCAGGTACCCACAATCATCTTGAAATGATTGAGATAACTTCTGACTTGATCCAATGCCCTTCTTCCAATCAAAAAGCTATCAAGCTTGAATTGCCTGGGTCTGAAAGTACCCTTCCTATGGGGTCCTAGGTGCTCTTTGTTAGTCCACATTAATTTCCAAATAAAATCCATCATGGCTACCCTAGGAGGTACATATCTTGGAAGTAGGTGTGGAGGCTGAGGGCACCCATAAACTCTAATAGCTGTGGACTTGTTCCCCATGTAGAAATCTCCCCAATTATGGTTTCCTAGCCATTTTTCCTCATACTAAAATGGTCTCAAGACCCTCAATACCCTAGTTGGCAACCTCACAACATTTGTACCTATCATTTCAAGTATTGGATGGACAAAGAAATTTTGAAAAATGGAGAGGTCACACTCATTGGATGTGATATTACAAACCCTCAACCAATACTGCATTGGGTTGGGAGTGTCCTTAAAATGGGTCTTAATCTTCAACACTCTTGCATCAAACTTATTAAAATGGTGGTACAGAGTCAAATGCATAAGAAGGGAGTAATGCATGAACCTAATAGGCCTTTTTTTCTCCTTGATAGACACAAACCCTTTATGCATCCTGTCAATTATATACTAGATGTAATCATAATCAGTGTTGGTGTGAGAGTTTAGAATGTCCAAAATTATCATTAAAAGATCAGCAGGCAATTTCTCATCATCCCCTTCTATTCCAAGAACCCTACACAACCCATGACATAAGAGTTTCATATAATGATTGAGGGATGAAAAAAAATAAGGGGCATTCATACTCAGTGGCAAAGGGCCTATGTATTTATCATGGTTGGGCATATGCTTGACTATTTGGCTCTTTACTGACCCTATATTACTCGCATATTTATCCCTTTCCTTCTTTAAGTCAATTTCTGTGGAGGAGGAGGAAAAGAAGTTGAAGGCTTTCATGAAAGACCCCCTATCCAAGGAGATAAACACAAACTGGTCTTCACACCTAATGCATCTAGAAATGCGGTCATACATCCTAGCAAGCTCAATGATTAAATCAACATCTAAAAACACATTAGGCACATTAGCTTTTCCATTCCCAGCATCCAAGCATTGTAAACAAGTATAGCTTTACTCCTATTATTGTAAAAGTATGAGAACAAGGTAAAACTTGAACCTACAGGAGTAATAGGGTCCCTACACTTGTCCATGATATCATCAAATGCTATTTCAATGGCCTTCTTGTTTTGATTCAAACTAGGAAGTAGCTTGACAAACTCATCTGAATAATTTAGTTTCCCTTTATCCTCTTTACTCTAGTCTTTTACAACCCCACTTGATGATGCTCCACACACCACAGGATGACTCATCTTGAGAGAACATGAATTTCTTAGCTCTGCAAATTTCACACTACTCACTCTTTGCTATAGCACCAACAATCTCAACTATCTCAGAACAACTTTGAGCACAAAAAGAAATGTAGTCCTATCTATATACTTGAAAAATTATGTTCCTGCGATTGCCAAATCATAGCAAATCCAGCCTAAGTCACTTCTACATTCAATTCTGCATATTACCAACCTTCAAATCAGAGCTAGCTATGGCGTGGATGCTAACAAGATGATTTAAAAAATTAAAAATAGGGATCAAGAGAAATGATCATGGCTTTTTGCATTAAAACCCTTAATTACTGATGTAAACCCTCATTAAAACCTGATTGGATGGCTTTCTACCCTTTTCCAACTTGGCACGGTACTTGTTCCACATTGCAATAGCTCATAACATTGATGGCACAAAAATTTACTAGACATAATTCAGCGACCACGTGAACAAAGCATCTCATGATCTCTGAAAGAAAAGATAACCTTGGGTTAAATCTGGAGATCACGTGACAAGACTATTTGCTTAATCTCAGAAGGATTTCATAACTCACTACTTTACTTCAAGATTTCATGACCACCGTTGATCCCATAAATGATCAACAGACCAAGGGAAATCTTTTAAACCCACACTAAGCCCCACCCAACTTAGAGATTCAGTGACTAAGGACTTCACCAATTCTTGGAACTATTTCTTTAACTCAACACTTATCTAGAGAATCAGCAAACCAGGCTATCTCGCATTCTCAAAAAGGAACGCTTAATCATAGTCAAGCTTTGAGAATGAGCAAATGACATCTATATCTAGTTCAGTGAACACTTTTCATACTATGGGTTGCATCTTGAGATTACGCGCTGACTGTTGATCTCCAACACAATCAGTGGCTATCACTAAATCACCCAAAGACTTTTACCATCACCTTTTTATTACGAGAATCGGCAACCACTAAAAGCACATTTAACTTTTCCTTTGTTTTCCAACTCACTGAATACTTGGAGCTTCACTAACTACCTTTGAGATCCCATGAACACATCATTTTCTTAATCATTAAATAACTTAGGGCATCACCACCTTTTCTTGAGATTAAGCTACAAGAGTAAACTTTAACCTCCACTGAATTTCATTGTCAGAGATGTGAAATTTAGAGATTATGAAAACATGACTCAATCGTTAAGTTAGCAGATGATTTCATGTAGGACCCAATTACTACGAGATTAAAACATGACCACCAAATGAAGAGACAATCGATGGCATTCACTGGATTGCTGGAAAATCTTGAACTTAACCGCCTGATTTAGAAATCCAAAGATAATAGCTACACCAAGTCAACCAATTTTTTAAAGAAACTACTAGATATTAAGTGAAAAGGAGACTACACAGTCACTGAATCATTGGATGAAAACTTAACTATGACAATGAATTGGGAGATTCAGCGAGCAAAGAGAATCATAACCAAAGGACTCACCATAGAAACCAATTTTCCAAAAGACTTAAATATAAGGAAACACATTGCATGATTCAGTGAAGATTAGGAAAATGATCATTTGTAGAAAGGAAGACTTAAGTGACCTAAAAAAGTAATGCGCAAATATAAAGACTAGGGCTCACTTAGAACCAACCAAGGTAAGACCATTTCAAATCAAAAATATCAAAGGCAAGGTTTCTTTTTAACACAATTAAATTGAAATTTAAATAATTATAAACCCTAAACTAGACATTTTCATAAGCTAGGACATGGTAATAGGACCAAAAGCAAAGACCTCAGAAAACCTTAAATATACCCAACAGTGGCTCTATCTAAGGATGCTTGAATGTATAGGAGGCAGACCACAAAACCCCAACCTAAAATAGGAAAACAAACACACCTATACATATATACAAAACTACTGTGCATGGAAAGATAGAATCAATTGAAGAAATATTTTAGGAATTGTCCATGTACTGGCAACTCTTGTTCCTCACCATCTAGATTTTTGAGGAAATATGAATCCTTTCCATGAATTTGATGAACAATGAAAGGTCCTAACCATAGGGATTCAAACTTTTTATGTTTTCCTTTGTCCTCATCCCTGGCATTCCACTGTAAAACCATATCATTTGGCTGGAACTTTCTAGTAGTAGCTCTTTTGTCAAAGAGATATTTCATTTTTTGCTGTAGTTTTACATCCTCCTTTTGACCCTCTCTTCTAATCTCATCCAACTCCACCAATTGAATCATCTTTTCTCGTAATGGATCACTAACTTTTATCTCCTTTTCTCTCATGAACTGGTAGATAGGAAACATATTGTTTATAGGGAGCCTAGACTTTACACCATATACCATTTCAAAAGGAGATTTGCCTGTTGCTTTCTTTTCATTAATTCTGTTAGCCCATATTGCCAACTTCAATTTCACATGCCACATCCTTTTATTCTTTTCTAGGGTCTTCTTTAGAATTTGCAGAATACTCTTGTTACTAGATTTTGCTTGCCCATTTGCCTGTGGATGGTATGGGGATGAATATGACATAACTATTCCCATTTCAACACAAAAATTAGTGAATTCTTGTGACCTAAAGCTCATAGCATTATCCATTACTAGTTTCATGGGAACACCAAACCTGGTAATAATGTTATTCATCAAGAATTCAATAACTACTGTACTAGTTGCCTTTTTTGTTGGGATGGCCTCTATCCACTTAGTAAAATAATTGGTAGCCACCAAAATGTGACTATGTCCTCCACTAGATTTCTCTGAGAACTCCCCAATGAAATCCATACCCCACATAGAAAAAGGGGCTTCTGCAACCACATGGTTTAACAACAAATCACCTGAAAATTTTAATTTCTTTGAAAACCTCTAGCACGATTCACATGTTCTGACATATGAGTGTGTATCCTTTAACAAAACTAGCCAGTAATATCTAGCCCTCAAAATTTTATGAGCTATAGACCTAGCTGAATGATGCCCTCCACACATCCCAAAGTGCATCTCTTTTAAAACCTTTTTAGATTGATACTTATCTAGGCAAAAGAGCAATAATCCATCATTATCTTTCTAAAATAAATCACCCTGTATTAAAACATACCTTTGAGCCTGCAACCTCAAACTCCTCTTTTGATTGTCATTCAAATCTTGCAGACAAGAAATTTTTTTGAGAAAATGAACAATATTGGCATACCAGGGTTGCATTTCTATACTTGTCATATTTTCATCACCAATGGCTACATTTTTTACTTGCACTAGGTCCAATCAAACTTAACATTTTTCTTCAAAAGCTTCATAATGGGTTTGACCAATTCTACAAAATTGGCAATAAATCTCTTGACAAAATTAATCTATCCAAGAAAAGACTACACACCTTTGACATGTTTTGGGGGAAAGACCTTTCTGATGGCTTTCACTCTTTCTGGATCAATCCTAACCCCTTCTTTGGACACTATATGACCAACCAATTTTCTCTCAGTTACAACAAATTGGCATTTCTTGGGATTTAGTGAAATACAAAATTCTAGAGCCTTGACAATAACCTTCTCCAAATGTTTTCAATGGTCCTTAGCTTTCTTAGAATAAGAAGTCAAGTCATCTTGATATAGAACCATCAAGACATTGATCAGTTCTTTAAATGCAACATGCATTGCTCTTTGAAAAGTTGCTCTAGCATTCTTTAGGCCAAAAGGCATGCAGACATATACATAAGTTCCCCAAGGGGTAGTGAATGTTGTTTTGAATTTCTCAGACTCTTTAACTAGAACCTGGTTGTATCCAGAAAACCCATCCATCATAGATAACAACTCACAACCCATAACTCTGTGTAACATAGCCTCTATGTGAGGCAACCCATAATTGTCTTTGAGAGATGCAACATTTAAATTCCTGAAGTCAACACAGAGTCTAATGTCACCATTATTTTTCCTTATTGGTACAAGGTTAGAGATCCAAGAAGAATGCCTAATAGGCTCAATGATTCCAGCATCTCTCAATTTTCTCAATTCAACCTGCATCTTTGTTGCTAATAAAGGGTTGATAGGTCTCTGTTTCTATCTGAATGGCTTGGTTTCTTCATTTAGAGGGATCTCATGTTGAAACAGATCATCTCTATATGCCTTAAGATCATCATAGGACCAAGCGAAAATATGCTTGTGTCTCTTCAAAAGTCTTATCAAATTTCCTCTGACTTCCATACTTAGTTTTTTTCCAATGTACACCATCTAAGGGGAGGTTTTAGATCCTAGGTTTATTTCCTCTAAGTCTTCCATTTTTGTGTTAGACTTTTGAGACAAGTAACCATCATTTATCTTGAACATTCCTTCTAACTCCACTAACCCCTTTGGTATGAAATTTGAAGGTAGTTGTACTATCTCATTTCCCATAATACACTCTTTTCCTTCAACATGCTGCTATGCTTCTTTAAAATATGTTTGTTGCCCATCATACTGATCTAGACCTTGAAGAAACCTAAGGATATCAAAATCATCCTCAAAAAATTTTCAATTATATGCATTATCAGGCACTATAGGCCTACTTTTGATTTCTAACATGGACACACCAGTGAGGGTAATATCATCATTTTTTAGGGCAACATTAGCAAGAAAATCTGCCATGATATTATTGGACCTTTCTACCCAAATGAGATTGAAAGCCTCAAAGAATTCTACTCTATCCCAAATCACATGTTTGTAAAATTTCAATCTCTCATCCTTGGCAACATGCTTAGATCTTACATGAGCTATTACTAATTGGGAATCACCATTGACCTTTAAACATTTGATACCATGCTTTATAGCAACATCTAATCCCAATATCAAAGCCTCATATTCAGTAGTATTATTAGTGCATTCCAAGGTCAACAAGAAAGAGTATTTAAATGTAATACTTGATGGGGAAATGAAAACAACACCAGCTCCTGATCCTTAGAGCATCCACCATCAAAGAACATTTTCCAAAGTCCATTTTTCTACAATATTAACTCATCTACTATTGGATCTTTATTTTTCATCTAAGGTACTATTTCTTCAGTCATGAAATTATTCATGTCAATATCTACAAAGCAGTTCAAGTCCTTTGGTGCAACTTTTTCAACCATGACTGAAGAACGGGGCTCCCTATACAACTTTGCCTCAGTCCCATTGAATGGGATAGTAGCATATGACAAATCCAATTACAAATTTTCACCCACTATTGTGGCCCATTGTCTTGATAGTAGCATGCCATAATGAGGTTCTATATCAACAACAACCAAATCCATTTTCTATGTGGCCTCTGGGAATGTAGCAATTTTTACTTCAATTCCAATTAGAGTTCCTATAATAGGTACTACCCTATTATCCATAGCATAGCACCTTCCATTAGATGTGTCAACTTGTAATCCCAACTTTTTCATTAGATGATAGGGCATTATAGTTGTAGCAGGACCAGAGTCAATCATATAATTTTTTAGTAGAAAATTATTCACAATTATTGTAACATAGAAAGGGTCAATAGAAGAAGGCTCTTGTGTCACAATAATTACAACACATACATCAGAAATGTTATCAAATGAAATAGGCTCTTCTACTGAAATAGCCTTCCCCTACCTAATACGAGATACCCCTTGCTCACTTATGAGAGCCATGGTTGCTATCTTGTGCTCCTCAATTTTTAGCATTTCAAGTAAAGCGATGGAAACCTTCATTTGGGATAGGGCATGTCTCATATCAAAAGTAGGGGGATCAGTAGAAATATCAAAATAATCTTTTGGCATACCAATTCTTCTTTTACCCTTGTTAACAATAATTTCCTCATTCTTTTTCTTTTTAGTTGCAAGCCCTTCCTTCTTATTATTTACAACATTAGGCTTTGGGGAGTCCTTATTCTGAAGGTTATCCTTAACAAATGCCAACCTAGGGACTCCTTGATCAGTATCCACCTTTCTATTTCTCAAATTGTATGAGGACTTGGCTTGAGTTATAGAAACCACAGTTAGTGTTCTAATTTCCTCATCACTAGGTTTTCTCCATTGTTTTTCATCTAACCCTGATTCTACCATATGAGCTTTACAATTGTCATTATCAGATTCATCATGATCAGAATGAGTATATAATTGTTGTTCATAGTCTGAGAGAAACCTCCTTTTATGATCAACATCGAGACAAATCTCATCATCCTCTAAAGACAAAAGATCCCCCATTACTTCAGTAGTAAACATGTTAATAATAGGCTTTGCATATTCTTCATAATCTCCTAAGTATGAGTCATGGGCCTCTTCTCCCAAGGCCTGAGCCATAACACATTGGAATGGTGAATGAGGCATGTTACAAGCCCCACACCAAGGGGTATTTTCCATATTATGTGATGTACTTTTCTTTAAAGGATTTGGTGTATCTCTTCCCTTTTGAGGTTCATTATTATTAGGAATAGGCCTCCCATCTTTCCAATTTGTCTTATAAGGCATATCTCATAAATTGGGGAGTCTATCCTACCTTTGATAAGGTGGTCTTGCATCTTGAAAATTTCTACCACCCTTTTCAAACTTTGTTGGGAAGTCTTTGGTAATACTAGCTCCTTTTTCCATTTTATCATCTTTGGATGGTCTTGTAGGTTATGGCCTAGTTTCCTTCCACAATCTACCCTCATCTCTTTTATACATTTGACCAAATGCCTTTCAGTTGCTTTCAATATTTATGGCTAATTTAAAGGCATCCCTTAGGGTATGAGGATTCTTATCTCTTAGGAGATAAGATATTTTACCATCCATAGAATTAAAATAAGTGGTTAGGAAAACATCATCACCCAACCTCAATACTTGAAACAATTTGTACATAGCCTTTTGGAATCTGCTATTAAATTCTAACATGCTCTCATTGTAATGTTTTTTGATATTGTTAAACTCATTGAGCATGTAACTTGAATTCACATGTTCTACATACTGCTCCTTGAAACATCCAACAAACTCATCCTAAGATGCAATACTGTTCCCAGGTAGACCCCTATACCAATCCCTGGTATCTTCAACCAATAACTGAACAAAGAGCTTCATTATAACATCTTCATGCTCAATCTCATAATCATTAATTTTATCTATGAAAAAATTCAGATGTTCTTCACAGGTAATCACATTATTTCCATTGAATAATGGGATTTTCTTTCTAATATCATTAGGGATAGCATTAGGTTGACCAGGGATGCCATCAAATAATAAAGGCCTATACCTATCCAAATGAACTGGTCTCCTTTGGAAATTTGTTTGGACTACAGGGGTTGCTCCAACATTTTGACAAGGTACATTTCCCATCGTATGGCTAGCTATAAGGGGAACTTGATTAGTATTCAAATTTGGTCCAGGTACATTTTGTCCAAGATGAGAGGCTTGTGGATTTGGAAGTGAATTGGAAGACTGATTGGATGGGATAATTCCTGAGATGACAAGGACATAGCTACTAGCAGATGTGTTCATATTGGCATGCAAAAAAGAATTTTTTCTCTTCATCTCATCTGTAGCAACCTCCAATTCTAATTTCCCAAGGTGGAGAGCCAAGTCCTCTTTATCTTTTCTAGCCTTTTCCAAATCTATACATGCTTGGGAAGGGACACTAGGAATAACAACAATTTTCTTGGGCTCACTAATATTCACACCAACCATTTTTTTCTCTCCCTTATCAAGGATTTCTTTCATGGCATTTCTAATATCCTTATTCCTCTGGACTTTAGATGGGTGCAACTGTCAGAGAACATGTCATGTTCCCTCAAACTCATCATGGTTAAGCTTAACATCTTTAGTCTGATTTCTTAGAATTTCCTTGTCACCAAACAATTCTTTATCTAAACCCTGAACATTTTGGCTTAGATCCTTAGCCTGGATCTCATTTCTCTTGGTTTTTCTTATTAGATCTTACCTTTCCATGAGAAGTTCATAAATTTGTTGTTCCCTTGCCTTCCTTCTATTAGAAATCTCTAATAGTTGCTCACACTCCTTTTCTCTTAAAGCAATCACTTCCTCTCTCAATTTTTTAGAATCATATGAGGTAGTTTCTATAGCAGAAGTTTCTCCTAGTTGATCTAGGGTTTCTCTCACAAGGAAGACACCTACTTATATGATCTCTTCCTCATGAGAGGGAAAATGAATGTTAGGCATGACTTTCTTAACATGTTCTGGGTCATTAGAAGAGGAAGAAGCTTCACGGGGAAGTGGTGTATGGACTCTATCTCTTGAAGGTCCTGGGGAGTTAGCAGTAATGTGATTTCTCCTAGACCACTATTTTCTACTAGGTGTATAGAGCTCATCACCCATATTACCCTCTGGGTGATCCTTGAAATAAGACCTAGTAAACCTTGGCCGACTCATGGTGTGTCACAACAAGATATAACAATATTTTAAACTACCAGCAACTAGTAAACACATATTCTCAGAGTCACCACCCATGAACAAGTGGGAATCAAAATAACATAATGGTGTACAACAAACACAATAGATGGTATTGCAAAAGTCTATTGTATATCCGTTGTCAAGATCCCCAGCAGAGTCACCAATTTTGTTAGCACTTAAACCTACAGATGGTTGAAATATTCAAAAATTCATTGAACCCATGAGTCATGCATTCCCAACAGCTACATCTAGCACAATTTAATTGCTAAGGTACTAAGGCTTTGATCCTTCTTCACTTTGACTGTAAACCTCAGGCGGGTTTACCTTTCTATTACTTCTACAAAGCATAATAAAATTGATCTATGTATTTGATATAGCCAATGTAGCTCATAGCATACAAATAAAAGTAAATGGATATAGTTTTTTGATAAAATGATGGTGAACAAATGCAAATAAAACTAAACTAGTGTCCTATCCATTGGGCTAGAGTCAAAATCAAACAACTATAGAATCCTATTAACATAAAAATATTGAAATTCAAATAAATTGCCTAACAATTCATTCTCCCAATTCCCAACCCTGCCATCAAATTCATGCATAGACTTTCAAATCCCAGAGACCTCCCTGAAGGTTTTACTCTCTCCTTGAGAGAAGCTCAAGATCAATCCCTATATTCACCATGTGAACAATACATTAAACAAGCCTTACTAGTTAATTCATAAGAAATTCAAAGCATCCATACATAAAGACAACTAGAAATGGAAACAAAACTTCAATATGTTTGTATTAATTTTCATCTGTATCCATTACAATTTTTAACAAAATACCAAAGAAGTCATAATCTATATTTAGTTTCTTTACAAAAATTTCCACCACCCTGCAAAAATAGCAAAAATTGCTATATATAGCTCTAGCCATCTTGGAATCCTTGAAAGGATGCAACAAGCTTTGGATGGCTAGGAAAATGACTTGCACTAAAGAGAAAAAGTACAAAATCAAAAGACAGTGATTACATCAATAGAAAGTAGTTAGAAACTACTAGCACCGTCACAAGTAGCACCTCTGTCTGGAGATATTTCAAAACAATTACTTTGATTTGTAGTATGAATTATGACCACCAGTATAGGCTAACTTACATCATCCTATGTTTAAAACATGCTCTCCCTTGAATTTTGGATCAGGTGCCATCTGTGCTCTATTCTTCTTCCTTTGCCCCTAGCCCCTGGACAACTAGCTTCTTCTTCTTTTTCTTTGTCATTTTATCCCAAGATGCCACATAATCATCTGATGGCCAACTAAAACTCTGCAGCTCCTGCAATGATTTGATTTATAGGTCCCACATTGAATTAGTTATAGTCTTTACCTTTGCAACAAACTGTGTGCAATCACCTTCAACTTTGAACAAACTGTCAATTATTCCATTGCACCCATCCAAGTCTAAAACATTTTCACCATTGAGGAAAGCCTCTTGCCTAATCACCAAATCCAAAAATAGCCAATTTGGCTCTAACTTGATTTGACTTACCCTTGAAAAACTTTGAAACAACAATAACCAATCCAACCTTCTAATGAACTTCTGTTACCACTTCAGGGTTATCAGGCCTATATTCCTACAAACTATCAAGTTTATCAAACAACAAACTCCTCCTGGACTAAATACTGTGAAGTGGCTCCAAAGTAGCTAGTGACTCATTTATTTTATCATGTATTGTGTAACATGATAATTGACTGATGGACTGACTCCATCTTTTCTTTTATCTTGTCATGTCTATGTTGCACTACATCAATCATAGTTTTCAGGGCTGCTTCTAGCCTTATTTTCTCTAAATCTTGCACTGTATGGTCAGGAATCTCAGCCTTAGGTTGAGGAGGGGCTTCAATTTACAAAGGTAGGGGAGGTACTACTTTAACTACTTCTGCAAGCTTTTCCCTTAAGTCCTCCAATTCACCTTCCATTTTCTTGATCAACATAAGTTTTGAATCCCTATCCTTTGCAACCCTCATTGTGTTCTCAAACAACTTATCATACCTCTCCGCAATTGGATAGTTTTAGCTTCATTGAGGTGAGCCAAATGTGTTACTACCTTTGACACCTCAAGATCAGTGGTGTTTTGGATGGTCCAGACAATCTTGTTACCTTCCATTTTGTCCTCAATTCTTACCAGAGATGGCTTCTAAGTTCTTGGGGCCAAAGAAAAAAGTGTTACAGCTTGTGACCTGGGGTCATAACCACTCCCTCTAATCATGTCATCAATATGCACCTCATAAGACAAGCTTCTCTCTGGCTACTTTCTAATTTGGTTAATGATAAAGGTAGAAGTCAAATCCCATCCAGGAGTCAGAAGCATGTCACTTGTTTTAACCATTTCTCTTGCTTCCTCCACATTGATTCTCTCAAGACTAGGATCATATGATGCAAGCCCCCTAAGAGTCTCTTCACTTCATTCCATACCTTCAGGCAAGGACCTCTTCCTCATGTTTCCTCTAGATAAGGAAATCTCTAAATTCTTTGCTTTAGATAAAATTGTTGTCACTGAGAAATTATTATTGGTATAGTTCTCTTTCATCCTATCCCAACAATAAGGTCCAGTCCCCTATTTCTTCTGTCACCCTTTTATTTTCTTCTCTGATTTCCTTTCTCAACTGATGGTGGTAGACCCTCTTACCAGGTACAAGGATTGAAGCGCTGTCCAACACTTTCTTTTGTTTCTTTTTCTAAGAAGGTTCACCAACCTCAATTCTCTATTTTTTCAATGGTGGCTCTGAAATAGCCTCCACCTCTATGGGATCTTGGGTTAGGTCAATAATTGGTCCTTCCCATACTAGAGGTGGACTTCTATCCTCCTGTGAATCATCAGTGAATTCCTCAGGTTCAAAGGTGGAATAGTTCCTAGACACCTCTAACTTCTTCTCAAGCATCCCTTCCAACTTCCTAGACAAGGTGCCATGCATTTCTATTATTTTTCCCATTCTTTTTAAGTATGAGAGTTCAGGGAAATAGCCACCAAAAGGAATTCCAACCTTCTTCAATTGAGTCTCTATATCCAATAAATGAAAATACTTATTCCATCTTCTCCCTGCTTCATCCAAGTCCATCACATTTCTTATCACATCCTCCTCATCAAGGGCCTCATGCTCTTTAATTGTTCCAATGCTAGGAATCAAAGTCATCCTATCCATTTTGATGAAACCCTTAGAATCAACATACTAGCAGGTACCCGCAGTCATCTTGAAATGATTGAGCCAGCTACTGACTTGATCTAGTGCACTTTTTCCAATAAAAAAGCTATCAATCTTGAATTTCCTGGGTGTGAAAGTACCCTTCCTATTAGGTCCTAGGTTCTCTTTGTCAGTCCACATTAATTTCCAAATAAACTCCATCATGGCTACCTAGGAGGTACATATCTTGGAAGCAGGTGTGGAGGCTGAGGGCACCCATATACTCTAATAGCTGTGGACTTGTTCCATAGGTAGAAATCTCCCCAATTATGGTTTCCTAGCCATTTGTCCTGATACTACAATTATCTTAAAACCCTCAATACCCTAGTTGGAAACCTCACAACATTTGTGCCTATCATTTCAAGTATTGGATGGACAAAGAAATTTTGAAAAATGGAGAAGTCACACTAATTGGATGTGATATTCCAAACCCTCAACCAATACTACATTGGGTTGGGAGTGTCCTTAAAATGGGTCTTAATCTTCAACACTCTTTCATGAAACTTATTAACATGGTGGTACAAAATCAAATGCATAAGAATTGGGCAATGCGTGAACCTAATAGGCCTTTTTTTCTCCTATACAAACACAAACCCTTCATGCATCCTATCAATTATGTACTAGATATAATCATAATCAGTGTTGGTGTGAGAGTTTTGAATGTCCAAAAGTATCATTAAAAGATTAGCAGACAATTTCTCATCATCCGCATCTATTCTAAGAACCCTACACAACCCATGACACAAGAGTTTCATATAATTATTGAGGGATGAAAATGAATAAGGGGCATTCATACTAAGCGGGAGACGGGCTATGTATTTATCATTCTTAGGCATATGCTTGACTATTTGGCTCTTTATTGACCCTATATTACTATCATATTTATCCCTTTCCTTCTTTAAGTCAATTTCAGTACAGGAGGAGGAGAAGAAGTCAAAGGCATGCATGAAAGACCCCCTATCCAAGGAGATAAACATAGACTAGTCTTCACACCTAATGTATCTAGAAATGGGCTCATACATCCTAGCAAGCTCAATGATTAAATCAACATCTAAAAACAAATTAGGCATAATTAGATTTTCCATTCCCAACACCCAAGCATTGCAAACAGGTATAGCTTTCCTCCTATTATTGTAAAAGTATGAGAACAATGTAAAACTTGAACCTGCAGGAGTAATAGGGTCCCTACACTTGTCCATGATATCTTCAAATGTTGTGTCGATGGCCTTCTTATTTTGATTTGAACCAGGAAGTAGCTTGATGAATTCATTTGAATAATTCAGTTTCCCTTTATCCTTTCCACTCTATTCTTTTACAGCCCCACTGGATGATGCTCCACTCACCGCACAATGACTCATCTTGATAGAATAGGAATTTCTTAGCTCTACAACTTTTGCACTACTCACTCTCTGCTATAGCACCAATAATATCAACTATCTTCAGAACAACTTTGAGCACAAAAAGCAATGCAGTCCTATCTATATAGTCAAAAAATTACATGCCCGTGATTGCCAAATCATAGCAAATCCAACCTAAGTCACTTCTACATTCAATTCTGCATATTACCAACCTTCAAATCAGAGCTAGCCATGGCATGGATGATGATAAGATGATTTAAAAAATAAAAAATAGGGTGTGAGAGAAATGATAATGGATTTTTGCATTAAAACCCTTAATTACTAATGTAAACCCTCGTTAAAACCTAATTGGATAGCTTTCTACCCTTTTCATGCTTGGCACGGTACTTGTTCCATGTCCTAACAGTTCATAACATTGATGGTAGGAAAAATTAACTAGATATAATTTAGCGACCACATGAACAAAGGATCTCATGATATCTAAAAGAAAAGATAACCCTGGGTTAAGTTAGGAGATCACACGACAAGACTATTCGCTTAATCTCAGAAGGATTTCATAACTCACTACTTTACTTCAAGATTTCATGACCATCATTGATCCCAGAGATGATCATCAATCCAAGGAAAATATTTTAAACCCACACTAAGCCCTGCCCAACTTAGAGATTCAGTGACTAAGGACTTCGCCAATTCTTGAAACTATTTCTTTAACTCAATAATTATCTGGAGAATCATCCAATAGGTTATCTTGCATTCTCAGAAAGAAATGCTTAACCATAGTCAAGCTTTGAGAATGAGTGAATGACATCTACCTCCAGTTCGCTGAACGCTTTTCATACCATGGGTTACATCTTGAGATTATGCGCTGACTATTGATCTCCAAGACAATTAGCTAGTGTCACTGAATCACCCAAAGACTTTGACCATCACCTTTTTATTATGAGAATTGGTCACCATTGAAAGCACACTTAACTTTTCCTTTGTTCACCAAGTCACTGAATACTTGGAGCTTCACTAACTAGCTCTGAGATCTCATGAACACATCATTCACTTAATCGCTAAATAACTTAGGGCACCACTACCTTTTCTTGACATTAAGGGAAATGAGTAAATTTTAACCTCCACTAAATTTCATTATCAGAGCCGCAAAATTTAGAGATTATGAAAACATGACTCAATCGCTAAGTCGCCAGACAATTTCATGTAGGACCCAATTACTGTGAGATTAAAACATGACCACCAGATGAAGAGACAATTGATGAAATTCACTAGATTGCTAGAAAATCTTGAACTTAACTGCTTGATTTAGAGAACCAGAGATAACAGCTGCACCAAGTCACCAAATTTTTTAAAGAAACTACCAGATACTAAGCAAAAAGGAGACTACACAGTCGCTAAATCACTAAATGAAAACTTAACTGTGAGAATGAATTGGGAGATTCAGTGACCAAAGAGAATCATAACCAAAGGACTCACCATGTTTCCAATTCGCCGAAAGACTTAAAGACAAGGAAACACATTGTGCAATTCAATGAAGACTAGGAAAATGACCATGTTTAGAAAAGAAGACTCAAGTGACCCAAAAAAGTAATGCACAAATATAAAGACTAGGGCTCACTTAGAACCAACTAAGGAAAAACTATTTTAAAGCAAAAATGTCAAAGGCAAGGTGTCTTTTTAACATAATTACAACAAAATTTAAGGAGTTCTAAACCCTAAAGCAGACATTTTCATAAGCCAGGACATTGAAACAAGACCAAAAGCAAGGACCTCAGAAAACCTAAAATATACCCAACAAAATGCAAAGAGAATGGTAGTTTGGATAAAAAAGAAAAAGATCCTTCTATTTTTCAGCCTCTTGCAATTGTATCTTCTCCACACTTCAAAGAATCGGTGCAGCAAGAAATGGCTTAGCATCAAGAAAATATACCATCAGCTATCAAAAAGGAGAATTATGCTGTCAAAAATTTAGATTATGAAGAAGGGGCTGAACAGTATGATGAGTTGGTCAATGAGAGGATGAGTAAAATGTTTGATATGTTTGATGATGCTCTCCTTTCTGCTAGAAATGAAGTAGGTATTCTTGTGAGAGTAGCTTTTATGCTTAATAAAACATCTTGCTTTGCTGAAATATGTCATGGTACTAAAGATTTTGTAAAAAATGATGATCTTGGTTGTAGATCTCTATAGTTTTGTTGATCATTAGTGTTTCACACTTAGTCATATATCTAGGCAATGATGGTTGGTCATCACTATGACTGAGTCATCTTGTATAGGCCGAGTTATGTATTGTATACTTACCGAGTAGTAGTACTGCTGAGTAATGTCATGGTCACTATACATTTGTATTATGCCAAGTATAGTCTTTTGTCAAGTTACATATGCAATTATTACCGAGTGACAGGGAAGATCAACCAATGCCAAGTACCAGGAATAACATTTGCTGAGTTAGCCAGGAATCACATATAAGTTTGGAATGGCACAATGATCAAGGTAAACCATTTTTGGTGTTTTGTATTTTGTTTGTTGAGGTAATTACAGAGGTAATTACGCATCCATTTTGTAATTATTGATCCCTATGTAATACCTAGAGCCAATCAAAAAATTATATAGCTTAAGCAACAATAGAAATAAATCTGAACCGTAGATCTTGAATCATTAAGATGTTTTGGTTGTTAAATAAGGGAAAGATCTAAAACAAGAGAAGAGTGTGAATCAGAGAGAGAAAAGGAGATATTGAGATTGAGTGAATACTATGAGTATGTGAGAATGATCAAAAAGGTATATTCATAATAGTGTAGTATTCAGACAGAGTTTAGTGACTGAGCAAAGCAGTGAAACGATAGAATCAAGAAAGTTCAGATAAAAGAGATCACAAACACACAGTAAAGAGAAGACCTATAATCAGCATATTAGTACATACTGAAGGATCAGGTACTGAGACATTCTAACCATTGTATCAAGATAAATCTCTTAACCGAGTAGTCTTAATAGACTTTATGTAATCTCTTTACTAAGTGCTTACTTTGTTGTAAGTTTATAAATCCTTTAGCAAGGTAGACTATATAAGTCATTTAGGTAGACCTTTCATAGGGTAGATCATGAATTGATCACATTTTGTAAGCCTTAATAGGAAAAACTTATTACTGCAATAGTGAAGATTTATGGGTGTCATCCCCACCCTAGTTTTACCTTTCAAGGGTTTTTGGGTTACCAAAATTTTGGTGTTATGAGTAATTTTATGTATGCTGCTTAACATGTTTAGTTGCTTAGAATGATCAAGTTTTGTTTATGTCATGCATAAAGTTCTATCAGCATGAAAAGTTAAAGTAGCTAATATCTAATTCACCCCCTCCTCTTAGTATTACTTTCCCACTTATATTTCCAGCAATTGGTATCAGAGCTACAAGGTTTCTCTTAAGAAAGTCTAACCACTCAAGGAAAAAGATCTTAAGATGGAAGCTTATAAACTAGGGAAGATCATAGAGAATCAAAAGATTGAAGTACAACTGGCATTACACCAACTGGAAGCAGCTAGAGGGGAATTGAAGAAATCCCTGAGCAAGAGAAGAGAGATTTCAATTCAACAAAATGAGCCATAGTACAAAGAAGAAGACATCTTTGGACTATTTGACAATGGCAACTTTGCAGAAAGTGATAAATCTATAAAAGAACTACTGGAGAAAAATAACATACTAAATGATGACATCAAAACCTTAAAGAGAGAATGAGAAATTCAATCTATCAGACTTTGTGAAGTAGTGGAGCAGAAAAAGAAAGCTAAAGATGATAAGGCAATAGTTGAAGAAGACCAGAGACAAATTGCAATAAGGCTGGATGAAAGAACATGTGACATGCAAAGATTGACTAATAATCAATTAGATATGGTAAATCAACTACTAATGGTTAATCAGGAATTGGGTAGGAAAGATATGGAAGTTAATCAACTAAGGTCTAAAAATGATCAGCTGAAACATGAATTGAGAACTGAGAAAGAAATCAATGAAAGGATGAACAAACCTAATGAAGTTGTAAAGTATTTTGAAGAGTTCTTAAGATCACCTAGAAGATCTGGTCATAGATCTAGACTTGGACTGAATGAACATTCATCATCTACTGAAGAAGGAGAATCATCAAAGAATGAATAACAAAAGATTGCTAAACCAAACAACAAAAAGCCCACATGTTATCATTGTGGAAAGCTAGGACATATAGCCAACATATGTAGAAGAAAACATGGTAAGTCTGATCCTAATCCTAAGTTTAATGCACATTATTTTAACTATAAGAAACATGGACATCAAGCACATGTTTATAGATCTAAGGTTAGCAATTCACCTATCTCACCTAAGTTTCAAGGAAGTTGCTTCAATTGTCAGAAATATGGACACAAAGCATTTGAATGCAGATCTAGACCCAGGTGGTCATCAAATGAACAAACTAAGATAGTCATGAAGCATAACTCATATAATTGGGATTACAACACTTGGTATAATTGCCATTATTATGGAAAATATGGACACATCAGAGAAAATTGCATGAAGACTCATTTTAGAGGCAAATCTAAAAGTTGGATGAATGGAAGCATGGTCTGTTACAAATGTAATAAGGTTGGTCACTTAAAGAAAGATTGTAGATCACCCATGCTGAGCAATGATAAGAACCAGAATGGGGATATCCATGAGAAACTAAAGAACCAGATGGAAAAGACATGGATGAAGAAAGAAGAAGAAAACTCAAGCGAAGCTAGCACATCTACGGTCACCCAATCTGACAGATCAGGTGATCACAATTCTTCTAACTAAGCATGGAAGGTATGTTTGGAACTGAGTCTTGCAAAGTTTTATTTTTCATCAGTTCCTAGCATACAATTGAGAAAAAGTCCATATCTACATGAATAAATGATGCAGGAGCATCCTGGGTGTAAGAGCGATCTTGCATCACCCAAAAAAAATAAATTATGTTTTTGTATTCAATAAGGGCTATCTTGTGCAAAGCTGCTATTTATGGAAAGTTACTATTTTTGGTAATTTTTGTCTATGCTCAAAATGATCTGATTTCTTTCTGGGAGGTTCATTTTGGTCATATAAGTCTGCCAGTAAAGTTTCATTACCAGATCAAGTGTATATTGGAAGATATTAAAGATTTTCAGTACTGGCGGTAGGGTACAGAAACTTTGAACTCAGTTTTGAAGGCTTTAGAGGCCCCGAATGAGGTCAAAAATTTGGGTGACAAGAGTTTGTGCAAGTTAGGCTTGTAGAGCACTTCGTGGCATTTCTGAAATGGGGTTATAATAGCTGATCGAGTCAACTGGTGATGACTTATGGTCTTCGGAAGTTGGGCCACCTGAAATGGCAGAAAATAATTTTCTTCAAAATTTATATTCGGGTTTCAAAATTTATCTTGAGCTGACTATGATGTAATAAAATGTAAAATAAAATAATTCTAAGTTTGGTTGGCCTTATTGGCTAAAATTCTGGAACCTTCCCAGGCGGTGGAAAATTGCCTATATAAGGAAGGCTGTATTATTGTCTTAGGCAGTTCAGAATAGTTCTGGGTAGTAGATCTAAGTTTTGATTCAAGGCTTTGGCCTATTGAATATTGTAAGGGAATTCCCATGTGGCTTTGCATATTGTAATTTTGAATGTTTTTAATTCCACATTTGTGGAGATAATGAGAAGCCCATTTTTCTATTCTCGCAATTGCTCTTGTTTCTTTGTTTTTGTTATGTGTTTGTGGTATTAAGGGGAGCACCCTTCATCAAGTGGTATCAGAGTAGGAGTTCTTGAGTGTGTAAACAGATCACCGATTGTGAGGCAGTTTGCACCAGGACCATGGTTAGGGTTTCAGCAAGTAGCGTGAGAATGCCTCCACAAAGGGAACCAGGTGGAAGAGCTGGTGTTGTGACACCTGAGGTTAGAGAGCTACAGAGACAAATGCAAGCATTGCAGGAGCAGATTCGTAGAGGAATGAATCTTAATGTCAGAGACGAAAGTGAGGATGAAGCAGAAGAAAATTTTGAATAGGAAGGAGAAGGCAAACTTCCAAACCCAGAAGAGGAAAGACTTTTTCGAGCCCTTTCCAAGATCAGGAAGAGACCTAAGATCGAGGTTCCTACATTTTCAAGGAATCTTAACCCAGAAGAATTGATCGACTGGATCAATGAATGTGAAGAATATTTTGAGTATAAGGATGTTGAAGATCCTGATAGGGTCAAATTTGTGAAGGCAAGACTGAAATGTCATGCAAAGATCTGGTGGTAGGAGGTTCAGTTGGAGAGAAATAGAAGAGGAAAAGATAAAATCACAAGATGAGATCGAATGGTGGACAAATTAAAGCTACAATTCATTCCCATTGATTATGAGCTTGACCTACTAAAGAAAATGCAAAGTTTGAAGCAAGCGCGAAGATCTGTTCAGGAGTATATAGAGGAGTTCTATCGAATCCTCATCAGAATAGGCCATGCAGAAGTTGATAAGGAGAAAGTTCCCTATTACCTTAATGGGTTAAGGCTGAGTATTCGGGAAGAGTTGAGTCTGGTTCGAATGAACAGTATTGAAGAGGCATACTAGTTTTCCCTAAAAGTAGAAGAAAAGTTGAGCAAGAAATTTGAGAGTAGACAAAGTGGAAGAGGTCATGGTGGAAGATCTGGTGGACGGTCATATTGAGGCAAAAATGAAGATTTAAAAAAGAAGGATGAGGCTAGTAGCAGTCAGAACCAGCAAGGAAACAATTCCAATCATTTTCAAGATCATAATAATAGAGATCAGAGAGGAAGAGGAAGAGGACAAGGATTTGGAAGAGGAGGCTTCCGTGGAACATGTTTTCACTATGGAGAAGAAGGTCATAGGGCATTTGAATGTCCTCAGCATCAAGGAAGGACAAATAGGAGAAATGAAGGCTAGGCCAGAGTTGCACATGTAGATGAAGATGCCAGATCCTCACATTCTAAAGATGTTGAAAGAGGGAAAACACTAATTAACAGAAGAGTTCTGTTGATTACATAAAATGAACCTGAACAAAGGAGGAGCCTATTTCGCACTAGGTGCAAGTGTGAGGGTAAGTGTTGTGATGTGATTATTGACAGTGGTAGCACAGATAATCTGGTGTCAGAAGAGATGGTGACAAAATTGAAGCTCAAGAGCTAGAAACACCCACATCCATATCAGATTTCTTGGGTACAGGATGACCACAAGGTCATGGTCAGTGAATAGTGTATAGTGAAGTTCAAGATTGGTGGGTACCAAGATGAGGTACTATGTGATATCATCCCTATGGATGCATGTCATATGTTATTGGGTAGACCTTGGCAATTTGATAGATGTGATATACATGACGGTCATGCAAATACCTATTCCCTGACAAAGGATGGAGTGCGGCACAAGCTAAATCCATTGAAGGAAATAGAAGAAAAGGTATGTGGTAACGCAAGAATAACTTTTTTTGATGGAAGAAAATTCCTAGATGGTATGAGGCATGAACATATGTGCTTTGCTTTAATTCCAAAAGTTGGTAAAGAAGAAGTAGAAGATGTACCTATAGAAGTTGTAGGTTTTCTGAATGAGTTTCAGGAGATTGTGTCCGATAATGTGCGTGATGGATTACCACTAGTGAGGAAGATCAATCATTAGATGAATTTGATCTCAGGAGCTAGTTTGCCTAATAAGGTAGCACATAGAATGACACCTGTAGAAAGTGAAGAGTTGAACAGGCAAGTGAATGAATTATTGTAGAAAGGGTTGATTTAGGAGAGTCTGAGTCCCTATGTTGTACCTACTGTACTAGCACCAAAGAAGAATGGAGAGTGGAGGATGTGTACAGATTCTAGAGCAATAAACAAGATCACAATCAAGTATAGGTTTCCATTGCCACAGATGGATGATATTATGGACTGTTTGAGTGGAGCTGTGTATTTCTCCAAGATAGATCTGAAGAGTGGATATCATCAGATTCAGATTAGAGAAGGAGATGAGTGGAATACTGCCTTCAAGACAAGAGAAGGACTGTATGAGTGGTTAGTCATGCCTTTTGGGATAACCAATGCACCAAGCACTTTCATGCAGCTCATGAACGAGGTTCTGAAGGAGTTTCTGGGTAAGTTTGTCATTGTTTACCTAGATGATATTTTGATCTTTAGTA
Source organism: Chamaecyparis obtusa (assembly GCA_027943335.1). Lineage (NCBI taxonomy): Eukaryota > Viridiplantae > Streptophyta > Pinopsida > Cupressales > Cupressaceae > Chamaecyparis > Chamaecyparis obtusa. The sequence continues at coordinate 3,200,255 of BSBK01001155.1, read as the reverse complement.
AGACATTAGAGGAGCATATGATGCATATTTGTATGGTATTTGAGAAGTTGAGAGAAGAGAAATTGTGGATTAATTTGAAGAAGTGTACTTTTGTGAAGAAGGAATTAGTGTAACTAGGATTTGTAGTTTCAGCAGAAGGTCTAAAAATAGACCTAGAGAAAGTACAGGCTATTCTTGAATGGCCTACTCTAAGGAGTTCTACTGAGGTAAGATCTTTTCATGGTTTGGATAACTTTTACAGAAAGTTTATCAGAAGTTTTAATAGTATTTTTACACCATTGAGTGAAACAATCAGAGGGGATAGAAAAGAGTTTAAGTGGACTAACATGGTAGAAAAGAGTTTTCAATTGTTGAAACAAAAAGTTACAGAACAACCTATTTTAGCACTTCTAGATTTTAATAAGGTGTTTCAAGTAGATTGTGGTGCTAGTGGTACTGCAATAGGAGCTGTTATGAGCCAAGAAGGTAAACCTATTGCTTATTTCAGTGAGAAATTGAATGATGCCAAGAGAAAATATCCTATTTATGATCAGGAATTTTATGCTATAGTTCAGGTATTGAAGAAGTGGAGGCACTATCTGCTTCCTAAAGAGTTTGTTTTGTATATTGATCATCAAGCTTTGCAATATTTGAATAGTCAAGGAAATTTGAATCAAAGGCATTTGAAATGGGTTGAGTTTTTGTAGAGTTATACATTTGTTTTGAAACACATGAGTGGAAAGTCTAATAGGGTTGCAAATGCTCTTAGCAAAAGGCAACTGTTGTTGATAGAGATGCAGATTGAGGTTGTTGGGTTCAATGAACTCAAGAATTTGTATCCAGAGGATCCTAATTTTGGTGAAGCTTGGAAAGCTTGTACAGAACCTGTTACTCTAGACAGGATGAAATGGCTAGATTTCATCATCCAGGATGATATGCTATTCAGAGGGAGCTAGTTGTGCATTCCACAAAGTTCTATGAGGGAGAATCTCATCAAGGAGAAGCATAGTAGAGGATTGGCTGGACATTTTGGTCATGATAAAACCCTTGCTTTGGTTAGTCAGAATTATTATTGGCCACAATTGCAGCAAGATGTAAAGAAGTTTGTACAAAGTTGTAGAGTATGTCAAATGGTAAAAGGAGTGAAGCAGAATATAGGGTTGTATCAACTATTACCTATACCAGAGAAGCCATGGGAGGATATCAGTATGGACTTTGTTCTTGGTTTACCAAGGACACAGTGGGGACATGATTCAATTTTTGTAGTAGTTGACTAATTTTTGAAGATGGCACATTTCATTCCCTGTAAGAAGACTAATGACGCTGTTCATATAGCTGAATTATTTTTTAGAGAAGTTGTGAGACTGCATGGTTTGCCAAAGAGCATAGTTTCAGATTGTGACACTAAGTTTGTTGGATATTTCTGGCACACATTATGGAAGAAGCTAAAAATAGATTTGAAGTTTAGTTCATCACATCATCAACAGACTGATGGACAGACAAAGGTGGTGAACAGGAGTTTGGGGAATTTGCTAAGATGTTTGGTTCGAGATAAGCCAATGGGATGGGATTTGATTTTACCACAAATAGAATTTGCATACAATAATTCTATCAATAGGAGCACTGGTAAATCACCATTCCAGATTGTATATGGGAATAGTCCCAGAAATGCATCAGAGTTGAGGAAGATAGATAAAGGAGAAATAAGTAGTGTTGAAGCTGAGGAGTTTGGAGAACACTTGAAGAACATCCATGAGGAAGTGAGGAAGCACATTACCAAAATGAATACATAGTATAAGGCTAAGGTAGATGAGAAAAGGAGGCATAAGAAATTTTAGGTTGGAGATGAAGTCATGGTTCATTTACAGAAGCAGTGATTTCTAGTTGGTACATATAACAAGCTGAAAATGAAAAAGTTTGGACCATGTAAGATACTGAAGAAGCATGATTTAGGAAATGCATATGAGGTAGAATTGCCTACTGAGCTAAATATTTCACCAGTATTTAACATTTTAGATTTGACAGAGTACCATGAAGGAGGTGTTGAAGATGAGATCACAACGTCACAGTGGAGTATTCTAGCAAGTAGTTCAGATACAAAGGAGATTTAAGACATATTGGACAGTTGTGTTGGCAGAAGCACAAGGAATAGGACATATGAAGAATATTTGGTCAAGTGGAAAGGATGACCTATTGAAGATTCATCATGGTTGTCTAGGGAGGAGGTTAGCCATCTTGGTTTTCCTCTTCAGACCTGAGTCATGACAGGGTCACTTCTCAAATTACCCCGGGTGTCTGTTGTAAGAGCCTCCTGGGTGTAAGAGCAATCTTGCATCACCCAAAAAAAAAATATTTCTATTTTTGTATTCAATAAGGGCTATCTTGTGCAGAGCTACTATTTATGGAAAGTTACTATTTTTTGTAATTTTTGTCTATGCTTAGAATGATCTAATTTCTTTCTTGGAGGTTCATTTTGGTCATATAAGTCTGCCAGTAAAGTTTCATTGCCAGATCAAGTGTATATTGGAAGATATTAAAGATTTTCAGTATTGGCGGCAGGGTACAGAAACTTTGAACTTAGTTTTGAAGGCTTTAGAGGCCTCGGATGAGGTCAAAAATTTGGGTCAATTGGTGATGACTTATGGTCTTTGGAAGTTGGGCCACCTGAAATGGTAGAAAATAATTTTCTTCAAAATTTTTGTTCGGGTTTCAAAAGTTATCTTGAGCCGACTATGATGTAATAAAATGTAAAATAAAATAATTCTAATTTTGGTCGGCCTTATTGGCTAAAATTTTGGAACCTTCCCAGGTGGTGGAAAATTGCCTATATAAGGAAGGCTATATTATTGTCTTAGGTAGTTTAGAATAGTTCTGGGTAGTAGATCTGAGTTTTGATTTGAGGCTTTGGCTTACTGAATATTGTAAGGGAATGCCCATGTGGCTTTGCATATTGTAATTTTGAAAGTTTGTAATTCCACATTTGTGGAGATAATGAGAAGCCCATTTTTCTGTTCTCGCAATTGTTGTTGTTTCTTTGTTTCTGTTATGTGTTTGTGGTATTAAGGGGAGCACCCTTCATCAATAAAGATGCATTAGGACATATCTGAGCAAAATAGAAAATTTCATTTTTGATGCCAAGCATTAGTGTCTTGACTGAGCTATGAATGTTTTTCGAGCACCTGTTATGTTTGAAATGCTATATATGCCAACCTGTATTGCTATGGTTATATTGACCTAGCTTGTGTTTAACTGAGGTTAACATGAGTTTGTCGAGACAGCTGTATTCCACCAAAACTTGTACAGAGCATTTATGAGGCCCTAATCCTAATTTTTCAGATTCTATAGTGGAAAACTGTCGTTAATTTTATTTCACCAAGCTTTTTGAGATTTCAGAGAGTGATTTAGAATTTGTGTAACCAGTTGAAGAAAGGCAATTTTGAATTTTTCAGCATGCCATCGGCAAAAATCATCTATAGGTTATTGACTAAAAAGGTACACTACTGAGTAAATATTCATTTTCAAAACTTATTGTTTAAAATGGCATCATCTTCATCTGCACCAGTCAAGAAACAAGGGATGGAAGTTTTTAATGTGCAATTAGTAAGAAATAAAGTACGCAAGCTAAAAGTTTTCAAGACAATGTTGGAGGGTGCAATTAAGGGAGATTTAAATAGAGCACTATCTTCCATTCTAGAGAATGTATTATTAATGAACAATGTTAGGTCTTTCTACATGTGCAAAATTATAGAAATTGGTGATTACGAGATTAGGGAAGCTTATGACAGGTTATGTGTTAATGGAGTGCTGAAGCCGGAATATAAGGTTGTTGCTAATCAAGGATTAGTGCATGCCCTAGATTTCCCACAAAATTTTAAAGTAGAATGGATAAAGATCATTTTGAGTCAAGTACATGACATGCATTTATGGCTAGATGACGGACCAGTTAAGATTACAAAAGAGATGATACATCAAGTCACTAGATACCCTACTATTGAAGGGAAAAAAATGATCAAGTGTGCAAGTAAGGAAGATATTCAAGCTAACACTCAAGTAGTTTGGAACAAATGAGGAATGAAAATTTGCACCATAACCGATCTAGAAATTGACTTTGCTGTTAGATTTATCTTGCACAAGTTCTATCAATCTAGTCAGTTGGACAACGTCTCCTGTATGCCAGTGGACCAGGCATGGAAGATAATCAAGAAAGGACACATGTATGACCTTCCCAAGCTCCAGATAACTCAACTTGCTGAGAACTTGAACTCCATCCAGCCGGTGAAGAATTCTATGTGTAAGTTTGGTTCCTTATTGATCTATTTGTTCTTCTATGTAAAGAAGTGTTTTCCTACATATGGAGGTGTTATATGGGATAAGATGAGACCCATCACTATTCAAATAAATGAATTCATAAAATAGTTTGGAGATAATTTTGATGGAATAATGGACAACTACTTTGTTGAGTTTAAGAAGAAGATGAGAAAAAGGACTAGAGTCCCTGTGTCTTTGATTGAGAAATACAATAACGATATATGTTTTCTGGTAGATACAGATTTTACCTATGCACACGCAGTCCTACCTAGAGTTTCATGGTTAATGCCATTACCCTATGAACTAAACATAGATGAAGCTACTATTGCAATCACAACCCTCTTAGCTAAAGAAATTGATAGTAAAGCACCATATTTTGGAATATTTGTTGAAGCCAAATCCAAGATCTCTTTGGGATTATTAGCTACCACCACTGAGAGGAAAAGAAAGAAGATAGTGAAGAATTTGGAAAATTATGTGAAAGAATCTGGAATGGGTGCACCACTGGAGTTGACCCAAGGATTGGGAGATGAACTAAGTGAAAATAGTGGTAGTGAAGAAGAAGAAGAGGAAGAGAAGAAACCAGTAATTGCCAAACCTCCTCCAAAGAAAAGAATTTTGAAACCCAAAGTATCATCGACACTTGCACTTATGCCTAGAACTAGAAATGTTGTTGAGACTCCCAAGATGCCTCCTACATCTGCTAAGCGAAAACCCACACTACCTAAGGTAGTGCCGAACAAGGTTATAAAGAGGCCTAGAAGGAAACTTGTTTTAACACAAGTCGATGATGAAGAGACTGAGAGTGATGAAGAAGTAAAAAGGAAGGTTACACAATAGGGCACACAACAACTCACTATTGATGAATTATGTCAAAAGATTACTAGCTCTGCAATAGTGGATGAGCTGGAAAGACTAAAATTTGGGAACATGAGCATAGGAAATAAAGAGAAAATTGAAGAAGCTATTCTTGAAATGTTGTGCACTTTCAAGATGCTGCCTATTCAAATTGAAAATAGAATTCCCAAGGAATTATACAATAAAGTTGCACAGAAATGGGACTATGCCCTGCAAACTGAAAAGCAAATAAGGGAGAGTACTTTAGCACAAGTTGAGTCCACTCTCTCCACTACAACCATTAAAAAGGTCATTGAACAATATAGAGGTAAGTTTGATCCCAAACTTAGAGCCCATCTAATCCTTCAACACAAGGTTGAGGATGTTGTGCAAGAAAGCATAAAAATATGGAAGATAGTGTTTATTTTGTTGATTGATAAGGATGAAGGAAAGGTTGCAAGTACTTCAAAAGTTGTTGAACCTGAAAGCAAACAAAACAAAATGGAGATTGGAACTCCTAAGAAAATGGTAGTATAGGATAGATCTAAGGTTCACATTACGTACATAACTGAGGAGAGCCCCATAAAGAATTCATTTTTGACCGAGGAAGATCTAAAGAATAAGGAAACAAATGATATACCATTTCTAGGTAGCAACACAGTACTTCTATAGGTCATGGATTATCCAACAATTGATGGCACACAATTTGTTGATGTGAATTCTACTCTACTTGAAGTTACAATAGTTGACAAGTTAGTCGGTACAAGTCTAACCAAGGAACCCATTAAGTCGGTACCACTAACTCAATCTGCATCTACCGACGAAGAGGACAAAGAAGAAAGAAAAATGCAAAGTCCTCCTATGGAAGATAACAACAAAGAAGAACATGTAGATAAGATAGATGGACAAGATATTAGCTCTCATGCCAAGGAGAAGGGAAAAAGAGAAGAAGATATTAAAGGTAAATCCATTAAGGAGCAAGAGCCAAAGGAGCAAGAGGAATACAAGATCTTGTACAGATACCGAGTGGACGCACCCCACTGAGAGCACAGAAGGAGATAGTTGAGGTAACAATTGATGAGGACATTGTTATTCCTAAGTGGGATACCAAAAATCTATCTTATGAGCAATTGCAAATACTTAAGGACTTGGTGACAAGGAAAAGCAGACAAGCAGAACTCTAAAGGGAACATCAGCAGAAATAGGTTCTTTATGAAATCAAAGATATATTTAATGAAGTTTATAACTTATCGGATGTAAATAGTTCCACTCCCATATTGGAACAACTTGTACACATTGTTCAAAAAAGTCAATAATGAAGTTAGTTGTGAAAGTGATAATTTATTTGAGTGGTCAGAACGGATGTTTGAGACCAATATGTTAGACAAAGTCTCTGCCGAGATAGTAGTAAAACAAGTTGAGCTTTCCACTTTCATAATGGAGACTGAAGAATTAGTTGTGCATGGACAGTCTCTATTGGCCAAATTTTGTAATGTTGAATTGTTCACTGATGAGAATCAATGACTGGTTGATACACTGAAATAAGAACTTAAGGCTACCAATTAGTCTATGAGCCTGGATGCAGAAACCACTACAACACATTATGCTAAAATCATGCAAACCCAAGGCAAATTAGTTGAGCTGATGGCTAATGATGGAAAGATTTGTTCTCACCTACTTTCTTTTCAAACCATGTTGAAACCTCATTTGGAGGGCTTATAGAAGAAGGTAGTAAAGGCTAGAGAATTAACTCAGAGTAATCCACATCTGTCCATAGCTAAGAGCCTCATTAGTCTTGTTGCTAATCTAGAAGTGCAGACAAAAATTTTAAACATCACTTCAATAGCTTGGGAGACTGCACTACACATGGTCATGGTGCTACATAACCTTTTCTAGAGCAATTTTGGGAGTTACCTACCAATGAAGAGATTTTTCATGTCAAAAACAAGGGGGAATCATCACAACATAAGTAAGGACATGGACAAGGATATGTAACACAATTTTGAATGTATATATATCTCAGGGGGAGTATTAGGCTAATACAAACATACTTTTGTAAATTGTAAGTACAAATGTCATGACAAAGTGTTTTTGCCACTAATGTCAAAGGGGGAGATTGTAGATCTCTATAGTTTTGTTGATCATTAGTGTTTCACACTTACTCATATATCTAGGCAATGATGGTCGGTCATCACTGCGACCGAGTCATCTTGTATAGGTCAAGTTATGTATTGTATACATACTGAGTAGTAGTACTACCAAGTAATGTCATGGTCACTATACATTTGTATTATGCCGAGTATAGTCTTTTACTGAGTTACATATGCAATGATTACAGAAGATCAACCGATGTCGAGTACAGTGAATGCTGAGAACTAGGAATAACATTTACTGAGTTAGCCAGGAATCAAATATAAGTTTGGAATGGCACAATGATCAAGGTAAACCATTTTTGGTGTTTTGTATTTTGTTCATTGAGGTAATTATAGAGGTAATTGCACATCCATTTTATAATCATTGATCCCTATGTAATACCTAGAGCCAATCAAAAAATTGTATAGCTTAAGCAGTAATAGAAATAAATCTAAACCATAGATCTTGAATCATTAAGATGTTTTGGTTGTTATATAAGGGCAAGATCTAAAATAAGAGAAGAGTGTGAATCAGAGACATAAAAGGATATATTGAGATTGAGTGAATACTATGAGTATGAGAGAATGATCAGAAAGGTATATTCAAAATGGTCTAGTATTCAGACATAGTTCAATGAGAAAGATCAGATAGAAGAGATCACAAACACATAGTAAAGAGAAGATCTGTAATCAGCATATGAGTGCATACCGAAGGATCAGATACTGAGACATTCTAACTAGTGTATCAGGATAAATCTCTTAACTGAGTAGTCTTAACAAACTTTATGTAATCTCTTTACTAAGTGCTTACTTTGTTGTAAGTTTATAAATCCTTTAGTAAGGTAGACTGTATAAGCCTTTTAGGTTTTAACAAAGAAAACCTTTCACAAGGTAGATCATGAATTGATCACATTTTGTAAGTCTTAACAGGCAAAACTTATTATTGCAGTAGTGGAGATTTGTGGGTGTCATCCCCACCCTAGTTTTACCTTTCAAGGGTTTCTGGGTTACTAAAATTTTGGTGTTATGAGTAATTTTATGTATGTTGCTTAACATGTTTAGTTGCTTAGAATGATCAAGTTGTGTTTATGTCATGCATAAAGTTCTATCATCATGAAAAGTTAAAGTAGGTAATATCTGATTCAACCCCCCTCTCAGTATTACTTTCCCACTTATATTTCCAACACTTGGTATCATTTATTTTGAAGATTATGTAGTTTCCCTTGAGGAGGTTTCTAGACATCATTTCTTTTAGCCCGAAATTGAAAATCATTTGGGAAATGATATGCAAAAAGGCCAAGAAAAATCAGAAATTTATGATGAAGAATGGATTTTAGGATGTGGATGGTTATTCATGAAATTTTTGCATGCTACTAATATGATTTATCACATTAATGGAGTCGTCAGATGGCATTTTTTAAGAGCTACACCAAAGAGGCACCATCACTTGCTCTGTAAAGGCTCCTATTTCTCTCAGTCAGTGGATGGCTTCGTGTAAGTTCTTTATTTTTCTATTGCTGTGGTAGGATTTTCCTGCCTCTGTACATATTTGTAAATATGTTTTGTCTTTGCAAGTTTTTGTTGTCTATAGTTTAGTCCGATTTGTTTTGGCTTGCTGTTTGTCCTTATTTTTGGCTTTTTAGTTTATCCCTGCTCCCCCTCCACCCGCATTGCAAGCAACTCCTAGTTTTCCTTTTCTTAGTGACTCTATTCACCCAATGGATAAGGCACTTATCTTTTCCCAGAGATTGCTGGAGTTCTCTATTTTTGTGTAAAAAATAGTCCCACAGTTAGAGCCCATGTTGGTACCCATATAGACCCCGAAAATAAAATTTCAAGTTTAAGGTCTTGAACCTCTTTGAACCTTGGTTCGAAGTGGTTTAGTTTGCATAAAAAGATTCACAAGTTCAGAGGTTCAAAAATTTAGAATGCAGGTTCAAAGCGCAAGTTTACTTTGTTGAACCACTTTGAAAAGAGTTCAAAATGTTTCAAACTAGTTCAAGAGGTTCTAAATGGTTTAGGAAGTTCACAGGTTCAAAGGTGCAGTTCACTAGTTTAGATTGGTTCAAATTAGTGCAGGAAAGTGCATGTAGAAACATTTGGGCTCAGCATGATTCATTTCAGTTAGAGGCATAGTGAACCAAATTCAAGGCTCAACAACATTATCTTTTTCTATTTGATATTCTTTTAATAAGAATGGTTAAGTGCCTTCATTACCAAGTGTAAAAGATGTGAAAGATTGGTGATAACATTAACACAACAAGTTTGGTTGTTCTAGTAGTTTTATATACCTCTACTCAAATCTCAATAAATTTTTCCTTAGATAGAATTTTCTCGATCACTCCAATCAAGTTTTGTGTGACTAGGATTGCGACAACATATCCAAAACTTAAGGAAATCCAACAGTGGAATAAATAGTTATGCCCCTCACACCAAGGCCTAATTTGATTATCATAAATATTTTTAAATTCCCCCAGCACGAGGAATATTTTTATTTATGACAAATGTATGCTTATGCCACCTATCCAAATATCATTTAAAACATTGAAGTATATCTTTAAAAGCTTTTTATAAATAGTTTATGAAGATATCAAATTAAAGGAAGCATGCATATTATCAAAAATAAGGAAATAGATTAAAGGGTTTGAGTGGAAATGGTTTCAAGAATCAGTTATTGTAACTAATAAGAATCATCGGGCAAGACAATAAATATAGTATAGAAAGATAGAGCAGAGGTTCCATTTATTTTTACCTTTGGTTGGAGACTTTGGGCTGTAGGTAGAGGGGTTTAGTTTTCTTGTTTTAGTTTGTATTTGTAGGGAGAAAGGAATGAGATTTCATTTTCAAATTGTAATTTGTGAGTGTAGGAATAAGAAGATCTGTGTCATCTTTTTACATGTTCAGAGACGAAAGATAAATATATATCAGATCTTTAAGTCTAAATATTTGTCTTTTGATTGAAATCAATCTTTGAATTGATTCAGTTGTCTCTGAATTTAATTCTATCTTATTTAATTACAATGCATATTTGTTATTTGGTCTTTGAGCCTTGGTCATTTGTGTATTTAGAAGAGAATGTTATGCCTTCTAGCTTTTTCTCTATTATGTAGGGTCTTCATAAGTGGAATTTGTGTCACTTATCCATTGTTCTTAGTTGTTCTTTTCTTCCACATCTATTCTCTGTTTACGAGTAGATGTTTGTGTGCCTTTCATGCTTTCTGGTTAAAAACATTCATGTTTATAGTTTAGAAGATTCATTGCAAATCTTACAAGGGAGATGTACCTTATGAAAATTCAAAGGGCACTTGCACAATCCCATTGCATAGTGACCCAACTATTAGTGGCTTATTGTGTCTCCATGTTTGGGAAAATAAGGGTTATTCTGAAGGTTTTATTGGAAGGCAAATCTGTTCACCAACAAATTTTTTGCGACTCTATTGGGGAAAGGAATCGAAGTCTCAGTGTTTTATTTTCTCAAAAATTTGAAGGTACATCCCCGAGGATGGAAGTTGGCGGCTCTATTGAAGATGAATACCATGAGGTATTTTAGAAATATCCAAAAGTTTTAAAAGATTGAGTTCCAACAAGAAGTGAAGATATCTCATATATTTTTATCTTTATACCACCATTTAGAGATAACCTAATTAGAGAAGTTACAAAATACTTGGCAAGGGAGATAGGATTTCTAAAATCCTTCTATGTTGTTGTCCTTATCAAGAGGAGATCTCCTATGCAAGAACCAAACGAAGAAGAATGCGAATACAAGAAAGAAGAAGCTGGTAAAACAAAATGTATAGAAGAAAGGGAGCTTGAATGCAAAGAGAATGGTATTTTGGATAAAAAAGAAAAAGCTCCTTCTATTTTTTAGCCTCTTGCAGTTGTATCTTCTCCACACTTCAAAGAATCGGTGCAGGAAGAAATGGCTCAGCCTCAAGAAAATATACCATCAGCTATCAAAAAGGAGAATTCTGCTGTCAAAAATTTAGATTATGAAGAAGGGGCTGAATAGTATGATGATTTGTTCGATGAGGGGATGAGAAAAATGTTTGGTATGTTTGATGATGATCTCCTTTCTTCTAGAAATGAAGTATGTATTCTTGTGAGAGAAGAATTTATGCTTAATAAAACATCTTGCTTTGCTGAAATATGTCATGGTACTAGAGATTTTGTAAAAAATGATGATCTTGGTATCATTTATTTTGAAGATTATTTTCCCTTGAGGAGGTTTCTAGACATCATTTCTTTTAGCCAAAATTAAAAATCATTTGGGAAATGATATGCAAAAAGCCCAAGAAAAATGAGAAATTTATGATGAAGAATGGATTTTTGGATGTGGATGGTTATTCACAAAATTTTTGCATGCTACTAATATGATTTATCACATTAATGGAGTTGTTAGATGGGAGTTTTTAAGAGCTACACCGAAGAGGCACCATCACTTACTCCCTAAAGGCTCCTATTTCTCTCAGTCAGTGGATGGATTCATGTAAGTTCTTTATTTTTCTATTGTTGTGGTAGGATTTTCCTACTTATGTTCATAATTGTAAATATGTTTTGTCTTTGCAAGTTTTTGTTGTCCATAGTTTAGTCTTCTTTGTTTTGGCTTGTTGTTTGTCCTCATTTTTGGCTTGTTAGTTTAGCCCTGCTCCCCCTCCACCCATATTGCAAGAAACTCCTAGTTTTCCTTTTCTTAGTGACTCTATTCGCCCAATGGATATGGCACTTTTCTTTTCCTAGAGATTGCTGGAGTTCTCTATTTTTGTGTCAAAAATAGTCCCATAGTTAGAGCCCATGTTGGTACCCATATAGACCTCAAAAAAAAACTTTCAAGTTTAAGGTCTTGAACCTCTTTGAACCTTGGTTCGAAGTGGTTCAATTTGCATAAAAATATTCATAGGTTTAGAGGTTCACAAATTCAGAATGTAGGTTCAAAGCACAAGTTTACTTTGTTGAACCACTTTGAAAAGAGTTCAAAATGTTTCAAACTAGTTCAAGAGGTTCCAAATGGTTCAGGAAGTTCACAGGTTCAAAGGTGTAGTTCACTGGTTCAGATTGGTTCAAATTAGTGTAGGAAAGTGCATGTAGAAACATTTGGGCTCAGCATGATTCATTTCAGTTCAGAGGCATAGAGAACCAAATTCAAGGGTCAATAACATTATCTTTTCCTATTTGATATTCTTTTTATAAGAATGGTTATGTTTCTTCATTACCAAGTGCAAAAGATATGAAAGATTGGTGATAACATTAACACAACAACTTTGGTTGTTCTGGCAATTTTATATACCTCTACTCAGATCTCAATAGCTTTTTCCTCTGATAGAATTTTCTCAATTGCTCTAGTCAAGTTTTGTGTGACTAGGATTGTGACAACATATCCAAATATTAAGGAAATATAATGGTGGAATAAATAGTTATGCCCCCCGCATTGAGGCCTAATTTGACTATCATAAATATTTTTAAATCCACCCAGCATCAGGAATATTTTTATTTATGAGAAATGTATGCTTATGCCACCTATCCAAATATCATTTAAAACATTGAAGTATATCTTTAAAAGGTTTTCATAAATAGTTTATGAAGATATCAAATTAAAGGAAGTATGCATATTATCAGAAAGAAGGAAACATATTAAAGGGTTTGAGTGGAAACAGTTTCAAGAATCAATTATTGTAACTGATAAGAATCATTGGTCAAGACAATAAATAGAGGATAGAAAGACAAAGTAGAGGTTCCACTTTTTTTTACCTTTGGCTAGAGGCTTTGGGCTGCAGGCATAGGGGTTTAGTTTTCTAGTTTCAGTTTGTATTTGCAGGGAGAAAGGAATGAGATTTCATTTTCAAATTGTAATTTGTGAGTGCAAGAATAAGAAGATTTCATCTTTGTGCATGTTTAGAGAAGATAGATAAATGTATATCTGATCTTTGAGTCTAAATGTTTGTCTTTTGATTGAAATCAATCTTTGAATTGATTCAGTTGTCTCTAAATTTAATTCTGTCTTATTTAATCACAATGCATATTTTTTATTTGGTCTTTGAGCCTTGGTAATTTGTGTATTTGGAAGAGAATGTTATGCCTTCCTTCTTGCATTTTCTCTATTATGTAGGGTCTTCATAAGTGGACTTTGTGTCACTTATCCATTGTTCTTAGTTTTTCTTTTCTTGCACATCTATTATGTGTTTACGGGTAGATGTGTGTGTTCCTTTCATGCTTTCTAGTTAAAAGAATTCATGTTTATAGTTTAGAAGATTCATTTCAAATCTTAAAATGGAGCTATACCTTATTAAAATTCAGAGGGCGCTTGCACAATCCCATTGCATAGTGACCCAGATGTTAGTGGCTTATTGTATCTCTGTGTTTTTGCAAATAAGGGTTATTCTGAAGGTTGTATTGGGAGACAAATCTATTCACCAACAAGCTTCTTACACTTTACTTAGTGTTTCTAATGTTGCTATTCCTCCTATTTCCTCTAATGATTCAACAATCATCAGTTTGGCTCAAACTATTTCATCCTCACAACAACAACTTGCATACTTTACTCAAAATAAATTTAGTGTTCCTACATGTAACATGAGAATCCCTTTGTCCTTATATATCATTCATACTCCTATTCCTCAGCAAGTTGATATGCCTTGTCTTGAGAATTACAATGGAAAAGGAGATCCCGTTCATCATGTTAAAACATTCCAAATTCCTTTTAGTGATTATGTTCATGACCATAAGATTTTAACCAAACTGTTTGCTCAAAGTTTCTGTGACAAGGCCTTACAATGGTATTGTTCCTTGCCTCCTTACTCTATCAATTCATTTCCTAAACCTTCCAATGCCTTTATTCAATAATTTTAAAACAACATTAGACCGCAAGTATCTTTGACTAATTTGATGCATTGTAAACAAAGTGCTAATGAAAAACTAACTGAATTCATTGGTAGATTTAAGAATTTGTATGCTCAGATTTCCTATCTTGTTCTTGATATTGATATTCAACATATGTTTATTTCAAATTTTCAAAAAGCTATTAGACATAAGAATCTCCTTACTGAATTTACCTCTTTTCAAAAACTTTGTGCAGCGCTTCATCATTATCAATTACAAGTGAGTCAATTTGAGAGCACCACTCCAATGGCTCCTATTGTAGTTGATAAAAGTTATGGTTCTCCTAATCCAAACAAATTTCAAAAGTTTAACAATTATGTCAAGATAAACAAACAAACAAATGTAGTAGTTGATCAAGTTGTTGTTGCATCTCAATTCCACTTCTACATCCACTACTTTTTTGTTAAATCATACATTTACTCCTCTTTATGAATCTTTTCATGCTATTATGAATAGGTTGTTAACTAATAATATGATTACTTTACCTCCTATCTGACCTCTTTCACTTGCTACAATTTCATCTAAATCTTTTGATCCTAAAGCCTTTTGTCAATATTACCATTAGAATGGTCATGACACTAAGAAATGCTATTCTTTGAAATATAAGGTTCAAGATTTAATTGATTCTAATGCCTTATCTATGGATAATCTTGATGGTAGTGGGAACAAATCTATATCTCCTCCTAATCAAAACCTTCGAATCTATATGAATCCTTTACCTATGCATGATACTAATACCATTGCTCAACCATCTTCTATGGAAATTGGGTATGATTCAAAGATGGATGATCTAAATCACATTGTTAATAAAGTGGAGCATGTTGGCCAATCTACATCTCCACCTCAACCTCAAACTCAACCTCAAGTTCAATCTCAACCTCAACCAAAACCTAAGACTAAGTTAAAAACTCAACCTAAACCTTGACAACAACCTAACAATAAAAGACCTTAGGAAATTTTGATTACCTTTGATGATTATGAGACTATTAAAGCTCGTGATGGTCCCCTTTACATTTATGCTAGGATTTCTTGGATACCTACTCTTGGTTGTCTCGTTGATCATACATCCTTAGTCAATGTTATTACTGAAGAAAAATTTTTTATGAAAAATTTGTGATGCGATTCTGATGATACATTGGATGTGTGGATTTAAACTTGTAATGGTTTTCTTTATCCATCATTTGGTTCTATTAACTTGCCAGTTGAACTTTGTGGAAAACTTGTGAACACTACCTTTGTTGTTGTTCCTACTTATGATCAATTTCAAGTTAAGCCTGGTTTACCATGGTTAAAAGCCATGCATGTTGTTGATTCACCTATCCATAAATGTCTTAAATTTGTTCATGATGATGAAGTGAAGAAGGTTAATCATAGTTTATATCAACCTTCTAGGCCTAGAGATTGTGCTTCTCTTGATTTATTTTGGCCTTCATTACCTAATTCATGTCCTCCTCGACCTGATAATCTTTTTCACTCATATCAAGCCTATAAACATCATAAGATTCTTTAATTAAGTGTACCTCCTATGGATCTTAATCATGGTCTTTTTCCTACACCTTCCATACCTCCTCTTACTATGGCTTCTAATTTTGTTAATCAAGTTCCTACTATTCATGATAATCCTATTGATCTTCCTAAAGAACCCGTGAAAGATCCTATGATTGTTCCTCCTAGTTCTCAATCAATTTCAAGTAAAGAAAAATGGAATCAATCTGATAATGAATATTTTAAGAAGAATCATGCTCATTCTAAAGCTCGTAAGTCAGTTCTTCAAAATTATTCTAAGCTTATGCATAATGTGGTTATTACTAATGATGTTAAGATGCATGATTATGATGATTATATTCATATCTTAGACCCTATTTTGATTAATCTAGATGAAGAGGATACTCTTGATGATACTGATGATGTTAATTTTGAATAAGAGACTATTGATATTGACATTGATTCACCTAATATGCTTTCATCACAATTAAAACTTAAACCTAGTATCGAACATGATGATTCTCAAGAGGATCCTTGTTTGGAACTGGCTGTCATTCCTGCTATGTTGGATGTAGTCCCTCTTGCAAGTTACCCACCTTCCCTAAATGATATACAACAAGATGGGGAGAGTAGGTAGCACACTTGATTAGCTTGTCCTTTGTGGTAGCTTTGTTGTGTGTTTTCCTATTGTACTATGCTTCTCCCGTAATGTGTTTGCACAATGTTGTTAGATTATTTTATACGACCCTTGTTACACTATTGGTGCAAGGTGATAAAGGAATCGAACCTATTGTGCACTTCATCTATATGTATCTCTATTCTTCTATATGTTGTTTAATGTGATGTTATACCCATTCTATTTTTCATAAATGTTTCCTTGTGTAATCTACTTGGATTCAAGACATGGTAGCACTGATTCTTTTTGGTCTCCATGTCATGGTCTAAAAAGATTCTTCTTTGTATATCTTATGTGATCTTTCCTCCTTTGTGATTGTAGTTCTACTTTCTTTGGGGAATGATGTCAATTCATTTGTAATATATATATATATATATATATATATATATATATATATATATATATATATATATATATATATATATAATCTTATGATCATACTTACCCCATGGTAGGTAGATTCCTTATGTGTTCTCTATATGTTTATGTAGTATTTCCCTTGATTTGTCTTCATTTGGGGGCATCTCGTAGTGGAAACATAATTAGTGGAGTTTCTTATGTTTCTGTTAAAGCCATTGCTCTTGTTAAAGTGTTAGCAATGATTTTAACATGGGGGCATACACTCTACTCACTTGTTGCACACACACATTTCTCGATATGCATACATTAGTTTTCAAGATACTTTTCTCCCTTTTTGGATTAGTGACTAATCCTTAAAGCATGGATTTATATATTAGGATCTCTTGATTCTGCCAGTTTCAAATTTTTGATCCCTTAAGGTCGGAGGTGTCCTTAAGACTGGATCTCTTTTTTCTTTTGGTTCTACTCTTACATAATAGAATATTCCTAAGGGTGAATCCTTGATGGGTTGATGAGTGAGTAGCCACATTCACTAGGTGGTTGAATTCCATCTTTCCAGTTGTGCCATTTTCTTGTATGGTTCACAATGGGACATAAGTTCTCGTTGGGTGAGATAATCACACACACAGTCTCTCTAGAAAATTTTATCTTATTATGATCTTGGAGTTGATGAAGACTTGAGTCCCTGGGGGCTTGAGATTTCTCTTTGTCCCTTTGATTATGCTAAGATTATCTTTTCATTATGATCTACTTTAGAAAGAGTTTGCATCGAGTCCATACTCTTGCTAAAGTGGGGGCTTAATGTATCGTCATAAAATGGAAGCACTTCCATGTTAAGAGTGTTTAACCCTTTGAGTGAGTGGTCTGGGGTCATTTTAAGCACCTTAATTAGGTCTTTTCATGAATCTTTCTTTTCCCCCTGTTTTGTTGTTCTCTGCTCCTATTTTCACCTTTATTTATGCATTTTTGAACACTCTGGATTGAGGTCCTGAGGTTTTTGACCTCAAGGTCAAAGATGATGTTGAGGGTCAAAGATGATCTTGACCCTAACCTAGATCATGGATAACCTTGACCATAACCTAGGGCGGGGTCTACCTCATCCTCGACCCAAATTTCAAATTTTAGGTTCCCATGATTTTTGGATGTCAAGTTTTGGAAAGTTTCATTTTCTCACCTCCGGGTCGACAATTTAGGGTTTCAAGATGGTAAATCCTTAATTTCATTTAATATAGGTATATTTCTAAAGGTTAGGGCCTAATTGAGATTTAATTCTTCAAGGTGGCCCCTCTAGAAGATTGTGCCCTAGATCACTATAAAAGGAGGCCTTCTTCTCTCATTTTCTGAATCAAGTTTTGGCAATCAAGTTTTGTGTGAATATATCTCATCTCAATAAATTTCATGATCAAGCTCTCAAGTGAAAGAAAGTGAATTCAAGCATTCGAGAAAGCATTCAAGAAAGCATTTCAAGAATTCAAGTGTTCAAGCATTCATTCATCAAGGAGATCTATTGTTAGCCATTGAAGGATTCAATCTATTTGGAGCCCCCTTGAAGTTCCATCCTTCCACATTCATCCAAGTCTATTCCTATGAAAAGATCCATTCCAGATTGGTGTTGAAGATCAAATTCCATTGATTGAGACATCCTACATACTTCTACATTCATTGGAGTATCCCTACCTATGGATTCAAGGATTTGAATCCTCTACAAGGACTTCAACATAAGCAAGGTGAAAAGTTCCATTTTCTTTGTTCATGAATATTACAATTTCAATTCAATTTTAAGGTTGATTCAAAATTTGGGTTTGAGCAAGGCAAACCCCCCATCCAAATAACAAAAACCTATTAGAAATAGGGAATACTAAGAGGGGGGGGGTGAATCAGTATTCTACAAACTTTCACTTTTGCCCAATTATGGATATAATAGATTATCTTGATACATGCATAGCAGAGTAAACTAAAGATCATACATAACAATAAATAAAATAAGCTCATAACACATTATTTGTTCTCAAGGAAACCCTGGCCAAGGGAAAACCCTGGTGGGGATGGTACCCACAAAGATTCACTAATCAAAAGTATCATGTTAAGGATGTTGACCCTATTAGGAGTCTATTACATGCATATAGTGTCTTAGTCCTGATTAAGGGACTTTAGGCCTTGTTAGAAGCCTCAAACTTGCTAAGAATTGGTAGTACAAAGTATGATTACTAGATGACCCCACTCCCCAAACAAGTAATGTACAATGATTACTATTTACAGAATAGGGCAAGGTACATAACCTTATGCTTCTTGCTTTGCTTTCACAACTTTGCATCAATATCTTTTTTTCTTTCTTTATAATACTATACTTTTCATCACTCCAACAATTTTGTATCATTACAATTTCACATCTACATATGCCTTACATTTATACAAGTTATTAATCCTACTAACTCTTACAGTCAGCTTTACAAAATCTTTATACAAAATACATAATTACCAAATGGTTAAAATATAGGATGTCATCCCATTATATTATTAAGACATTATTTTGATAAATAAAATAATCCCTTAACTATTTACCAATTCTATCTTCATATTCTATCATGTCAGCTTAACATTATCTTTGGTAAAACTGCCATAACTTCTTCTGTACATGTCGTACAGACTTGAAATCTTAGGTGAGTCTTCAATAGTCATCATAGTATCTATGTTCAAGTGTGTAAGTACTAAGCTTACACCAATCAACATCACCAATAAAAACTATCTTCAGCTACACTGGGAAAATACTTCTTCACACTTAGACAATTTTGCTTTGCGCTCTATCATACTTGCTTTCTGTCATATGCAATCTTCATATAGATCATATGTTTCCATAATGAAAACATATAAATATATAACTAAGCCAAATTTCCAAGAATCTCCCCCTTTTTCATTGGTGGAAACATATGAGAAAATTGGCTAAGTCTGAAAACTTCAAAAACTCAAAATTGTGGCCATAACAAAAATATATCTTTATTGTCCTTATAACTCCATATATCTTATCTATATTCTATACTCCTCATAGGAATATACTATTAGGAATTAATTTTTAATATATCCTATGGGAGTATTGGTAGCCATTCTGTAGCAGTTGTTGTTGCATTCATGACTATGATTGTCATTGATGTCAACACAGTGATCTACTGAAGATTAGCAGAGGAGCAAATAGTGTTTGAATTAGCTCATGTAAAATATTGAAGATCAAGATATGAAATTTTGAGGACTTAATCTATGATGTGTTATATGTTCATGGTTAAGAGTGCACAAAACAATTCATTTATTCATAGAAGTTATGAGCATTTCAGTGGAAGTAGTATTCAGGCAATGTTCCTGAGTATCGGTTTATGAAAATTGGATGATATCTCCTAATCAGGATGGAATCTAGTTATGCATAGTTAGAGACTAGTTTAATACATGTTGATAGTGACATGAATGATAGCACAAAATTTGAGGTCACACGAGTGAAGAATTATTCTAATTGGAAGCTAACAGTTTTGTGTAATTTTGATGTAACATGTAGAAACTTTTATTTTGTAATATGGATGCTGACTCATTTTTAATTACTTGAGTGTGGTATAAAGGAAGGAATTTTTTCCTTTTTGTAAGGTATTTTTTATGATTAAGAAAGTGTGAATGTAGTTGTGAAAGTGAATTTGTGGAAAGAGGTACAAAGATCTAAAATTGAGATCTAGTGTAGAAGTGAGTGTGGTTTGTGTTAGAAAGTAAAGTCCACCAAGATAACTGAGAGGGGTGGGGGGTGAATTATTTATCAGATAATTATAACTTTTATCAACTTCAACAACATTTAACCATGTAAGCAATATAATTACCAACCACAAAAAGATATTCATACATAATGACACAATAACACAAGATATGTTGACTAGGGAACCTCTTGATCAAAGAGAAAACCCCGGTGGGAATGATGCCCACAAAAGATAAACTAATATGAATATTCCTTGTGAAAGGATGGACTCTGTTAGGAGTCTTATGAAATACATTTAGTACATATGAATCCCTATTAAAATATTTTAACCCTATTAGGAGTTATGTAAAACAGAAGGACCCACTACCCCAACAACTTCAATGGAAAGATCACTGAACACACTGTCCAACTGACCTTAAGATTATTCAATAGAATAATATGAAATATGTTACCTCCTCACTATGCCACACTGCACTTACTTCATTTTCTCTTTTCTTCACTTCATGCATACATTGGAATTCAATCTTTATTAACCATGCTCATGCCACACTACAAGAAGGAAAAAAAATCATTCCTTTATACCACACTCAAATAATTATAAATGAGTCAGCACACAATTACAAAATAAAAGTTTCCACACGCTACATCAAAATTACACAAAACTGTTAGCTTCCAAATACAATAACTCTTCACTCATGGGACCTCAAAGTTTGCACTATCAACCATGTCACTATCAATGTGTCTCTAACTTCTCTTTAACTGTGCAAAACTAGACTCCATCCTGATTATGAGATATCATGCAATTTCCATAAACCTCTACTCAAGAACATTGCTTGAATACTGCTTCTACCAAAATGCTCATAACTTCCATGAATGAATGAATTACTGTCTACGCTCTTAACCATAGACATATAGCATATCAAAGAATGTAACCTCAACATTGCATGGCTCCAACTATAATATACCACATGCGCTAATCAAAACACTATCTGCTTCTCTGCAAGTCTCCAGAAGATCACTGTGTTGACGTCAATGACAATCATAGTCATGAATGCAACAACAACTGCTATAGAATGACTGCCAAGCATTCATTCCTAAAAATCTCCCCCATTGGCATTGATGGAAACATAGATGAAAAATATCCAATGTTCTGAAAATCTAACATTGCAACACTGCTGCTCTGACAAACATTTTCAAGTCCTCTTCATCAATCAAATCTTGCTTTGTTTTCCTATTCAGTTCTCTCCAACAGATGGTACAACTGGTACAAATGGTTTTTCATGTACACTTCTCCCCCATTGACATCAATGATAGAATTTTCATCATTATGTCAACAACAACTCCAATGTTAGAAGACACTATTTAGAAATTACATTCACAAGAGTCCTCATGACTTAGCTCATATACACATACTCCCCCATAGAGGAAGTACCAACATCCAGTCTAGAAGAAAGATAGGGCTCATATACCACTGGATGGATGCAACCAACTACATCACTACTCAAAAGTAGGTTGGCGCACAACCCAAGCATACCTCTCAGATATTCAAATGTATCCTTAATCAAAGGCTTACTAAATATGTCTTCTATCTACTCCTTTGTGCTTATGTACTCCAATTTGACTTCTTTCTCAGCAACTTTCTCTCTTACAACATGATACTTGATCTCTATATGCTTTGTATTAGAATGTAATACAGGGTTCTTAGACATACTAACTGTGCTGGTGTTGTCACAATGTATGACAATAGGCTCAACAAACTTAATTTCAATATCTTTTAGCATTTTCTTCATCCAAATTATCTGGTTACAATTGTTGGCTATTGTTACATACTCTGCTTCTATTGTGCTTTTTGAGACACAATTCTACTTCTTTCTTAGCCAAGAAACCAATCTTCCTCCAAGAAAAAAGGCTCCACCACTGGTGCTTTTCTTATCATCAACACTACCTCCCCAATTAGCATCTGTCTATGCACATAGGGTGAAATCATCAAATTTTTCATACCACAATCCATAGTCCATTGTGCCTCTTAAATATCTTAGTATCCTCTTTACTGCTGTATAATGTAATTCTCTAGGTTTAGCTTGGAATCTTGCTACAATTCTAACTGAATGTGCTATTTCTGGTCTTGTGTGTGTCAAATACTGCAATCCTCCAATCATGGATCTATATTTCTTCTGCTCAACTACTGGTGTTTCATCTATGCTAGGTAGTTTATTTCCTGTAATCATAGGTGTTTCAATTGGTTTACAATTCTCCATTCCAATTTTTTTCAGCAAATCATTCAAGTACTTTGTCTGACTTACAAAGATACCATCATTGATCTATGTTATTTGTCATCCCAAAAAGTATTTCATCTCACCAGTCATACTCATTTCAAATTTTGTCTTCATTTCATCGGCAAATTTGTCACTAGCTTCATCTTCTCCTCCAAAAATAATGTCATCAACAAAAATAACTATAATCAACAATCCATTTTCAATTTCTTTTGTTTATAGATTGCTATCAACTGTTCCTTAAGTAAATCCCAATTATAACAAATACTTATCCATTCTTGCATACCAAGTTCTAGGTGCTTGCTTTAGTCCATATAATGCTTTCTTCAATTTACATACCATGTCTCCTTCTTGAGTCAAAGGAAAACCTTCAGGCTGCTCAATGTAGACTTCTTCTTCCAATTCACCATTTAGAAATGCAGACTTCACATCCATCTGATACACTTTGAATTTCTTAAAAGCTGTATAGGCCAAAAACATTCTTATTGCTTCAATTCTTTCTATTGGTGCAAAAGTTTCTTCATAGTCAATTCCTTCTTGCTGTGAGTATCCCTTAAATACCAATCTTTCTTTGTTTCTTACTACTTCTCCTTGTTCATTCATCTTGTTTCTAAATACCCATTTAGTTCCAATCACATTCTTGTCTTTAGGTCTAGGGACCAATTCCCATGTCTTGTTCTTCTCAATCTGATCTAGTTCTTCTCTCATAGCATTAATCCAATGTTCATCTTCACAAGCTTCACTAGTAGATTTAGGTTCAATTTGAGAAATTAAACATAAATGTACCTTATTCTGAGTCAAAACTCCTCTGTCCAAACTTCCAATAACTTGTTCAATAGGATGATGTCTTGATAGATACCTGTTTTGTGTCATAGTCTTAGATCTTGCTTCAACTGTAGATTCTTCTCTAGATTCCTCTCTGGTTTTTTCAACATGACTCTCATTCAACAATTCACTATTAGTCTCATAGAATAACTCAGTAGTTTTAGTGTTAGGCTTAGGATGAGCTTCTTCATCAGATTCATAATAAAGCATTCTTTCCTGAATTTTGAACTTTTCATCAACTTTAACATTTGCACTCTCAACAATAGTTTTAGTTCTCTTATTGTAACATATATATGCTTTTCTCTTCAAAGAATATCCAAGAAAAATATCTTCATCACTTATGGAATCAAACTTTCCAATATCATCATCTCTCTTTATATAGCATTTGCTTCCAAAAATTTTTAAATACTTAACTAATGGTGCATGTCCACACCATAATTAATAGGATGGCTTGTCTATGTCTACTTTGATTTGTACTCTATTCATTGTATATACTGTTGTATTCACTACTTCTCCCTAGAATATCTTCACCAAATCATTCTCAAATAACATAGCTCTTGCTACTTTAGTCACTGATTTGTTTCTTCTTTTTGCAATACCATTTTGTTCAGGTGTTCTAGGGATTGAAAATTGTCTCTTAATACCATTCAATTCACAAAAGGTGTTAAATTCTCTAGAAGTAAATTCACCACCTCTATCAAATCTCAAACATTTAATCTTCATTCTAGATTCATTCTCAACTTTATTCTTAATGATCTTAAACTTATCAAATACTTCAGATTTTTCTTTCAGAAATGCAATCCACATCATTCTTGTAAAATCATCAACAAGAATCATAAAATACCTTTCTCCATAGAATCCTCTAGTCATGGTAGGACTACTCAAGTCTATATGAAAAATTTCCAACTTCTCTTCAGATGTGAACTTCTTACTAGGAAATGAACTTCTCTTCTGTTTAGCCATCACACATTCTTTGCAAATCATGTTAGTAGGCTTCATAATTTTAGGCAAATCCCTTACTACAACTATAGTACTCACTTTCACAATGTTATCAAAGTTTATATGACAAAACCTTCTATACCATAACCAACTGTCATCAATCTTAGTAATCAAATATGTCATCTAGGTAGGATTCAAAAAAAATACATTACCTTTGGTTCTAGATCTAGTTCCAATCAGGTTTCCATCTATATCCTTTATCACACAAGTTTTCTCAATAAACCAAACTTGATATCCCTTATCAACTAACTGTCCAACACTCAAAAGATTATGTTTCAATCCATCCATAAAGTAAACATCGTCAATATTAGTCTTTCCATCAAGAGTAATAGATCCTATACCTTTAATCAAACAAGGTGCATTATTTCCAACTCTGACAACTCCTCCATCATAATTGTTAAACTTTATGAACTTCTTCATATCTCCAATCATATGATGTGAACAACCACTGTCTATAATCCAATCATCTTTCTTTTTAACTTGGGAAACTAAGGTTGTTTCTTCCTTAACATTAGTTTCAGGATTCTCTTCTTTAATTGCTACAAATCCTATGTCATCATTATTCTCAGTATCACTTTCACTCAAAGTTCTTTCTATACTAGCTTCAAGATCTTCATCATTAGCATAATAACATTCCTTAGATCTTCTAGGCTTGAAATTATTTCTATACTTTTTAACTCTCTTAGGACATTTAGATGCAAAATGACCATATTCTTGACAAGTCCAACATTTAAAATTTTTCTTACCATCTGGTTCTCTTTTCACAAGCAAGGCAATACCTTCTTCAATCTTCTTGTCTTCTTCATTTCTAGATCTGCTACTGCCAGAATAATCTCCACTCACACTGATGCTTCCTAACAAAGTAGGGAGAACACTAAGAGCACTAAATGCTTTTTCCATTCTAGGTAAGTTTCTTGATAACCTCAGGTTCATTTCTACTGCTTCTAATCTTTGAAGAAGAGTCTCTCTTGTAAATTTAATAGTACAAGGTATAACTTGTTCAATTATCTATGTTGTCTGCTTAAATATAGGAGTCAATGTCCTCAGAATTTTCCATATCACTTCATTCTCTATCTTTGATCCTCCACAAGATTTTATCCTTGCAACAATTTCTGACATTCTACCAATATAGCTTTTAATAGATTCATCTTCCATCATTATAATATCCTGAAATGCACATATCCAATTATGTAACCTAGCTTTCTTTGCATGTTCATCACGTTCAAAAGTAGAGTGTAAAGCTTTCCAAATTTCATGAGATTTTTTTAAACATTTTACCTGACTGTACTCATTCTCTAGAAGTGTTGTCAAAAGTGCTTGTTTTGCAAGTATGTTACACATGAATAGATCTCTCTCATGGCTAGAACATGTTTCAAGATTGCCTTCTTCAATGATAGCCTTATCATTCTTTGTAATCAACCAATAACCTGGTCCTAAACATAGTAGATGTGTCTTCATCTTCTCTTTCTAAATGTCAAAATTTACTCCATCAAATTTAGGGCTTTCTTTCCTGAAATTCACCATAGATCTCCTTAAGCTGTTAAACTTTCCTTTCAAGGACCTGTCACTTTGATACCAATTGTTAGAAAGTAAAGTCCACCAAAATAACTGAGAGGGGGGGGGGTGAATTAGTTATTAGATAATTATAACTTTTATCAACTTCAATATAATTTAACCATCTAAGCAATATAATTACCAACCATAGAAAGATATTCATACACAATGACACAATAACACAAGATATGTTGACTAGGGAACCTCTTGATCAAAGAGTAAACCCTGGTGGGAATGATGCCCAAGAAAGATGCACTAATATGAATATTCCTTATGAAAGGATGGACTCTATTAGGAGTCTTATGAAATACATTTAGTACATATGAATCCCTATTAGGAGATTTTGAATCCCTGTTAAAAGATTCTAACCCTATTAGGAGTTATGGAAGACAGAAGGACCCACTGCCAAAACAACTTCAATGGGAAGATCACTGAATACACTATACAACTAACCTTAAGATTATTCAATAGAATAATATGAAATATGTTACCTCCTCACTATGCCAAACTGCACTCATTGCTACACTAGATCTCAATTTCAAATCTTTGTACTTTGCATGTCTTCCTTCATAATTTTGCTTTCACAACTTCATTTGCTCTTTTCTTCACTTCATGCATACATTCAAATTCAATCTTTATAAACCATGCTCATGCCACACTATAACAAGGAAAAACATTCCTTCCTTTATACCACACTCAAATAATTACAAATGAGTCGGCACACAATTACAAAATAAAACTTTCCACACACTACATCAAAATTACACAAAATTGTCAGCTTCCAAATACAATAACTCTTCACTCGTGTGACCTCAAAGTTTGCACTGTCAACCAAGTCACTATCAATTTGTCTCTAACTTCCCTTTAACTACATAAAACTAAATTCTATCCCGATTAGTAGATATCATCTGATTTCCACAAACCACTACTCAGGAACACTGCCTAAATACTGCTTTAACCAAAATGCTCATAACTTCCATGAATAAATGAATTACTGCCTACGCTCTTAACCATAGACATATAACATATCAAAGAATATAACCTCAACATTGCATAGCTCCAACTACAATATAACATGTGCACTAATCAAAACACTATCTGCTTCTCTATAAGTCTCCAGAAGATCAATGTTTTGACATCAATGACAATCATAGTCATGAATGCAACAACAACTGCTATAGAATGACTACCAAGAATTCCTTCCTAATAGTTTGGCATAGTCAGAGAAGAGGTAACATATTTTTGAGATCACTAATGATTTGATATTATTCTATTGAATAATCTAGAGATCAGTTGGACAGTGTGTTCAATGATCTTTCTATTGAATCTATTTGGGCATTAGGTCCTTCTATCTTCCATAAACTCCTAACAGAGTTATAATCTTTTAGCAGGGACTCATAGTCTCCTAATAGGGACTCATATGTACTGAATGTATTTTGTAAGACTCCTAATAGAGTCCATCCTTTCACAAGGAATATTCATATTAGTGCATTAGAAAGAGAGCCTCCAAAGGTCTCTTTTGTAGAATCAATTTGTGCTCTTCCTTTTGATAAAGATCTATACATGGTCCCATTTCCTAAGGATATTAAGGTTCCTAAATATGACAAGTATGATGGAAATGGTGACCCTCATGACCATGTGCATCATTTTTATGCTCTTAGTATGGACTTTCTTCATGAAGACACATATCTTCTATGATTATTCCCTCGAAGCTTAAGAGGCCAAGCTTTAGAATGGTTTGCGAAATTGACACCACCGCTTAAGACTTTTGATGAGTTAGCTTAGCGATTTACCCAACAGTACTCTTACAACATCCAACAACCTATCACTGTGATAGATCTTGATAATCTAAGACAACATCAAGGTGAGCCATTTGCAACTTACTTACAACGTTGGAGGTCATTGTATTCTCGATATCCTCGTCAGCTACCTGAAAGAGAAAAGATTGAAATTTTCATCAACACACTTGTTCCTGAGCTATTTTATGATCTAAGGAAGCAACTGTTCTCCTCCTTCCATGACATGGTTGAAAGTGCATATCGGATTGAGGATGTAGCTATAAGAAAAGGGGATATTGTTATTAATAAAGATGCTAAAGGCAATGGTAAAGACAAGAACAAACCTTGGAATAAGAACAAGTATGTTGTTAATGATGGGGTTGTTGATGTTCCTAAAGTTAAAGAGCCCACTTTCAATCTTTCCAATGCTATCTATGCAGCAAAACAACAAGAAGCTACCAATGCTCATAGTGCTCCTAAACCTCAATATGTAGATAAGCCTAAGAAGTCATTTCGAAAGCGAGTCTATACCAAGTTGGCAGAACCTTACGATGTGATCCTTAAGACTTTGGTTGACAATGGATATCTTACGCTTCCTGATAAACCTGGTAACTAGGATCTGATAAATAAGCCTGATTGGTGGAGAGAGGATCATTACTGCCATTATCACAGAAACAAGGGACATCCAACAGACAATTGTTTTAGGCTTAAGGATGATATTCAGGATCTTATTGAGAACGGCACAATCTCCACTGATGGCTTAACTAAAAATTTTGATCACACAGCTTTCAAAGATCCTCTACCTAAGCATGATAAGGGGGAAACCTCTCAAACACATAAGAAGAATCATGATGCAAAGATCAATTACACGTATCCTTCTAATACGCTTGTGATTAACATGGTAGAGCCCATTGAGAGTGTTCTAATGATGAGGTCTCAAGATGATAATAACACTAATCATGGTAAGCCAAAGTTAGTCTTGCAAACACATGGTAGTTCATCTTCCCGAAGTGAGATACTGAATGCTGTTACTAGGGGGCAAGCCAAGATTGTCCTTAAAACTACGCAAGATCCCAAGCAAGCTTTGCCTTCCAAACAAGTAGCTCCTTCAGCCACCCCTAGCTATGATCTTGTCCAACATTTGCAAAAGACACCAGCACAGATATCTATCCTTGAGTTGCTTCAGTTATCCTCTTCGCATAGAGAGATTCTTGATGAGGCTCTACGTACAACATGTGTTCCCAATGACATTGATTCGGATCAATTTCAGGCTATGGTCAACCACATTTCATCTCTGCTATCCCTCTCCTTTTCTGCAGAAGATGACATATCTATTGCTCACCCACATAATCTAGCTTTACACATTGAAGTTCTAGTCTACAATACCCAAGTCCGCCGAGTCCTGATAAACAATGGTGCAGGGTTAAATATTGTTTCTTTCAATGTCATACAACAATTGGGTTTGTCATAATTTGCTGTGGATTCTAAAAAGAAGATTACTATAAAAGCTTATGATGAAGTGGAAAGATCTTCCAAAGGTCTTGTCATGTTGCCTATCCGAGTGGGCCCTATCGTGAAAGATATTAGCTTCCAAGTATTGGACATCCCACTCGCATATAACATTCTTTTGGGTCATCCTTGGATCCATGACATGCAGGCTGTTCCTTCCACTTATCATCAGTGCGTCAAATTTCCATACAATGGCACTGAAATTATGATTCCTGGAGACCATACTATTGCTATTAATGCTCTTGCTGCTACTGAAAAATTTGTTCCTCACAATGAACCTACTGATGATCCTAGTACATCTCTAGTTGCTGCTGAGAAACCATTTAAGATGATGAGCCTTGGTATGGGTGAATATAAACTGGATTCCTTTGCTTCTATACCTATTTCTCCTAGGTCATATGGGAAACCTTCCACTTCTGCTATGGTGATCCTTGAAGCCGAAAGAGAAGAACAAGTTGTTCACGAGTGGATCTATAGAGAAGATGCCTGAAATACTCCCATCCTCAGTAATTCAGACACAGATACAGATGAGTCACCAATACACACTATGGCTCACATGGGAGATGATCTTCCCTCTACTTCACTTCTTTGGGGAGAAAAATGTATATCTACTGATGATATGGATATTGATATGGTTCATTCTTGTAGTAACCATCCTGACGTGGTTGATGGGTCTTGTGTGGGGTCTGATGAGTTTGTTCCTCATATTGCCTTAGTGGACCACGCTATTTCTTCTATGACAAGTCTAGATCTAGCTACTTTTGGAGCTTACCCTATAAGCTCAAACTCTCTTGTTACCAGAGATGACACCCCTCAAATCAATACTATTGAACCAGTCACTTCATTTCATCTCGCATCAACACCTGTTACTTCTTCCACCAAAGAACTAGCAACAAAAAAGATTGAATCAGCAATCAAACATCACGGTCATCAAGTCAAAAGAAAAGAGCAATGGTCGGATGGCGAAAACCACATTGTGGTGGTATCCGCACCTAAGAAAAGTAAAAATAAAAATCTGCTCAAAAATAATGATTCTCAAATAAAAGATGACAAGCTGATTCTCTACAAAAAAATGATGCACTACCTCAAGCATGATCTCATATCTATTATACTTCAGCCCATTCCTAGAGCTGAGAACAAAGTTGCTAATGCCTTGGTTACTTCAACATCCATTTTACAAATGAAAAGGCATAAATTTCGCTTCAAGTTCCTGGTGGATGAATTACGCTATCCTACTCACAAATCTTACAATCCTACCATCTTTTCATATCTTCCACCTCATATTCCTCTTGCAAATCCACCACACCATTCCTTCTACCATCCCTTACACTTTGCCTTTGTCTCTAGTGACTTGTATAGGAAGGGTCTAGACGGAACTCTCCTTAAGTGTCTAGAAATAGAGGAGTCAGAAAAAGTGCTAGCTAAAATCCACAATGGCATATGTGGATCACATTCTAATGATCCTCCGCTAGCTCAGACATTGCTTAGGGCTGGTTATTATTGGTCAAACTGGTTGAGACCTCCTATTATCACAGTTGTAGCATTTGGGCCTGGGGCCTATCAGTTCTCTACATCAGAGGAAGCAGATTCTTAATGCCCATTTCTGTCTGGGGCATCCTTTGTACATATTTTATGATCTTGAAAAAATTCCAAAAAAATTCATATATGATGCTGAAAAAATCCTAAACAGCATATAAAGTCTTGAAAAAATACAAAAAAAAAAAAAAAAATATTCAAAAAATCAAAAACATTGAAAAAGTGCCTTGGTGAAAACTTGGAAACAGGCGCCTTGGTAGCAAAAATACAAAAAATTATAAAAAGTCCTGAAAAAATTGCAATAAATCTATCAAGTGGTGAAAACCTAGAAATAGGCACTACTTGAGACCCTTTGCACCTATGTCTATCAGTCTTGCGTGGCGCTCATTCGCTCCACTTCTTGCTTTGCCTCTCCTAGCCTGGAATTGACTCTTATCTTAGTCTAGGGGGCATACGTTGTTTTAAGCTTATCTTGGGTCTCTTTGTGCATCTAGGTTTCTTAGGCACCTCGCAAATGGTGTTTTTCAACACCACCCCAACTGTGTTTTTCAACACTACCCTTGTGTCGAGTGTTTCTCAACACTTATCAGATGTCCTACCCACAGTCTAGATGATGCAATATTTCTCACTGGCAGATGCGATACTCAAAGTTTGACTCTATGACCTACACACACGCACTTGACTCACTGAGATTTTTTTGACTTTATTTCTTTGTGTGCTGTCTATGATGATTTCTTTGCTGAGTGTTCTCCCCCTATGATCATTTTCAATGATGCATAGCTAGAAGACTGAGGGAATGAGAACATGTTTTATTGCTTTTTCTACTTGTGGGTGTATTTTGTTGGTCCTAACTATCATGAGCATTTATGCTGGTCTTACTTGACACTATGGACCTACAAGGTATTATCCTTGACTGTTTTGCAAGTGCATGCTTATAGTCATCTTGACTTTCTTGTGTCTTGATGCTAGCATAATCTTGCCATATCAAACTTAGGTAATCTCACTGCACTATTCATCTTGACCTACATGTCTTTGATGCCTAGGTGGGATTTCCAAATTTCTATCTGATATAGATCATATTCAGATCCACATAGTTATGCTAGTGTGTATTGTATGATCTTGCGACGCTACCAATAATGCTCAATGATGAATATTAGATGTCTATTGGCTTTGTGACCTTGCAAGTAAACCACTTTTCATGTAGCTTGCATTCTTAAGTTCATGTTAGTTTAGTTTTGCATCTTGTATATGGAGAGAGCTCTCCTTTTCATCTTTCGTGGACTTGTTAATCAACTGCGCTCACCTTTCACTTCTTCCTGATCATGTCTTTCACTTCTTGTCTTTCATATCACATCATTTTCCTTTCATTTCAGGATCAAAACCAAAATCCGAGTTCACCTTGATCATCCAAATCACCTTTTCCCCCTCTTTCACACAGTTGGCTGACCTTTTGAGGCCTGATCCTTCAATCTTCGCTGGGGCATTCCTCACCTCTTCATCTCCATCTCTTTCAAACTTCTAGTCTTTCATTCACTTTCAATCTCAAGTTCAAATTCTTCCCCCTCTCCATGGTGTTTTCGAGTTGAGGGACCGCTTGGTTCGTGCCCCGTATCCCATGTGTGGGGCATACCTTCACTACTTGATGGTTGTTCTATTCTCTTTAGCTTCGATTATGATTTCTAGTGATTTGATCATGTCTCTCTTGCTTCTGCATTCCCTCCACTTGGATTTTGCTTTCAATCCCGAGGGGGCAGGCACATCATATCTTATTGGCTATCTCTTTCCTAAGTGTTCAGTACTGTCACTACCAGGCTGATCATGCAGGATTTTCTATCTCTCTGCACTTCATTCTTTGGAGTCAGATCGCTATTTGCTTGCCTTCTTGGCTATCTTCTTGCCTTCTTGGCTGATCTGAGTTGCTTTGTGATCCCAAATCGATCTCATATTTCAACTTCATTCTTTGACTGCATATGTTCCCAAATCGATCACACATTAGTCAAAGAGGGGCAAATGTATACACCTAAAAATGGTCATCTAGACTATTAGCCCCTTTTGCTAAATCACTAATTGCTTATTCTTGATCAAATCCTAGTTCTATCATTTATTCGATTATTTTCTATGGGCTAACCATCTTATCCTAAGTCTTTATTTATTTAAAAGGAATATTTCCTCTCCTTTTAATAAATAAAAAGCCCCCACTTTTCCTCTTATCCTAAGTTGCACAAATAAAGCATTATTCTTATTTATAAAAAGAGAAAAAGTACTTTTTGTCTCATATGGACACAAAAGTCAACTCTTATTTTCCTATTGGAGGATACTTGTGCACATGGATTGCTCATCTTTTAAGCTCCACCGTTGATTAAATCTTTTGCCTCTTAATCTCCATGGTCCATTCCTTCTCATTTCCTTTAAAAGAAGAGCTCTCTTCTTCATTCTAGATCCCCAACTTTTTATGCTATTGTTATGCTACAGGTTTTCTAGGTCATCTTGGAGCTTTTGGAGATATTCTTGCATCTAGGGTTTGAAGATTTGGAGCATTGTTGGCATTCATCTTGGATCTTCATCAACACTCTATCTTCTTGTCTTCATTCTTACATCATCATGGCTTTCTTGCTTCATAGTTAGATTTCATTTCTTGCATAGTAGTTTCATTTTCATGGCATTCTTAGCTTAGATTTCCTTCTATGCAATAGATTAACTTGCATTGTCATATAGATTTGCTTTGCATTGCATAAATTTGGCTTCATTGGAGATATTGGAATTCTTGCTCTTGTCTTCATTGAATCTCCCATTGCATGGTTTACTAGCAAGGTTATTGGCTTAATAGCTCTAGCTGAGAGCATTCTTAAAACCCTTGCACTCCATGCCTAGGGAGCTATGGATCGATTTGTGAGGGCTCATTCTTGAGTTTCCTTGCATGTAATGATCCATAGAAGTGTGACACATGTATAGCACACAATTAGTGCATCTTTTGTGGGCATCATTCCCACCAGGGTTTACTCTTTAATCAAGAGGTTCCCTAGTCAACATATCTTGTGCCATTATGTTATTGTGTATGCATATCTTTCTATGGTTTTTGATTACATTTCTTATATGGTTAAATGTTGTTGAAGTTCATAAAATTTATAATTATCAGATAACTGATTCACCCCCCCCTCTTAGTTATCTTGGTGGACTTTACTTTCTAACATATACTTCCTTATCATATATACAATTTTCTTTTATCATATCACTCCCCCTTTGACAAAAATGACAAAAAAATGGTGCCAAAACTATGTTAAAAAATGTTGTATGCCTTGATTCAAAATTGCAGAGCTTGTAAGATTGTAACACAATCTGCAAAGTTTACTTTGATGCTCTCTATATCCTTCTCCCATGTCTTCTTAATGGAATCGGCAACACTAAGTAGTGCACACAATCCATAAGATGCAATCTCACATGCTTGAAGGTTTGCAAAACTAAACTTCTTAAAAGATGTCTTTGATGAAAGACATTCTTCCAATTGTTCTTCAACAATGCTTATCTTTATTGAAATGTACTCTCTTAGAAGAGCGAATCTTTTCAATTTCCTGTCCTTTTCATCTTTGAGAATCCTTATTTCATCATTTATTTTCCTGATTCTTTTCTCAATGTCCAATATCTTTACATTGGGGCTAGCTAAGACATTTACTTCTAATTGAATTTCTGCTTCTTTGACCTTAATCTTCTCAATTTCTTCAGACACATGATTCTCAAATTTTGTACACTGAATGTACAAAGTTTTACATCTATCCAAGTTCCTTCTCAAATCTTTTATACAAATATCTAAATTGTTAATATCATCTTTGATATTCTAACTTATATCCTAAAATATTTTAGCCTCATAGGCTGCTTGAGCCTTTACTTTAGCTATATCTGATAAGTTAGTGAACTCATTATCAAATGCATTCATAACTTTCTTAGCTCTTTCTAGTGGACCTACCTCTGCTATCTGGTTAGTCACAACACTTTGTAACTTCTCTATTATTTCCATCAATGATCCTTCACTACTTTTCACCTTCTTTTTCTTTATAATTATTTTTTTCAAAGATGTAATCAATTCCATTTGATCATCATCATCAACCTCTTTCCCAAAGCTTTCAAATATTGATCCCATATGAGGTTTCTTTTCTATCTCAGGTGTAGGACTAATTTTTTCTTTGCTAGGGGCTTCTTCCTCTCCTTGAATTTATGCATTTTCTTGATTCTCTATTTCCTTTTCTTCCTCTTTCCTTATTTCTTTCTTTCCTTCTTCACTAGATCTATTCTACTCTTCTAGAGCCAAATTGTCAACAATGTTTTCAAGATTTTTAAAGGATTATCATCAATGTCCAATGTGATCTTAGTTCCTTCCACATGCATTGATTCATCTTGAATGTTAATTGATCATGGAGACTGATGCTCAAATTCTTTAACCTTTTTGGCTTGTTCTGTTGTACTAGAGTGTTTTCCAACACTAGATGTCATTACCTTAACTATTGTTTGCTCTGTTTCTATGTTTATCTCTTCATAGTTTCCTCCCATTATCTAAATGGTTTTTTTCTTTGTTAGATGGGTATTAAGTTCTTTCATAATTTCCTTAAAATATTCTTCATCTCTAACATCACATAGTTTCCTCACAAGATTTTCTCTGATTTTGTTGTCTTCTTCTGTTGCTTTCTTTTTCCTGTTAACTAGCTTCTCAAATAGATCATCAGGTATCTTATCTTGAATTGTGTCAAACTTCTTATTAGATAAGATCATGTATCTCACAACTTCATCCTCCAAATTCAATCTTTTTGAATAATTATAGAGATCATAGTACTTGTTCATCTTAGAAAAGTCTACATCATGAATGATTTTCTCATTTACCTTCTCAATTCTTGGTTTCCATGTATTCTTTTCACTTGTGTGTCTTCATCATCTTTTCTTTCAGCTATGTACCTTTGTACTGGTGATACTATTGTTTTCTGCCTTTTTCCCAGTCCACTAGCCATCTCTTTTATTCTTTTACCTGGTGGAGTTGAAGATGATATTGTAGATTTCCTAACTTGTTGTTTCTCAACTTCCTCCACATTCACCACATTTTGAATTTCTACTAGCTGATCTAAAACTGATGATAGGGGTGGAACAGACAAAACTTCCTTTTGTCCAATGTCTCTAATAACTGCTACTATCTTCTTAGCAATCATAAATTCTTGTTCTGTCATCCCTGTGTCCTTTAGAATTTTCTTAATTGTGCTTTCCACTCTCTTCTTTGACTATTTTTCTTCTTGGATAGACTTTGCGGAGTTGAAGTTCTCCTCATAAGTCCCAAATCTATTATTGTGTATGTCCAACTTGCTCTTAAGCAATCTACTCACATATTCTTCCGCTTCAGTTTTAGAAATTTCATAGCCAAGAGGGTCTATGAAATCTACTCTAGGTTGAACTGCTTCAATGAATGTAAAGTTAGTGTCAACCATAAAACATATCTCATTTTTTATATTTATCAACTAATGACTGTGGAATTCTTGATCTATTTTTCATCAAGTTCTAAAATGTCTTTATTACCAATATTGCACTCTCATTGAACTTGTCAATAAGGTGTCTCATGTATACTTTGTTAATCCTTTCCATTGTGGTCTTACCATCATTCCAATCATCACTAATAGTGTAAGGGAATCTTCTCAACAAATGGAAAAACATATAAGTGATCAATTACAAGAATCTAAACTAGGAGTTCTTAGTCTTCTTTATCTTCTCCAAGTTCTCAAATAACTATATTCTCAAGATTTCACACATGTCAACTTGTACTTTGTCAACACACATTAAGTAAGCTACATGAATCATTCCTACAGCCATGTCATCTTCTCTTGAATTTGCACAAAATTTAGCTATTAGGATCTTACACAAATACCTAGCATCATCCTATTGTATCTTTCTAATCACTATACCTCTACCATTGTAAGATGATTTAGTGTTATCTATTATGGTTTTTCTCATGTTCTTTTCATTTAATGGTATGACTCTAGATTTAGAGAAACCAGCTACTTCATGAATTAGGTCAGCTATAATGTCTATCACTCTATCATCTAGCCAAAACTTTCCATTATGAATTCTGCTCAAAATTATCTTAGTACATTCTTCATCATAAAATTCATACTACAAGGAATACTTTATGATTTCATTATCCTTCAAGTGTTCAAACCCTACTCTCAATGACATATCCTGATTGTAAATCTTCTCATACTCGTTAGTAAAATCACTATCACTGAGGGTTTCAAGTTTACATCCCAAATAAATTCTAACATTCTCTAAATGTAGAACTTTGTCTAGTACAAACAATAAAGCCAATTTAGGGTCTTCTTCCAAGGGTTCTAGTAGTTGCCTTTTGATCTTAGGTCTGTTCTTATCTCTTACATTGTGAATCAATGAAACATCCATATCTTCTAAAAATTCTCTAAATGACTGATATATTTGCTTAGTAAAATACCTCAATTCTATGATTTAGGGCTTGCATAGATCCGACATGAAATTCTTTCACCAAATCTCTACAAACTATTTCCAATCACTACTCCTTTGATCTCCTTAACAGTTGTGTTTGCCTTAATGATCAAATGATACTGATCATAAGCTTTTAACCTTTCAATCATATAAGATTCTGACATTGCATTTAATTCTTTTGTTGCTTCTTTCTAAAAAGTTGTTCTTGCTTACCTACAAAACTTAAAACTTCTTACGATCTTGCATAACATCATATAATCTTATGTGCTCTTAATGATAGCATCACTACATCATATACTACCTTTCATTAACTGTGCAAAACTCAATTCATCCCATACTAACTTCTACACTATCCTAAGTTCCTATTCTACTACATTTTTCATGAATTAAGTACTTTGAGATGGGTTAGGTAGAGAGTCACTCTTATCATTACATACTTCACCTTTTTTCTTACCTTCAGTGCTAAATGTGTCTCCTTGATCTGTGGCTTTAACAAACTTCACTTCTTCTAAATTACTACAACACCCTTTTTGACTATTGCTTACATTTTCATTTCTCCTTGCATGACTTCTAGGGTTAGGGCTTCTCATGTTACTCATCCTGCAAAACCTTGCTGTATGACCAATCATGTTACATATCTAACAAACTACTCCATTGTTTCCATATCTTGGTCCTACTTGGTTGATTTGTGATCTGCAATTCCTAGCAAAGTGTCCAACCTTGTTGCACCTATAACATACTATTCCATTTCTCCTGTTCATATCTTTAGTAGGTCTCTTATCTGCATGGTTAGTATCTCTAAAAATTCTACTATTATTATTATTATTCTCATTAAATTTAGGTTTCCTACATTCAATAGCTCTATGTCTAAAACCATGAAAATTATAAGAATAGCCATTAAGAGGTTTAAATTTCTTACTTGTACAATCTTTCTTCATATGACCAAAAGTATTATATATAAAGAATCTACCTTTAAATTCTCTTTGTGTACCTTTAGGTGACTCTTCTTGTTTAGGTGGATTTTCTTCTTTAGGTATATCTTCAGATTTGTCAACTTCATCAGATTTCTTTTCATCTATGCTTTTAGAAACTTTCAGATCTGGTTCTTTGCTTTCTTCACTCACTTTAGATGAGTAAAATCCAAGACCAATTTTATCATAGAATGGTTTTTGATAAGACATTTGTTCATCAATATTTTCACTAGTGGAACATAGTCTCTCAAGTTGCTGCTTAGACTGAGTCAGTTCACCTTTCACAATTGTATTATACTTTTCAAGTTCAGTATACTGCAATTTGATTTTCTCAAGTTTAGATGTCACTTTACAAAGTTTAGATTTCAGTTCTTCATTCTCAGATTTTAGATTTGTTTCATTCTTTGTATTTCCATCTTTAAAACTTAACTTTAGATTTGCTATCTTTAATTAATGTTTAAGGATCTCATTTTCTTTTTCCAAGATATTATCATAATCTTCAATTTGAATTGTAGATTCCTTTTCTGATTTCAGTTCTTCCAACTTATTTTTTAGTTTCTCAATGAGATTCTTTGCATCATCATATTTTCCTTTTAGAGTGTCTCTTTCTTCAGTAAGAATATCAATATGTTGAAGAGCTTCTTCAAGATTCTTGTGTAGCTGATCCATATCCATAGAGATCTTACTCAAGTTGCTAGTCTTTTCTTGAATGATTATTTTATGAGTAAATAAGTTGTGATACCAATTGTTAGAAATAGGGAATACTGAGAGAGGGGGGGGGGGGGGTGAATCAATATTCTAAAAACTTTTACTTTTGCCCAATTATGGATATAATAGACTATCTTGATACATGCATAATAGAGTAAACTAAAGAACATGCATAATAGTAAAGTAAATGAACTCATAACACATTATTTGTTCTCGAGGAAACCTTGGCCAAGGGAAAACCCCGGTGGGAATGGTACCCACAAAGATTCACTAATCAAAAGTATCTTGTTAAGGATGTTGACCCTGTTAGGAGTCTATTACATGAATATAGTGTCTTAGTCCTGATTAAGGGACTTTAGAACTTGTTAGAAGCCTCAACCCTGCTAAGAGTTGGTAGTACAAAATATGATTACTAGATGAGCCCATTGCCCAAACAAGTAAAAATATAATGATTACTATTTACAGAATATTGAAATGTACATTACCGTATGCTGCTTGTTTTTCTTTCACAACTTCACATCAATATCTTTTTGCTTGCTTTACAATACTATACTTTTCATCACTCCAACAATTCTGTATCATTACAACTTTGCATCTACATATGCCTTACATTTATAAAAGTTATTAATCCTAATAACTCTTACAGTTGGCTTTACAAAATCTTTATACAAAATACATATTTACCCAAGGGTTAACATCTAGAATGTCATCCTTTTATATTCTTAAGACATTATTTTGATAAACAAAATAATCCCTTAATTGTTTACCAATTCTATCTTCATATTCTGTCCTATTGACTTAACACTATCTCTGGTAAAACTGTCATAACTTCTTCCATACATGCTGTATAGACTTACACTCTTAGGTGAGTATTCAATATTCATCATAGTATCTATGTTCAAGTGAGAAAGCACTAAACTTACTCCAATCGATGTCGCCAATCAAAACTATCTCTAGGTACACTGGGAAAATACTACTTCACAGTTAGACAATTTTGCTTTGCGCTCTGTCATACTTGCTCTCTGTCATATGCAATCTTCATATAGATCATATGTTGCCATAATGACAACATCTAAATATCTAACTCAACCAAATTACCAACAAAACCCTCTTTTTCTTGTAGGTACAGGTATAGGATTATAGATCGGAGCTTGGTTTTGGATACCCTCTTCAAAGAACTTTTGAGATCTGCAAACAAAGTCAATGATGACCTTCAAAATCTCAAAGTTGTCTTTGACCTTTTATCAGGGTCAAAGACTACCTGCAGTCAGAAAGATAAAAAAAATTTGCGTTTTCTTCGGCTCAACATTTCCATTCTGAAACAGGTTGTAGAATTGCCTGAAACTACACATAGACACCATAAATCAACATTTTCCAGATCTACCTTATTTTGAGGTTAGTACACCCCTTTCAATTATTTTAGATTTAAAGCATGTACTCTTCATAGTAAAATATAAGATCTTCTTCTTAATTCACATTGTCCATAGATTGATTAAATTGTGCATTAACCTTTTGGTTGATCAATTTGGATCTCTCCTTTGGGAAATTGGATTTAGTAGTTGATTTCATATTTCCCACATATCTGAATAAGGTTAAAACACAATCCACATTTTTTATCTATTCAATAGATTCTCAAGATCTGAGGCCACCATTGCAATCTCAACATTGTCAATAAAAAAATGTATCATCTTTATGTGCTTGTGCCATAGGCACATGCTTCTGATGAAGGGTGCTCCCCTTAATACCACAAACACATAATAAAAATAGAGAAATAATAATAATATGCAAGAATAGAAAATGGGCTTCTTATTATCTCCACAAATGTGGAATTACAAACTTTGAGAATTACAATATGCAAAGCTGCATGGGCATTCCCTTACAATATTCTGTAGGAAAAAGCCTCAAATCAATACCCAGAACTACCCTAAACAACACTATGGGCCTTCTTTATATAGGCATTTTCCACCGCTCGAGAAGGTTCTAGAAATTTAGCCCTTAGGGCCAACCAAACTTAGAAGTATTTTATTTTTCAATTTATTACATCAAAGTCAACTCAAAATAACTTTTGAAAGTCAAAAAATTTTTTTGAAGGAAAATTATTTTCCACCATTTCAGGTGGCCCGACTTTCAGAGACCATAAGTCATCACCAGTTGACCTGATTGACTATTATAAGCCCATTTTGGAAAGGCCACGAAGTGCTCTATAGGCTTGACTCACATAAGCACCTTTCACCTAGATTTTTGACCTCATCTAGAGCCTCTAAAGCCTTCAAAACTGAGTTCAAAGTTTATGTACCTTGCTGCCAATACCAAAAATCTTCAATATCTTCAAAACTAGATCTGATCTAGCCATGAAACTTTACTGACAAGCTGATATGACTGAGATGAACCTCCACATGTAAAATCAGAACATGCTAAGATCAGCCTAGGAGAACTTTCAGCCTCCGAAAGTCCAAAGTCTAAAATTTGGGAAAAGAGGACTTAACACTTAGTCATTTTTTAATTTTGACTTTTTTGGTCCAACTGTCCTGATTTGTGTTTTTTTTGGCACATCCACTATTTAACTCTAGCTATGTCAGACTTGATTTTTTAGTCAACTGGACCTCTTTTATGGGACTGTTCCTGCATGATTTTGGCGTCTCTTTCAGTTGGATCCATGTGGAGAAATAATTGGAGATTTTCCAACAGGCCAGTACTGACTGTATGTTTGTCATTGATGACAACATATGGAAAGTAGAATGCGTGGAAGTCTTATGTAGTAAGCTTTTAGAATATGTTGCATAGACATGATTTCAGCATGATATCATGGGTGCAAAGGTTAACTGTTAGTACAGACAATTATATAAAAACTTGTGTTAACAATGTTCCTGATAGAGTAATAGGAATTATTCTATGTATGGTTGTTCATATGTTTATCATGGAGCATTGCACACTTAGATATATTTTGGAGACATGTTAGCGATGTTAAGTCCATGGATGCAGTGTTAGATCATGGGTGCAAGTAAAGTTATGCAGTCGCTATTCACCAGTAGCAGTTTCCTGTGTTTATTTAGAAGAGCCAACAAATATTTGGTTGGTTCTAAAGTTGCACCTATCCTTTTGGTATGTTCCCTTTGAGTTAAGCTTAGAGATGAGTTATTGATGTTTAGTTAAGAGCACATGAGTTAATTCAGCTTGAGGAGAAAGATCCAGTTGTTTTGGTAGAACCGACAGTGTGTAGTGTGCGTCTATAATTATCTTATTGGACAGGTCCTAGAATGTGTTGCGAGCATAGTAGAACTGAAAAATGTTTATAAAAGTTTGTTGTGGTTTCTCTAATATGATTTGAAAGTGGTTCTAATAGGCCAACTTGATTATATCATTTAGAGGAAAGATATTTATAGGCAGTCAATTGTGATTGCTTGAGTGTGGTTCATGGTTGATTTGTAAGAGTAGAGCAGAGTGTGTGAAGTGATGAACCATCAGAGGAAGGTCTATGTGACCAAGTGAAGTATTTGTTCTATTCATTATAACTAATCCAGATAGTAGGTCTAAGCATAGTTCACCAAGATCCAAATATAGTGTGTATCTATTAAATAGAAGGTTGTAGCCTTCACCCCTAAGAGCAGTGAGCTCTTGGACAGTGTGTCCTCTCCCCTAATAGTGACTATTGTAAAAGACTCCTAATAGGGTCTGACCCTTGACCAGATCTACTGTACTAAATATATTGTAAAGGTACTCCTAACAGGGTAAAGGATCTTCTAGCAAGGATCATAATGCACTAGTACAGAATATTAGTGGGTATCAATTCCCAATGGGGTTTTTACCTATTTGGGTTTCCCCATAACCAAAATATTGGTGTTGTGTTCATGTTTTCTTTCATTGTGTTTATGGTTAATGTTTAAGAATACTTATTTGGATAAATAATTGAAACTAGTAGATAACTGATTCCAGCACCCCCTCTCAGTTATCTCCTTGGGACTATTCCTATCAATTGGTAGTAGAGCCAAGTGCCTCAGAGAGAAATTTTAATAGCTTGAGGTTGATCAGATGACATTGTTCAAAAAAGAAAGTCCTAAGTTTGATGGAGAAAATTATCTTGATTGGAAGAACAAGATGGTGACTCAAAGAAGCCAAGATTCCTACCTTAGAAGACCTTGCAAAGGATGATGCTACTAAAAATCAAAAGGAATTATTTCATCCGAATGCAATAGCCAAGGAATCCCTTATCAACGCCCTATTTGACAATGAGTTTTCTGATATAAAGAAGGTAGATACAACCCACAAAATATGGAAGTACCTAGAAGACATATTTGAAGGAGACAAACAAGCAAAGGACGGATGCAAAAAGACATGGAAGAAAAGATACAATGCATTAGAGATGCTTCCTAAAGAAAACATAAAA
Organism: Chamaecyparis obtusa; assembly: GCA_027943335.1. Lineage (NCBI taxonomy): Eukaryota > Viridiplantae > Streptophyta > Pinopsida > Cupressales > Cupressaceae > Chamaecyparis > Chamaecyparis obtusa. The sequence goes on along the minus strand of BSBK01001155.1, from coordinate 3,156,858 downwards.
GCTTATAATCAAAGGATCAATGAAGCAATTGTTGGAATCAGGAATAATGGTAGAGAGATCTCAGAAGAAGACATCATGGATAAAGTAATGACTACTCTCACTCCTAAATAAGAAAACAAGATCAACATCCTTGATGAAACCATGTAGATTACATCTAATTTCAAAAGAGAGACCTTGATCAGAAAACTCTCATCTTTTGAGATTTCAAGACTAAAGACAACCAAAAAGTGAGACAACCTTCAAAGCAATAGTTCATTGTAAGAAATTTGCAAACACTTATGGTAATTTTGATGATGATGATCAACAGAAAACTTTAGAAGATTTTATTGCTATGATTTCCAATAGAGAAAAGAAAGGAAAAGGAAAATATGAACGTCAATTCCCATTTAAATGCTTTTCTTGCAATAAGATTGATCACTTTGCATTTAAGTGTCCCACTAGAGCTAAAAAGTTCAAGAAGGACTACAAGCCTTAGTACTCTAAGGAATGTTACTATGCTGAAGATGGAGTTTTAGATGATGAATCAGGTGAAGAAGAAATTGGAATCATTGCTATAGTAGACAAAATAAATAATAAGACAAATCATAAAGATGAGAAAGAAAAAAAAGAGCTAGCATTGATTTCCCAAGCTGATATAATGATAGACTGGATTATAGACAATGGTTTCTCACATCACATGATAGGTGATAAACACAGATTTGTTCATTTGGACAAATAAAATGGTGGCATGGTTAGATTATGAGATAACACTGCTAAACCCATAGTTGGAAGAGGAGCCATCACTCTGGATGGAAAGAATAATATTGATAATGTTCTCTATGTTGATGGTTTGAAACACAACCTTCTTAGTGTTGGATAGTTACTTGGAAAAGGCTATTAGTTGGAGTTAAAAGATGATAAATACATCATTAATAACAAGGATGGTGTTATGATTGCATCAGGCTCAAAGACAAGAGGTAATATTTTCCAACTCAATTCAAAGCAAGTTGTTATGTTGCTAAAGTTGATGATAGTTGGTTGTGGCATAAAAGATTATGTCATATCAATTTTGATAACATAGTGAAGATTAGCAATGTTAAGGTAGTACGAGATCTACCTAGCATAGCAAATCCAGTTGATACTATATGTAGGGAATGTATGATGGGAAAGCATGTGATAAATTCATTTAGGAGAAAGCACAATTCAGTAGAGAACAAGTTGGATCTGATTCATACTAACCTATGTGGTCCAACTCAAACACGATCTTACTATGGTGAAATGTATTTCATTTTTTTTGTTGATGATTATACTAGGATGATGTGGGTAGCATTCTTGAAAGACAAGTCATAAGCATTTGAGAAGTTCAAAATATTCAAAGCTAAGGTTGAGAATGAATCTGGACTAAAGATAAAGTGTTTGAGATTAGATAGAGGAGGAGAATTCACCTCTAACAGATTCTATGAGTACTGCTAAGAACATGGGATAAAAAGATAGTTAACTGCACCTAGAACCCCTCAATAAAATGGTATTGTAGAGAGAAGGAATAGGATTATCCTTGATACAACACACACCATCATGATTGAAGGAAAAGTTGCACACACCTATTGGAGAGATGCAGTCAATACAATAGTCTACACCATCAATAGAATTCAATTAAGGCCCGACACTGACAAAACACCATATCAGCTATGGTTTGGTAATGTCCCCATTGTAAAATACTTTAGAATCTTTGGAAGGAAGTGCTACATCAAGAGGGATGAAGTAGTAGGCAAGTTTGATGCAAGAAGTGATGAAGATATTTTCCTTGGTTATTCTACTAAAAGTAAAGCTTATAGATGTTTCAATTTGAGATTGAAAAAGATCATTGAAAGTGCTCATGTTAAGATTGAAGAAAATTTTGACTCAAGAAAGATATCATGATTACTCAACCATGATTGAAGAAGAACCCAGACCCTATACTAGTGAGACAGTTATTGAAGAAATATTTGACATTATTGATGTGATATTCAATGACCCTGAAACAAGTGAAGAAGATACTCCTGAGGTTGATGAGTCAACATCACATAAAGTTCCAAAGTCTACATCTAGGAATCATTCCAAGAAAGACATCATTGGAGATTAGAGTGGCAAAGTCCTAGCAAGATCACAAGCAAAGAACTCAGCTAGCAGTGAAGCAATATGTTTACTATCTCAGATTAGACCTTTAAGTGTTGTGGATGCTTGTAATGATTTAGATTGGCATGATGCTATGAAAGAAGAACTTGATCAGATCATTAAGAATGACACTTGGGAACTGGTCCCAAGACCTAGTGATAAAAATGTAATTGGAACAAAGTGGATATTAAGAAATAAGATGAATGAAGATGGTACAGTAGTAAGAAATAAAGAAAGTTTAGTATGTAAAGGATATGCACAAAGAGAAGGCATTGATTATTTAGATACATTTGCACTTGTAAGTAGGTTAGAAGATATTAAGTTGTTTCTAGCTTTTACAACATTCAAAAACTTCAAGGTTTATCAGATGGATGTCAAGTCAGCATTCTTGAATGGAGAACTAAAAGAAGAAGTGTACATTGAGAAACTAGAAGGATTCACCTTATCAGATAGACCTGATATGGTATGCAAATTGAAGAAAGCCCTCTATGCACTCAAGCAAGCCCCTAGAGCCTGGTATGAGAGACTTGATGGATACTTAACAAAGATTGGATTCAAGAAAGGAGCAACAGATTGTAACTTATTCATAAGAGAGACATCTGAAGGACTACTACTTGTAGCCATATTTGTGGATGACATTATCTTTGGTGGTAATGATAAGATAAGTGTAGAATTTGCTAAAGAAATGAAGAGTGAATTTGAGATGAGATTGATTGGTCCTATCAAGTACTTTTTAGGACTAAATGTGCAGTAGACAAAGAAAGGTATTTTCATTAATCAGTCCAAGTATGTGAAAGATATTTTGAAGAAATTCAAGATGGATGATTGCAAGCCAGTAGGGACACCTATGATCACTAGATGCAAGCTTACAAAAGAAGATGATTCTCTAGTAGTCGATACAATATTGTATAAGTCTATGATTTGAAAACTCATATATCTTACTCAAACTAGACTTGATATTTCAAATGCAGTTGGCATAGTTGGAGGATTTGCAGCAGAGCCTAAACAAAGTCACCTCATGGTAGTAAAAAGAATATTCAGATATTTGCAAGGCACTATAGACTATGGTCTATGGTATCCTAATTCAGAAAATCTTAAACTTCATGTGTACACTGATGCAGATTGGGCAGGATGCATTAATGATAGAAAGAGTACATCAGGTGGAGCAGTGTTTCTTGGTGATAGAATTGTCACTTGGATAAGCAAGAAACAAAATTGTATTTCTCAGTCAACAACAAAGGCAAAATATGTTGTAGCAGCCTTGAATTGTTCTACAATTGTTTGGATCAAGTAGATGATAAAGGATTATGGAATTCAGATTGAGTATCCTATTGTTATTCACCGTGATAACACTAGCACTATCAGTATGTCAAAGAACCCTATGATGCATGCAAAGACAAAGCACATTGAGATCAAGTATCACTTCCTAAGAGAGAAAGTGGCATAAAAAGAAGTTAAGTTGGATTTTTGAGCACTAAAGATTAGTTAGTAGACATATTCACAAAACCCTCACCTAAGGATACTTTTGAGTATCTCAGGTAGAAGTTGGGAGTAATTCCCTTCCCTGATTCTACTTAGAAGAAAGAAGGAAAGGCATCAGTCCTCAAGGACTGATGGAAGGTTGACTACTCTACCTCAGGAGTAGTACTGGTGCTTAAAATGATTGGTGCCTTTTTGCATTGATGTCAAAGGGGGAGTAATATACAGTCATGAAAAATAAAAGTAAAAAGGAGGAGTAATACACTAAGGGGGAGCAGTATTAAGATATGACAACAGTTCAGTTGAGGAAATGGAGAATATTATAATATATTGCAGTAGATAAAGGATTCATCTTTTGGGGGATTTTTGTTAAGAAAATAGAGAATTTTATGAAAGAAATGTTCATTTGGGTTGGTGGTGGTTTTTCATTCCATGTGTTGCCATCAATGCCAAAGGGGGAGATTGTTGGAGATTCGCCAGCAGGCCAGTACTAACTGTAAGTTTGTCATTGATGACAACATATAGAAAGTAGCATGCATGGAAGTCTTATGTAGTAAGATTTTATTTTATGTTGCATGGACATGATATCAGCATGATATCATCGGCACAAAGGTTAACTTTTAGTATAGATAGTTATACAATAGCTTGTGTTAACAGTGTTCTTGACAAAGTAACAGGCAGTGTTCTATGTATGGTTGTTTGTACATTTATCATGGAGCCTTGCACACTTGGATATGTGTTGGATACATGTTAGTGATGTTAATTCCATCGACATAGTGTTTGATCATGGGCGCAAGTAAAGTTATGTAGTCACTATTTGCCAGTAGCAGTTTCCTGTGTTTAGTTAGAAGAGTCAACAAAGATTCGATTGGTTCTAGAGTTGTGCCTATCCTTTGGGTATGCACCCTTGGAGTTAAGATTAGAGATGAGTTATTTATGTTTGGTTAAGAGCATATGAGTTAATTTAGCTTGAGGAGAAAGATCCAATTGTTTTGGTAGAGTCGATAGTGTGTAGTGTGCATCTACAATTATCTTATTGGATAGGTCCTAGAATGTGTTGCGAGCATAGTAGAGCCAACACAATGTTTATAGAATTTTTTTGTGGTTTCTCTAATATGATTTCAAGGTGGTTCTAATGGTCTAACATGATTATATCATTTAGAGGAAAGATATTTCTAGGCATTCATTTGTGATTGCTTGAGTGTGGTTCATGGTTGATAAGTAAGAGTAGAGAAGAGTGTACAAAGTGCTAAACCATCAGAGGAAGGTCTATTTGACCAAGTGAAGTATGTGTTCTATTCATTGGAACTGATCTAGACAATAGGTCTAAGCATAGTTCACCAAGATCTAGATATAGTGTGTATCTATTAAATAGAAGGTTGTAGCCTTCACCCCTAAGAGTAGTGAGAACCTTGACAGTGCGTCCTCTCCCCTAACAGGGACTATTGTAAAAGACTCCTAATAGGGTCTGACCCTTGACCAGGTCTACTGTACTAAATATATTGTAAAGCTACTCCTAACAGGGTAAAGGATCTTCTAGCAAGGATCATAACACACTACAACAGAATATTAGTGGGTGTCAATTCCCACTGGGTTTTTTACCTATTTTGGTTTCCCCGTAACCAAAATATTGGTGTTGTGTTCATGTGTTCTTTCATTATGTATATGGTTAATGTTTAAGTATACTTAAATGTATAAAGAATTGAAACTAGTAGAAAACTGATTCACCCACCCCCCCCCCCCCCCCTCTCAGTTATCTCCTTGGGACTATTCCTAACATCAACTGTAGCAAAGAATTGAGGCCAAGATCATAAAGTTCTATGAAGGGCATGCACGAGTTCCAGCTTCATTTTCCAGTTGTTTTATGGATGATCTGCTCAAGTTTTTTAATGTATGAGGTTTAATTCCATGCTAGGGTAGTTTAACTAAGTTTTAGAGATAGTTGCATTAATGTAATCTTTAATTTAAATTTATTTTCAAGTTGTAGATGCAGCCAAAACCCTAGCTATGAAAATAAGAGTACAACTCTATAAATTGTAAGAATTCAATATAATGAGGGTCGATTGGATCATTAATGCAATACATATAGTTGGTGCTTCACTCATATTGTGATATTTCTATTATCTTTGTGAGATTTGTGAATGTGTGATTTTCTCATTCATTTATTTCAAAGAGCCAATTGATTGTATGGTGATTTCAAATCTACAATTCTTAGTTTGGTGTTTTTTGGTATTACATTACTTTTTTGTGATGAATCTTCAAGAAGATCTTTCTTTGGTGCTTGTAAGATAAACTTGTCTCACGTGTGCATGCATCTATGGTGGCTTCATGATTCGATGAGTTTTGGCTTATCATACATCTACGTTTGTTTTTGTTGATGATTGCATCTACCTAGCTGAAGATTGTGATTTATTCTAATCTCTGTTTTGTGGTTTTTTTCATCTTCTCGATTTTTTAATTTGCAAAGTGGTGTGATATTGGTTTATGTCCATTAGATTTCTTTTAAGTAATTTCTTTCACATTATTGTCACCCTACTCCTTACCTTTTCTTTGCAAAATCAATTATGGTAGATTAGTTAAATTAATATTGCTTTCATTCTAAAATTTGAAAATCCAAAAGAGAAACATTGTGGTAGTTTGAAGTTTGTTTTGTAGCCTTCCTTGAGACATGAACCAGCAAAGGCCTCCTTGTTAACAGATTCACATTTGTCTTTAGTTGAGCTATCCAAGTGGTTGAGACCCATTCCAGAAGGAACCTTGAGATTGATTCATATCATTCTTCCAAGATGGGAATTTGTTCGCATAAATTCCTAGCCATTGTTTCATGTAAAAATGATGCTCAACAAGTGTGTAGAGTGATAAGAAAAAGAGATCAAAATTCATAAAAGAATATATTTTTTAATATAATTTTTTGAACATTATATTAAATTTTCCTAGGTGTTTCTATAAAAGTAAACAAAAATAAATATAGTTTTAGGGAATCAAGAAATTCTTCATAATTTTTAATATATACAATGCCTCTTCAATTTTTAACAAGTCAAAAGAATAATAAATTACTGATTTTAAATAAATTCACTTTTTTTCTTCATCGAGAAGGTGTCGATAAAATGATTTGGCATTGTGCATAATATTTTACAAATAAATGTTCAAGTCCGTGCTATACTAAAACACAAACATAATCTAGTGATGTGATTAGCAGTACAAGACATAATCGTGCTCCAAAAATTGAGATGATCACTGTCAAACAAAAGTTGAATGAAATGAAAAATATGGTGTGCTTAACTCAAGACTCTACAAGAAATATCATTTCTACTACATGTTCTAATATTTCATTACCAGTAGCAGGAGCAATACCATCAACCAATGCATTATCCAAAATGATTTGAAGGAAAAGAATAAGATTTGAAGCACCACCATCAAATCCTTAGACATCGAGAGATCTTATCTTAGAAATTAAATATATAATTATCAATAGAGGGGAAAAGTTTCTTTTTCATGACAATAATGATGAGAATCAATTTTTAATATTCATCGCCACACAAAATTTGCAATTACTAAAAGATTCTGAAAATTGGTTTAGTGATGGTACGTTTAAAATTGTGCCAAGTATTTTCAGGAGTTGTACACAATTCATGGCTTGAAAAATGATGTAATAGTTCCACTCATCTATATTCTTATGACCAACAAAATAAGATCCACTTATACACAAGTACTTGTAAAATTAAAACAACTGCAACCTGGTGTAAGCCCAATAAGAGGCATTGCTCATAATTTGACACTTTAATTGAAAATTTGAATAAAATAGTTTTATATAAATATACTCATAATTTATAAATTTTGTTTTCCTTTCTCTATAATCTTATGGGGTTATTTTGAATACAGGTTATTTTGGATTGGGTTATTATGACCCTGGGTTATTTTGTCCTTGGCTTATTGTGGTTGGGTTATTATGTCCAGGGTTATTTTGGCCAGGTTATTATGTCCTATAATCAGGAAATGGGTGTGCCATCCATGTGATTATTTTGGGGTGAGCCATTACTAGACATGGGTGATTTATTAAAACCAAAGTGTTGAAGAAAATCTTTTAAGAAGTTGGATTTGGAATTTTTATTCTTTTTGGTTGATCTTCTTGGTGAGACCAAATTAATGTTTAAAATTGAAGGATTTGTTGATGGAATATATCTCACAAAAGGTTGATCATTTATTGTGTTTGATATGTTTGAACTTGTGCTTTTTTGAGAAAAACTTGTTTGATTTGATGACATAAAAGGTTGTTCATTATCATTAAATGTTCTTGGAGGAAAACTTATTTTTGATCTTGGCATTATTTTAATTGTTTACATTATTGGCACAAGAGGTTGTGAAATTGTTTGAGGGACACTAGGTTGCATTGGAACAAAGATTGGATCATAACTAGGTTGAGGTCCCCATTGATTTACACCATGCTTTGGTTGAAAAATTTGATTTGAAACTTGGTTGAATGATTGATTAGAAATTTGATGGCATGGCATTTGATTTGAAATTTGATTTATTTGAGCATGATTTGGGACTTGGTTGAAAAAGGTTTACTCTTTAACGTGATTGGATTGGGTTTGTTTGACCTTGGACTCTGCTTCAGCTAGTTGTGAATGAAGTCTTGGTAATTTTGATCTATCAACAATAGCTTGAATGTTAATTTCACCCAAATCTTCTTCGTGACATTTACAAAGTTTGGTTGTATCTTGTCTAGTCTTTTTAACAGGTTGGATTTGTTGTTCCACAAACTTAATCTCTTCCTTCAATTTGACTATCAATTTTGTAATCAAGTGTGTATGAGATTGAGGTTATTAACCATTTGATTGCATTAATGTCATTTTTCTTGAAATAGGAAGTGTTTAGATCCTTTTTCTTGGAGGGTACATTATGTTTGGGTCATAAGGTGCTTGGGTCTCTTTCCTTGAAGGATACATGATGTTTGGATCACAAGGTACTTGGGTCTCTTGTCTTGAAGGATAAATGATATTTGTGTCATATGTTGGAAATTTGGATAATTTGGGTGCATAGATGTTTTCATTATGGAAAAATATGTTCCCTGTGAAGATCGCATAAGCTGGAGAGAAAGTATGGAAGATCGCAGAAAGAAATTGTCTAAGTATTGATGCAGAAATCCTGAAAGAGCACCCAAAGATTTAGTTGGCGACGTTCACTGGAGTAATATTTTTGTTTGTTCAATTAACTAAAGCTTCTAAAGAGTATGAGGATACCCCATCTCAGTGCGCATAAATTTTGGAGTAGTACGGACAAAGTTATTGGAGTTTTACCGAAGACAGTTTGCAAGACAGAGCAGTTTTGGAGATAGTATTAGCAAAAGAATTAAGGGATTATTTTTCTTGTCAAAATAATGACCTAACATTATGAAGGGATGACATCCTAAATGTTTACCCTTGGATAATGATATTGGGAGCCAACCATGTGAAGTTATTAGCTCTAATAACTTGTATATAAGATATACCAAACATACTTGAAATGTACTAATGATGTAATTGTGTAATAAGGTGTGAAGTAACTTGCGAAAGTTGTATATTGTGATAGAAGAAAAGGCTATTGATGAAAAGTTGTAAGAAACACTACATTGTAATCAAAAACATTTGTATTACCTATTTGGGTAGTGAGCTCATCTGGTAATCAGGTTTTGTAATCTAAACTCCTAACAGGGTTAAGGCTTATAACAAGGCCTAAAGTCCTTTAACCAGGATAGATCTACTATATATTGTAATCAGAATCCTAATAGGGTCCAATATCCCTAATAGGATACTTTTGATTAGTGATCTTTGTGGGTACCATCCCCATCGAGGTTTTCCCTTGGCCAGGGTTTCCTCGAGAACATATCATGTGTTATGAGTACTTTTCATTTACTGCTATGTTTTTTAATTAGCTTGATTATCTTTGTAAGCACTAAAGTAATTTGTTATATCCATAAGTGGGCAAAAGTAAAAGTTTGTGAACTATTGATTCACCCCCCCATCTTAGTATGTCCTATTTCTAACAATTGGTATCAGAGCACTGTTACTCAGAGAAGGAACATTCAAGGAAAGCTTAGCAGCTTGAGTAAGATCTCTATGGATATGGATCAACTTTAGAAGAATCTTGAAGAAGCTCTTGAACAAATTGATATGCTTACTGATGAATGAAACACTTTAAGAAGAAAGTATGATGATGCAAAGAATCTTATTGACAAATTGAAAGGTAAGATTGAAGATCTGAAATCTGAAAAGGAATCTGAAATTCTTGTTGATTGTGATGATTTAGAGAAAGAAAATGTGATCCTTAAGCATGAACTAAAGATAGTAAATCTGAAGCTTAGTATGAAAGATGGAAATTTGAGATCTGATAATGAGAAATTGAAAATTGAGAATGAAGATCTGAGATCTAGACTTGAAAAAGTGACATCTGAATCTGAAAAAGTAAATATGCAGTATGCAGAACTTGAGAAGTATAATGAAATTGTGAAAGGTGAATTGATTCAGTCAAAACAACAACTTGAAAGACTATATTCTAATAGTGAAAGGATTGATAAAAAAATTTCTTATGGGAAACCATTCTTTGATAAGACTGGACTTGGATTTAGTATGTTTAGAACAAATCATGAAAGTAAGAAGCCAGATCTGAAGACATCTGAAAGTATGGAGGAAATGAAGTTTGATGAGAAAAAATCTGAAGATGCACCTAAAGAACAAGAACCAAAGCAAGGAGAATCATCAAAGCAGGAAGAACCACCTAAAGGTATGCAAAGAAAATTAAAAGGTAGATGTTTTTCTTGTAATACTATTGGCCACATGAAGAGAGATTGCACAAGTAAGCAATTTAAACCTCTTAATGGATATTGTTATAATTGTCATGGTTTTGGACATAGAGCTAATGAATGTAGAAGACCTAAAGTAATTGAGAATAATTATGGTAATAGAATGATTAGGAATAATAACAATGTAGATAAGAGATCTATTGAAGAAATGAATAGAAGAAATGTAGTAGTATGTTTTAGATGCAACAAAGTAGGACATATTGCTAGAAATTGCAGGTCATAGATTAATCAGCAAGGACAGAGATTTGGAAACAATGGAATCATTTGTCAGATATGCAACAAGTTTGGACACACAACTAGAGTATGAAGAATGAACAATGGAGGTTATCATCATAACCCTAACCCTAGGAACAATGCAAGAAGGAATTAAAATGCAGTATTCAATAGCTTGGACAACATTGTTGACAATTTGAATTTGGGAGAGCAAGGAAAGAGTATTGAATCTAAGACTACACAAATAGAGAGGCAATTGGAAATAGAGGCCCCTTCATCTAGTACACCCAGTGTACCCCTGACATCACTAGAAGACATGAGTCTTACTCCTAAGACTGAAAAGAAGAGAAAATTTGATTCTATGTTTGAAGACTTAGGAAAAGAAGTGGATGATGATGATCAACTAGAATTGATCACATCTTTGAAAAAAATTATTGGGAAGAACAAGAAGGTTAAGAATTTGGAAGGTAGCTTGAAAGATTTGACTGAGAAACTATAGAGTGTTATTTCTACAAAAGTTTCTGATGCTGATCCAGTGGAAAGAGAAAAAATGGTAATTAAATCTTTTGATGGTGAATTTACTAGTTTAACAGATGTTGCTAAGGTTAAGGCTCAGGCATCTTATGAAGATGAGATGTTGCAGACTATAAGTCAGAATATTAAGAATTACATTGGCAGCCTTGATATCTACATTAAGAACTTGAGGAAACATATTGAGATTGGAAAGTGTTTGTACATTCAGTGTACAAAATCTGAAAATATTGTAATTGAGGAAGATAAGAAGATAAAAGAGAAACAAGATGAAATTGCAGCAGAGACAAACTCAATGATCAGTCCTAATATTAAGATCAGTTTAGTTGAGAAGAAGATTAGAAAGCTATGTGATGAGATAAGAACTCTAAATGATGAGAAGGATAGGAAAGTTAGAAGGTTGAACATCTTGAGAGAGCATGTCTCAATCAGACTGACTATAATTGAAGAGCAACTAGAAGAATGTCTTATTGCTAAGATATCTTTTCAAAAGTTTAATTTTGATTCCATTCAAGCTTGTCAGATTGTAGCATATGGATTGAGTACTTTACTCAATGTAGCAAAATCAATCAAGAAGCTATGGGAGAAAGAGTTTGAGGCCTGGAAGATAGATTTTTTTGATTGTGTTTCAAGCCTACCAGCTTTGCAATAAGACAGTAAGGTAATAAATTTTTTTTGGCACAATTTTTGTATACACTATCTTTGTCATTGTTGTCAAAGGGGGAGAGATAGTAGAAAATTGTATATATGTTGAGGAAGGATACTCATATGGGGATCTATTCTATGGAGTATGATATAGTATATTTTTGAGGATTAATATATGCCCAAACAATTTTCACATATAATTTTGAAGTTTTGTTGGCACACTTAGCCAATTTTCTCATATGTTTCCACCAATGACAAAGGGGGAGATTGTTGGCAATTTGGCTAATGTGGATGCATAGATGTTGTCATTATGGCAACATATGTTCCCTATGAAGATTGCATAAGCTAGAGAGGAAGTATGGAAGATCGTAGAAAGAAATTGTCCAAGTATTGATGCAGAAATCCTGAAAGAGCACCCAAAGATTTAGTTGGCGACATTCACTGGAGTAATATTTTTGTTTGTGTAGTTAACTAAACCTTCTATATAGTATGAGGATAACCCATCTTAGTATGCATAAATTTTGGAGTAGTACAAAAAAAGTTATTGGAAGTTTACCAAAGACAGTTTGCAAGATAGAGCAGTTTTGGAGGTAGTATTAGCAAAAGAGTTAAGGCATTATTTTTCTTGTCAAAATAATGACTTAAAATTATGAAGGGATGACATCCTAGATGTTTACCCTTGGATAATGATTTTGGGAGCTGACCATGTGAAGTTATTAGCTCTAATAACTTGTATATAAGATATACCGAACATACTTGAAATGTACTAATGATGTAATTGTGTAATAAGGTGTGAAGTAACTTGCAAAAGTTGTATATTGTGATAGCAGAAAATGATATTGATGTGAAGTTGTAAATAGTACTACATTGTAATCAGAAAAATTTGTATTACCTATTTGGGCAGTGAGCTCATCTGGTAATCAGGTTTTGTAATCTAAACTCCTAACAGGGTTAAGGCTTCTAACAAGGCCTAAAGTCCTTTAACTAGGATAGATCTACTATATATTGTAATTAGACTCCTAATAGGGTCTAATATCCCTAACAAGATATTTTTGATTAGTGATCTTTGTGGGTACCATCCCCACCGGGGTTTTCCCTTGGCTAGGGTTTCCTCGAGAACATATCATGTGTTATGAGTACTTTTCATTTACAGCTATGTTTGTTAATTAGCTTGATTATCTTTGTAAGCACTAAAGTAATCTATTATATCCATAAGTGGGAAAAAGTAAAAGTTTGTGAAATACTCATTCACCCCCCCTCTCAGTATTTCCTATTTCTAACTCCATAACGTTGTGTTTGAAAAGGTATACCTTGTCTAGGATCAAAAGGTATTTGTGTATTACCACTTGAAATGTACATGGGTTGATAGGAGATGTGTTACCTGATTGACATGATGACTATATGCAACTAAGGATATGCAAGATGCAATATTTTTGGATTTTTGAAAATATAGGGTATGATAATGCAGCCTAAAGTATGAAAGGACTTTGAAGAAAATGATAATGCAAAATGTAACTTATGGAGATAAGTGTTTGCAATTTTTTTGGATTTTTGGATTTTGAATGATTATGCAAAATGCAACTATGTTTTTTGGGTTTTGAAGGCTTTTGAAAGGATATGAAAATGAAACTTAGGATTATGAAAAATGCAACTTGATTTTGGATTTTAAGGTTTTAGGATACAATATTCAAAACTAAGGTTTATGCAACTTTAGGATCTTGAAACAGGACTTTAGATTCTAGAATGTAACATGCAACATGGGGCTTTATGTAATTACATTTTTTTGGATTTTTTGAATTTTAGGATATGATATGAAAAACTAAGATTTATGCAACTTGACTTAGGACTTTGGATGTAATTTAGGACTAGGAATTTTAGAATTTATTGAAATGAATAATCTTGGAAAATATAAACCTAGGAGTACAACCTTATGAAGTTGGATATTGGATCTTGAATTTGCAAAAGTAACAAAAGATTTGAAAAGAGAAAAGGACCAAATGAAATTGTCCAAGACATAGGTAGGGTTGATTTGAAAAAGGACAAAAATGATAAAAGATTTGACAAAAGGACAAAAATGACAAAAGATTTGAAAGAGGACCAACAAAGTCAAGATCCCTTATCCATCAACATAAGGTAAGACTCTAAGATTTTCATTTTTCTTAGATTTTTTCATATTTCAAAAGATTTGAAGGGTTCTATATTAAAGGAAAATTATGAAAACTTTGGAATGAGGATCTAAATACAAGGATTTGAAAATGATTAATGTAAACTAGGATATGCAAAAATGAAGATTAGGACATGCAAAATGAGGACTAAGGATATGTACAGTGAGGAATAAGGATATGAAAAATGAGGACTAATGAAATAAAAATGAGGACTAAAGGTATGAAAAATGAGGACTAATGATATGAAAAATGAGGTTTATGATATGCAATATGAAAGATAAAGATCATGCAAATATGAAGGAGTTATGCAAAATGAGGACTCCTAATCATGCCATAAGGTTCCCAACATAGGTTCATGAAAATTTTACAATGTCAACAAGGATTTTGCAAAATGAGGATATGTGTGACCAAGGTATTCTTTAGGAATTTCTTACAAGGTTTTTGTCAATTTGAGGTTGAGTGTTTTTAAAGTGTTCTTAATGTTTTTATTCACTCACACAAGACACATAAAAAACAAATGGCCATTGCAAAATGAACAAACATGCTACAACTTAGGCTTGAAGGATAGTATTCATTGAATTCCCAATTGAAATAGGTTGACCTATGCCTATTCAGGGTGGATATCTTAGAAGCTTGGATGCACGGGATCCCCCTTATAGTGTAATCACTTCTCAGGCACACTAGGATTCAAATTCCAAGGGTCATCACTTCCCAAGGAACTACTATCTCTATCAAGAGTCACAAAAGTGTGGGATTTCTTCACTGGCATGGGTGACCCCTTACATCAGTGAATAGAAGGATTTTGGCCAACTAAAACAAGGTGTTTAGTTCAGGGCACCTAGTTCAATGGGTGTGTGAGAGAATCCCTTAAGAGGTCTCTTATCCTTGAGAACCAAGGTTTTATGCACCAGTAGGGTACTAGAGGAGAGCTATCACCCAACCACACTATCGATTAGATTATTAGTCACAATCATGCATTTGTATAGTTGTTTGGATGGAGACCTAGCTTTGGCCTATTATCACTTGAGGTCATCCCTTGGGGAATTCAAAGTGAACACCTTGGTCCAAGGAAGGCCTCTCTAAAAGAATTATATGAATTTATCTTCACCCAAGATCCACGAAGGTGAGGGGAGAAGATACATCAATATAATTCTTTGGGATTAAAAATAGGAAGAAACACCAAACACTCAAAACACCAAACAAAGTGTTTGCTAACTACAAAACATAGAAATGATTATTTTAGAAGACACACAAGGTCTTCGTCACACGTCTTGCATCGAATGTGTTAGTAGTTTAGGATTGAATCTTCATCCCACGACTACCACAAGCTGAAAAATGATGATTAGTAATAGAAATTCTACTACCCTAAGTGCCAAAATAGAGAATTGACATCAAATAAAGCAAATTTACAAGTGAAAATGATTGCTCTTACCAATTGCGTAGTTTAATGGACCAACTATGCAACTCTACCAACTACAAAAATCTAGCTACCAAATGTGTAGTTTGTGCACTTGGTGCTACCAATTGCGCAACTCTAGCTACCAACCATGTAGTTTGTGCACTTGGGAAAACCAACTGCGCAACTCTAGCTACCAATTGTGTAGTTTGTGCACTTGGGACTACCAATTGTACAACTATAGAATCAGATAATAAATTAGAATATATTAGCAGAAGTAACCCTGGGAACATGAAAATGTGTGAAATGTGAACTCCTAGAACCATGAATTAGGGTAATTTAAGTGAGAAAGGATAAATTCTTAACTCCTTATTAGGCTAGTTTGAGAATTTAAAAAATATTAGGATGTTTGATTGACCAATTGAAATTGATTCATTTGATTAGATCCTAACTCAATGAGGTTCATTGCATTAAGAAAATTGAGATATGAAGTTCATTTTAGGTACTCCAAAATAAAGTGTGAGAGTACATTTAAGCCTTTAAAAACTAGAATTGAAGCAATTGGAATTCATTTTAAGCCCTTAAATCTGATTAGAAATAGTCACAAATAGATATGATAAACTGAGAATGCAGAACTAGTAGTAAAACTGCATAGTTCCCATGACCAACTGCATAGTTCTAGACCCCAACTGCATAGCTCTAGATACCAACTGCATAACTCTAGCTACCAACTATGCAACTCTAGCTACCAATTGTGCAGTGCTAGCTACCAACTGTGCAACTTCACTTCTGAGGTCCTAAATAGCCTTTCGGGACCCTAAAAAAATGTACCACAACATAAAAATTTATCCTGGAATGAGATGTTCACGTCGGGTTCACCAAATGTAAGATCAAAATTAGGGTTAGAAAGCATATGAAAAGAAACCACAAAAATTTCAACAATATGAAAATACTAACTCAATCTCATCATGAAAAATACTTGAATATAAAGGAATTAAAAGTAATAAAACCCATTTAAGAAAATGTTTCCATGTTCTCCTTTCTTCTCCAAAGTATGGATTGATGTAGCTCTTGAAAAGATCTTGAAATGAACTATGATATCTTGAAAGAAAAATTGAGAATACTAGGAGTAAATGATCATTCAAAGTGGTTAAACAAATTAGTGCAAAAGGGCTCAATTTATAGAGTTTGAGAGCCAAAATGTAAGAAAAGGCAAGTTAGTGTGCAACATAGAAATTTATCATAATTATGACAAATTTGAAGCACAAAAGGGAATGCACAATTAGGGAGAATATGGAAGAATAAAGATGAGCCTAATTAGTAAGGAATTTGGAAGCCAAATTAGTGGAAAAGGGATAGGGAAAATGGAAGAGACATGGAGGCTAATTAATAGGAGGTCATGAAGCGTGATTTAAGGGAATGTGTAAGAGTCACATTTTTTAATATTTAAAAATAAATATTCTCTCAAAAAGGCTAATTAGGAATTTAGGAATTTAGGAAATCCCATAATTCAAAAAGGGAAGCAATTAATTAATTTGAGATTAATTAATTGTAGGAGACTTAGGATATGGATAATTAATCTAGTAAATATATTAATACAAAGGGATAAATTATGGGTTCTCTATTCCAAGGGGATGAATTAGTAAGATTATTGGCCAAATTGATGATGTATGATCCAAAAGGAATTGGTCTTGAATGATTTGATTAGGGTTTGAACTGATCTTGATGATTAAAAACTAATTAGGGATCAACGCAACACCGATAAACTTTGACAATGTGCACAATTGAATATGTCATGATAGGATAGCATTGATGAACTTTGACAATGCTATTAGGTTGGACTGATGATGATGAAATAGAATCGATGATCTTGGAAAATGCTATTTAAAATTGACATGGATTGGATAACGAGGCACTGATGAACTTTGATAGTGCACTCAGGATTGGATTGATGACAATGAGGCATTGATGAACTTTGACAATGCACTCAGGGATTGATTGGTGATGATGAGGAATCGATGAACTTTGAAAATGCCTTGGATTGATTTGGGATCGAATTGATTTGAATGTGATTGAAATGGTCTTGAATTGATTAGGACTAATTGGGATTGATTTGAACTAATTTGACATGAGTAAGGATCGATTAGGATCAGTTTAGGAACATTTAGGATTAGTTTAGGAAAGATTAGGAATGTTTATGAATGGTTTAGAAATGGTTTAGGAAATATTAGGGACGGTTTAGGAAAGATTAGGATGTTGGAAACAATTGTCTGAAGGAAATTGCTACTCAACTATGTATTGTCTTTGATGTCACACTATGTCATAGTCCGCAGCAATCTGCTTCTACCGAGCTCAATCGGTCTGCCAGACAGGGATATTAGTGCTTACCAAGTCCACTCAGTTATTGAAGAAAAGCAGTGTTTACCGAGTTCACTCGATTACTGAAAGAAAGTTTAGTGTTTACCGAGTTCACTCGGTTGCCAAAGAAAGTTTAGTGTTTACCGAGTTCACTCGGTTGCCGAAGAAAGTTTAGTGTTTACCGAGTTCAGTCGGTCATCAAGGAAAGTTAGTATTTACCGAGTTCAGTCGGTTATCAAAGGTAAAGGATTGTTGGTGTTTACCGAGTTCCCTCGGTCTCTGAAAAATTATAAAAAGATATGGTCACCAAGCACTGTCGGCCCTTGAAGGATTTTTGCAAATAGAATTTACTTAATTCAGCCGACTGTTATACTAAATAGTGTCGATTTGACTAATCCAAAATCATATAAATAAAAGGTCAAATGTGAAAAGTAAAAAAAAAAAACACAGCAGAAAATTTACAGAAGAAAAGAAGGAAAGATATATGCGAATTTGTGAAGGATGTTCAGATATCCTTAAGGAGCAGCAGAGATTTATTCGATCAGAGAGGATTAGACTTATGCAGAACAGAGATCTGTAATCAGCAAGACAGTTGCATTATTATACAGGTCACTTTTTCATTGTTACCTTCTTATCATTGTAACAGTGAATTCTAAATCTCTTAACCGAGTTGGTTTAACAGCCATAATATAAATCCTCTAACAAGGTGACAATTCCATTGAATTGTTTTCAAGACCTCTTACCAGGCCACTCCTAGCAGGGTGTTTTTAAATCCTCTAACAAGGTCACACCTAACAGTGTGTTTTGTAACCTTTTATCGGGTTGGCTTCTAACCGGGCATCACTTCAGAAAAGTGAAAATCAGTATCTAGATACATTGGTGGTTTTTCCCATATTGGGTTTCCACGTTAAATCTTGTGTCTCTTGTGTTCTTAATTGCTTCCTCAATCATTTACATGCACTGATGAATAACTAAAGATAATATTGCTAATACTTTCTGCATCTTCAAAGTTACTGCAATCTATTTACCGAGTGCTAAAATAGACAACATTGTTAAGATATCTTAAAGGATCTGCAAAGAATTAATTAGGAAGTATTTTTATGGTTGACTGATTCACCCCCCCCCCTCTCAGTCACTTCATCCATATTCCATCAATTGGTATCAGAGCATTTGGTGCTTGCAGGAAGGGTTTCAAAGACCTAAGCTAAAGATCAGGATGTCTTACAAGAGGGAAATTCCAAAGCTTAACAGAGATAACTTTTCAGCATGGCAAGGTCTCATGCGACTTCATCTGGCTTCCATTGGTGATTCAGGATGCAAATACATTGATGAAGAGTATACAATTCCTAATGGTGCATTAACTGTTGAAGATATTGCAGATAAAAAGACTCACAACACCATGATGATAGACATTGCATCTGCTCTCAGCTATGAAGAATTTGATGATATTAAAGACTGCACTACTACATATGAAATGTGGGTAGCACTGAAGAAAATATATGGTGGTGATGCAAATGTAAAGAGAGCCAAAGCAGAAAGTCTAAGAGGACAGTTTGACAAGATGAATATGAAGGAAGATGAAAACATTGCAAAATATGTTGAAAGAATCAAAGCAAGTGTAAGTGCAATTAGAGCTTCTGGAGGAACAATCTCAGATGAGACTGTTATAAGTAAGGTACTCAGAACACTACTTCCTATCTATGCAATAAGAGTATCAGCTATTCAAGAAAGAAGATGTGAAGCAAACCACAGTATAACCTTGGATGCTCTAGTTGGAAGATTGACAGCTTTTGAATTAGACAACTATGACAACTATGTTCCTAGTTCCAAAAATATTGAATCAGCATTTGAGGCCAAGGTTTCACTAAAGAAGAACAAAAAAATTAAAGAAGTTCAGACAGACAGTGAAGAAGAATCAGAAGAAAGTTCTGATAGTGATCTTGAAATTGTAGAAGCATTACTTGCAAAGAAGTACTCTAGAGGGAAAGGTAAGTATAAAGGTAAAACTCCTTTAATCTATTTTTCATGTGAAGAAATTGGACATATTGCAGCTAGGTGCCCAAACAAGCAAGTCAAAGAAGAAAAGAGAAGTCACAAGTACTATGGCAAAAAGAATTTCAAATCATACAAGGATAAAGGTAAGAAATCATGTTTTATGGCTAAAGATTCTGATGATAGTGAAGAAGAAATTGTCTTTATTGCTATAAAAGATGAATCTGATGATGATGAAGATAAAATAGCACTTATTTCTCATATAAGCAAAGATGATATATGGATAATAGACAGCGGATGTTCACACCACATGACTGGTGACAAGACAAAATTTGAATATCTAGAAGACTGTGACAATGGTAATGTAAGATTTGGAAACAATGAACCCTGTTGTATAAAAGGAAAAGGAAGAATCTCATTAACCAAAGAACTCATATGTGATAATGCTTACTGGGTTGAAGGACTAAAACATAATCTTCTAAGTGTAGCACAGCTAATCAACACTGGTTTCAAGGTTGAATTCATGAATGGTCAAGCAAGACTGCTGGATGGAAAAGGAAAACTCATTGGATCAGGCAAACAAACAAAAGGTAACTTATTTTATCTTGATCTCAATGAATATTCATGCTTTATTGCTCAAATAGAAGAAAGTTGGCTATGGCACAAAAGGTTATGTCATGTGAATTTTGATAACATGATAAAAATAAGCAAATTCAAGAAGGTTAGAGGCATTCCTACTTTGAAGAAACCTGACACTGGTCTATGTAAGAATTGTCAGATTGGCAAAATGAGTAAAACTAGTTTCAAGAGTAAGAACTATCAGTCTAAAGAAATTTTGGAAATTGTGCATACTGATTTATGTGGACCTATTGGAATACAAAGCTATACTGGAGATAAATTCTTTATTTTTTTCGTTGATGATTATTCTAGAATGATGACTGTTATGTATTTAAGAGAAAAATCAGAGGCATTTGAAAAGTTCAAATGGTACTTAGCAAGAGTAGAAAAAGAAACAGGGAAAAGATTAAAATGCTTAAGATCAGACAGAGGTGGTGAATTCATCTCCCATGATTTTAACAACTTCTGCATAGAAAGAGGTATCAAAAGACAGGTATCAGCTCCTAGAACTCCTGAGCAGAATGGAATAGCAGAAAGAAGAAATAGATCTATTATGGATTGTGCAAGGACTCTAATGATAGAAAAGAACATCGCTATAAAGTACTGGAAGGAAGCTATCAGCACTGCAATTCATACCTTGAACCGAGTACAACTAAAGAAAGACACATTCAAAACTCCTTATGAATTATGGTATGGCTATAAACCTAATGTAAGTTACATGAAAATATTTGGCAGCAAGTGTTATATCTTAAAAGAATCCAGAAGAAATAAATTTGATGTGAAAAGTGATGAAGGAATATTCCTAGGATATTCTAGCAAAAGCAAGGCATACAAATGTCTGAATTTATCTACTCACAAAGTCATAGAAAGTATACATGTAAAATTTGATGAGTTTGCAGAAAAGACTAAGGAAGAAAGCAAAAAGGAACCTGAGAACTACAGAAGATTCATTTACATTGAACCTGAAACATTGACAGACACAACTATCAATAAGGAAGCTATATCTACCGAGCCGAGCACAGTTACCGAGTCACAGGAAGAAGTTCAAACTGAGTCACAGGAAGAAATTCAGACCGAGTCTTAGCCTGAAGTTACCGAGCAAATATCTACCGAGCCCGAGCAACCTGAAGAAGAGATCCTAGAAGACAACAGCATGAATCATTCAAAAGGCAAGGAACCTATACTAGCCAAATATGTCAGAAGACATCATACACCAAATCAAATCATTGGAAACAAATCAGATGGTACTATGACAAGAAGCAAGCTAAAAGGTACATGTCTACTTACTGATTTTGAACCTAGAAATATCAAAGATGCATTAGAGAATGAAAGTTGGATTGAAGCAATGAATGAAGAATTAGAAAAAATACAAAAGAACAAAACTTGGACTCTTGTACCTAGACCTAAAGATAAGAATGTAATTGGAACAAAATGGGTATTCAGAAATAAACTGAATGAAGATGGTCAAGTATCTAGAAACAAAGCTAGACTGGTATGTAAAGGTTATTCTCAAGAAGAAGGTATAGATTATGGAGAAACTTTTGCTCCTGTTGCAAGATTAGAAGGTGTAAGAACTCTACTTGCTTATGCAGCACACAAAGGATTTAAGGTATATCAGATGGATATAAAATCTGCATTTCTCAATGGAATTCTTGATGAAGAAGTCTACATTGAACAACCTGAAGGTTTTGTTGATCCAGACAAAAGGGACATGGTCTGCAGGTTACACAAAGCATTGTATGGTTTAAAACAAGCTCCTAGAGCATGGTATGAAAGACTCCATAACTATTTGATCCAGATTAATTTCAAAAGAGCTAATGATAACAGCAATCTGTATATTAAAGAAGGACCGGATGACAAAATTGTATTGGCAGAAATATTTGTGGATGATACTATATTTACAGGGAATGAGGATCAGTGCAAAGAATTTTCAGAACAAATGAACAGAGAATTTGAAATGTCTATGTTTGGTTTAATAAAATTCTTTGTTGGTCTTCAAATTCAGCAAAGCAAGAATGGTATATACATTACTCAATCAAAATATATTAAGGAGATACTTAAGAAGTTTGGAATGGAAGATTCAAAACCAGTTGGTACACCCATGTGTACTGGACTAAAACTTACCAAAAATGATGATTCAAAAGAAGTTGATCAGACCCTATACCGATCTATGATTGGAAAATTGCAGTATGTGGTACATACAAGACCTGATATTGCCTTAGCAGTCGGTATAGTAGCTAGATTCTCAGCAAAACCTAAGGAAAATCACATGATGGCAATCAAAAGAATCTTAAGATACTTAAGAGGAACTGAAGAGTATGGTTTGTGGTATAAATTTGGAGGCAATCTAGACTTGAAAGTATTTACTGATGCTGATTGGGCAGGAAACATTGATGACAGAAAAAGCACAAGTGGTGGAGCATTTTTTCTTGGAAAAAGACTGGTATCCTGGACTAGTAAAAAGAAGAATTACACATCTCAATCCACAGCCGAAGCAGAATATGTTGCTGCTGCAATAAACTGTTCAAATATTGTTTGGTTTAAACAGCTATTAGAAGGTATGAAGGTTGAAATCAAAGAACCAATTGTTATATTTTGTGACAATACCAGTGCAATAAACATTTTTAAAAATCCAGTGATGCATTCCAAAACCAAGCACATTGCTATTAAATATCACTTTGTCAGAGAATTGGTGCAGGACAAGGAAATCAGATTAGAATATATTCATACAAAAGAATAGATTGCAGACATTTTTACCAAACCATTACCTAAGGATGCATTTGTGTATCTAAGAGGTAAGTTAGGGGTCATTCCCCTATCTGAGGCTCACTAAATATAGTTTTAGTGATGCATCAACCAGAACATGATTGAAAATCAACCTGTTGATGCAGCATATTAAAGGAATCATTGCATATGAATCAGTACTTGAGGTACATTAATTTTCACCGGTAATATGTGAATTGTCTTTGGCATGTGTTGTCAAAGAGGGAGTGTTTGCTATGTCTTTGCTATTACTTCAAGAAATTTTTAAAAATAGTCAGAAGGAAGAATTTTCAGGATACAGGAAGTTTGCTGACAGAGGGAGATTTGAATCCAAACCGAGCTAACTCTTTCAAATTTCTTATGCTATGACATATTGTGTTTCCATCAATGTCAAAGAGGGAGATTGTTGGAAACAATTGTCTGAAGGAAATTTCTACTCAATTATGTATTGTCTTTGATGTCACACTATGTCATAGTCCGCAGCAATCTGCTTCTACCGAGCTCAGTCGGTCTGCCAGACAGGGATATTAGTGCTTACCAAGTCCACTCGATTATCGAAGAAAAGCTGTGTTTACCGAGTTCACTTGGTTGCTGAAAGAAAGTTTAGTGTTTACCGAGTTCACTCGGTTGCCGAAGAAAGTTTAATGTTTACCGAGTTCACTCGGTTGCCGAAGAAAGTTTAGTGTTTACCGAGTTCAGTCGGTCATCGAGGAAAGTTAGTATTTACCGAGTTCAGTCGGTTATCAAAGGTAAAGGATTGTTGGTATTTACCGAGTTCCCTCGGTCTCCGAAAAATTATAAAAAGATATGGTCACCAAGCACTGTCGGCCCTTGAAGGATTTTTGCAAATAGAATTTACTTAATTCAACCGACTGTTATACTAAATAGTGTCGATTTGACTAATCCAAAATCATATAAATAAAAGGTCAAATGTGAAAAGTAAAAAAAAAAAACATAGCAGAAAATTTACAGAAGAAAAGAAGGAAAGATATATGCGAATTTGTGAAGGATGTTCAGATATCCTTGAGGAGCAGCAGAGATTTATTCGATCAGAGAGGATCAGACTTATGCAGAATAGAGATCTGTAATCAACAAGACAGTTGCATTATTATACAGGTCACTTTTTCATTATTACCTTCTTATCATTGTAACAGTGAATTCTAAATCTCTTAACCGAGTTGGTTTAACAGCCATAATATAAATCCTCTAACAAGGTGACAATTCCATTGAATTGTTTTCAAGACCTCTTACCAGGCCACTCCTAGCAGGGTGTTTTTAAATCTTCTAACAAGGTCACACCTAACAGTGTGTTTTGTAACCTTTTACCGGGTTGGCTTCTAACCGGGCATCACTTCAGAAAAGTGAAAATCAGTATCTAGATACATTGGTGGTTTTTCCCATATTGGGTTTCCACGTTAAATCTTGTGTCTCTTGTGTTCTTAATTGCTTCCTCAATCATTTACATGCACTGATGAATAACTAAAGATAATATTGCTAATACTTTCTGCATCTTCAAAGTTACTGCAATCTATTTACCGAGTGCTAAAACAGACAACATTGTTAAGATATCTTAAAGGATCTGCAAAGAATTAATTAGGAAGTATTTTTATGGTTGACTGATTCACCCCCCTCCCCTCTCAGTCACTTCATCCATATTCCATCATAGGAAAGATTGGGAATTATTAGAATGGTTGATTTGGCCAAATAGATCGAGGCTATGATGCTAAATGAGGGAAATGTTAGTAATTGATCAAATGAGGAATGATACATGATAAAAGAAATGTTAGAAGGGGACACATAGGTGTGAACCATTTTTAGGTTTTGACAAGATCATCCATCTTTGAGTCATAAACAATATCCATAGAAGATGGCTGAACAATGGTATTAGTATCATGTGTAGACAAAGGATTCATATAGATTTGGAGGTTTTTATTAGGAGGAGAGACAAATATGTTCCCACTACCATAAAAATTATCAATAGATAAACCATTATAATGAATTAAGTCTTGAACCTTATGTTTTAAAGATTAACACATCTCAGTATTAGGGCCATTTTGATGATGGTATTGAAAAAATGCTTTGGAATCAAAGGATTTGGATGCCATCATAGTAGGTAAAAGAGGTTGAATAGGAGGTAAAGTAATCATATTAGTAATACAAAAATTATTCATAATTGAATGTAAATATTCAGAAATAGGAGTAAACGTACGATTTAGACAAAAAGTAGTGGATGTAGAAGTGGCCTTGTTGGATGCAACAACTTCATCAACAACTGCATTGGCTTTCTTATCTATCTTGACATAGTTGTTAGGTTTATGAAACTTGTTGGGATTAGGAGAAACATCACTCTTATCAACTAGAACAAGAGCCATTGGAGTGTTTCTCTTAAATTGACTCACTTGTAATTCATAATGATGAAGCACTGCAAAAAATTGTTGAAAAGAGGTAAATTCAGTAAGAAGAATCTTATCTCTAATATCCTTTCATAAATTTGAAATAAACATAAATTGAATATCAATATCAGGAATAGGATAAAAAATTTGAGCATACAAATGCTTACATCTACCAATAAATTTAGTCAATTTTTCTTTAGTATTTTGTTTATAATGCATCAAATCAGTTAAGGACACTTGCAGGCCAATGTTTTTTTCAGAAATGTTGGATAAAGGCATTATAAAGTTTTGGAAAAGAATCAATAGAATAAGGATAGAAGGAACAATACCATTGCAAGGCCTTATCACAAAAATGTATAGCAAACAACTAGGCTAAAATCCTATGGTCATGAGCATAATCACTACAAAGGATTTCAAATGTTTTAACATGAGTGACAGGGTCCCCCTTACCATTGTAATTCTTAGAACAAGGCATGCGGACTTGCTAAAGAATAGGAGCATGAATAATATCTAGGGATAAAGGACTTCCCATGTCATGTGTAGGAGTACTAAACATGGATTGAGTTAAATATGCAAGTTATTGTTCTAAAGAGTACATAGTTTGGGCCAAACTAATGATTGTGGAATCATTAGATGAAATAGGAGGCATAAAAACATTAGAAATAATAGGAAAAGTGTAGGAAGTAGTAGGAATGGAAGAAATAACTAGGGGAACACTTGGAACCATAGTTGGAAGAGGGTTGGAATAGGTAAAAGGAACACTATGATAGGAAGGTTTCAAAGTAGGTAGAGACACCAGTGGAACACTCATAGGAAGAGAGGGAATTGATGTAGTCACTAAAGGATGAGTATAAGTAGGAATTATAGGTAAAGGAATGGAAGAAGGTTCTACACTAGTAATAGGAGGAGTGAATCCTAGTTCTTGAGCTTCTTGAGCTAAAGGTTTTGTTAGAAAGTAAAGTCCACCAAGATAACTAAGAGGGGGGGGTGAATCAGTTGTCAGATAGTTATAACCTTTATCAATTTCAATAGAATTTAACCATATAATAAATGTAATAAACAACCATATAAAAATGTTCATACACAATAACACAATGACACAAGATATGTTGACTAGGGAACCTCTTGATCAAAGAGTAAACCCCGGTGGGAATGATGCCCATAAAAGATGCACTAATATGAATATTCCTTGTCAAAGGATAGACTTGTTTAGGAGTCTTATGAAATACATTCAGTACATATGAGTCCCTATTAGGAGACTTTGAATCCCTGCTAAAAGATTCTAACTTTGTTAGGATTTTATGGAAGATAGAAGGACCCACTGCCCAAACAGCTTGAATGGAAAGAGTACTGAACACACTATCCAATTGATCTCTAGATTGTTCAATAGAATAATATCAAATATTTTACCTCATCTCTGACTATGCCAAACCACACTCACTGCTACAATAGATCTCAATTTTAGATCTCTATACCTCGCATGTCTCCTTTCATAAATTCACTTTCACTGACTCTTTTCTTCACTTCATTTTCATATCCCATATCATATTATTATTCCATTCCATATATCATAAAGGAAAAAAATTCCTTCTTACATACCACACTCAAGTAATTACAAATGAGTTGGCATACAATTACAAAATAAAATTTTCCACACGTTACATCAAAAATTACACAAAACTGTCAGCTTCCAAGTACAATAACTCTTTACTCATGCGGCCTCAAAGTTTTCACTATTAACCATGCCACTATCAACATGTCTTCTACTACTCTCTAAATTTTCATAACTAGATTCGATCCTAATTAAGAGATATCATTCGATTTCCAAAACCGTTACTTAGGAACACTGCCTGAATACTACTTCCACCAAAATGCTCATAACTTTCATGAATAAATGAATTACTATTTGTGCACTTAACCATGAACATATAAAAAATCATAGTTGAAGTCCTCAACATCACATAGCTTGATCTTCAATATCCCACATGCGCTAATACAAACACTCTCTGCTACTCTGCTAATTTCTAGTAGATTACTGTGTTGACATCAATGACAATCATAGTCAAGAATGCAACAACAACTGCTATAGAATGACTGCTAATATTCCCATAGGATATATTTATCATTCATTTCTAACAATCTCCCCCATTGGCATTGATGGAAACATAGATGAAAAAACATCCAATGATCCATAAATCCAACACTACAATACTACTGCTCTGAAACTCTTTAAGTCCTCTTCATCAATCAAATCGTGCTTCATTTTCCTATTCAAATCTCATAGATAGTTTTTTCATGCATACTTCTCTCCCCCATTGACATCAATGATAGAAATTTTATCATTATGTCAAAAACAACTCTAATGTCAAAAGACACTATTTAGAAAAATACATTTACTAGAGTCCTCATGACTCAGCTCATATACACATACTCCCTTATAAAGGAAGTACCAACATCTGGTCCAGAAGAAAGATAGGGCTCATATACCATTGGATGGATGTAAAAAACTACATCATTTCTCAAAATTAGGCTGGGGCAAAACCCTAAGCATACCTCTTAGATACTCAAATGTATCCTTTGACAAAGGTTTTGTAAACATGTCTGCAATCTGCTCCTTTGTGCTTATGTATTCCAATCTAACTTCTTTCTTTGGAACTTTCTCTCTCACTACATGATACTTTATCTCTATATTCTTAGTCTTAGAATGTAGTACAAAGTTCTTAGACATACTAACTATGTTGGTCCTTCAGCATCTGCTTCATCCAAATTATCTGGTTACAATTGTTTGCTGCTGCTACATATTCTCCTTCTGCTATGCTTTGTGAAATATAGTTTTACTTCTTGCTTAGCCAAGAAACTAATCTTTCTCCAAGGAAAAATGCTCCACCACTAGTACTCTTTTTATCATCAACACTACCTCCCCAATCAGCATCTGTATATGCACATAGGGTAAAATCATTAGACTTTTCATACCACAATCCATTGTCCATTGTGCCTCTTAAATATCTCAATATCCTCTTTACTACTACATAATGTGATTCTCTAGGTTCAACTTGAAATCTTGCTACATTCCAACTGAGTGTGCTATGTCTAGTCTTGTATGTGTCAAATACTACAATCCTCCAATCATAGATCTATACTTCTTTTTTTCAACTGTAGGAGTCTCATTTGTACTAGATAACTTATGTCCAGTTACCATAGGTGTTCCAACTGGTTTATAGTTCTCCATTCCAAATCTTTTCAACAACTCATTTAAGTACTTTATCTGACTCACAAAGATACCATCACTATTCTATGTTATCTGCAATCCCAAAAAGTATTTCATTTCACCAATCATGCTCATTTCAAATTCGGTCTTCATTTCATTTGCAAACTTGTCATTTGCTTCATCTTCTCCTCCAAAAATGATATCATCAACAAAAATAACTATAACTAACAAACCATCTTCAATTTCTTTTGTGTATAGGTTTCTATCAGCTATTCCTTTTGTAAATCCCAATGTTATCAAATACTTATCCAATCTAGCATATGAAGTTCTAGGTGCTTGCTTAAGTCCATATAAAGCTTTCTTTAGTTTACATACCATGTCTCCTTCTTGAGTTAAAGGAAAACTTTTAGGATGTTTGATGTAGACTTCTTCTTCCAATGCTCCATTTAGAAATGTTGACTTCACATCTATTTGATATCTTTGAATTTTTTGTAAGCTACACAGGCCAAAAATATTCTTGCTATAGGTGCAAAAGTTTATTCATAGTCAATTCCTTCTTACTGTGAGTATCCTTTACATACCAATCTTTCTTTGTTTCTCACTGCTTCTCCTTATTCATTCATCTTATTTCTGAATACCCATTTGGTTCCTATCACATTCTTATGTTTAGGTCTAGGGACTAATTCCCATATCTTATTCTTTTCAATCTAATCAAGTTCTTCTCTCATAGCTTTAATCCAATGTTCATCTTCACTAGCTTCACTAGTAGTTTTAGGTTCAATTTTGTTGGCATTAAGTTATGTTTGTCATTAGTGACAACACTTACTCAGAACAGTGCATACCGAGCAAGAACAGTGTATACTGAGCAGAACAGTGTATACCGAGTAGAGTAGTGCTTACCAAGTGCCAACACAGTAAATAAGGATAAACCGAGTAACACTATATCTACCGAGTCTCTAGTATATACCGAGTTTGGAACTACTACTGAGTGATCAGTATGGACCGAGTGCATGATGATACTGAGTAACGTAGTGGATGCTGAGTATCAAAAACTCACCGAGTTAGTTTGCAGTAACTGAGTTCCTATATTTGGGCCGACTCAGTAATATTTGTGTTGACTTATTTGTAAGCTAACTTTTGTAATTATTTTGATTATTTGAATAGATATATAAATAGTATGTTTGCACCATATTGTGTGGTGGGTGGAAGTAAGAAGATATATGCGAGCAATGAAAGAAAGGAAGAGATAAGTGAATTACAAAAGGGCTACAATAGTATAAGGAGCAGCAAAGACATATCTATCACAAGAGGTGATCAATACATCAAAGAATCTCAATCAACAAGATCAATTGCAAGCAAGAGATCTACTACTTCATCTTAACAGGTAACTTAGTATCAAATCCTTTAACAAGGTAGACTTAACAGTCTATTGTAAATCTCTTAAACGAGTGCATACTTCATTGTATGTTTGTAAATCCTCTAACAAGGTGGACCTAGCAGTCCTTATTGCTCCTAACAGGGCAGATCATTAGAAGTGATCATTGTAAGCCTTAACCAGCCAACTTTATACTGCAGTATTGAAGTTTTGTGGGTTTCATTCCCACCCCAGTTTTACTTTCTAATTGGAAGGTTTTTGGGTTACCAAATCTCTGTGTTCATGTGTTGTGAAAGTTTGATGTTTACAGTTTCTCATGCATGTGTTTAAATTTGAATGTAATAGTTAAGATTAGTATTGAAGGAAAGAATTTTGAAGTTACTGATTCACTCCTTCCCTCTCAATAACTTAGTTAATCATGAATATTTCCAACACAATTTGAGAAATCAAAGATAACTTTTCTTGTACCTTATTTCGATTTAGAACTACTTTGTCTATACTTCCAATAATCTATTCAGAAGGATGATTTTTTGATAGGTTCTTGTTAGGTGTCACTTTCTCAGATCTCACTTCAGGTGTTGGTTCTTCAATAACTTCACTATGACTTCCATTCAACAAATCACTGTCAGTTTCATAAAATAATTTAGTGGACTCTGGATTAGGTTTAGGATGAGATTCTTCATATGATCCATAATCAAGCATTCTTTCCTGAATTTTGAACTTTTCATCAACCTTAACATTTGCACTCTCAACAATAGTCTTAGTTCTCTTATTGTAACATCTATAAGTTTTTATTTTCAATGAATATCCAAGAAATATAGCTTCATCACTTCTAGGGTCAAACTTTCCAATGTCATCATCTCTCTTTATATAATATTTGCTTCCAAAAATTCTAAAATACTTAACTAAGGGTGCATGTCCAAACCATAATTCATAGGATGTCTTGTTTGTATCTGCTCTAATTTGTACTCTGTTCATTGTATATACTATTGTGTTCATTTCTTCTCTCCAAAATATCTTTGCTAAGTCATTTTCAAATAACATAGCTCTTGTTGCTTTAGTCACTAATCTGTTCCTTTTTTCTGCAATACCATTTTGTTCAGGTGTCCTATGGGCTGAAAACTATCTCTTAATACCATTTACTTCACAAAAAGTGTTAAACTCTCTAGAAGTAAATTCACCACCTCTATCTAATCTTAAACATTTAATTTTCATTCCAGATTCATTCTCAACTTTGTTCTTAATGATCTTAAACTTTTCAAATCCTTCAAATTTTTCATTAAGAAATGTAATCCACATCATTCTTGTAAAATCATCAACAAGAATCATAAAATACCTTTCACCATAGAATCCTCTAGTCTTGGTAGGATCGCTCAAGTCTGTATGAACAATCTCCAACTTCTCTACTATTGTTAACTTCTTAGGGGGAAATGAACTTCTCTTCTATTTATCCAATAAACATTCCTTACACATCATGTTAGTATTGAGGTGAAAAAACCAAGATCACCTGCAAGCAAAATACCAGAAGCTAGAGCGAAAACCTGAGAGAGAGAGAGAGCAAGGGTTTTGAGAATCTCAGCGGAGTGAGAGCAAAATTGTATTTCCTAAAAGTATGAACAATAATTACAAAAAGCGGCTTATAAGGTGAGAAACCCTAAAGCCGAAGAAAGCTAGGTTTGTGCATTTAATAATTAATAAACATATTAATTATTATGCACCTAAATGACAAGCTTAAGCGAAAAAAGAATAATAGTGACCTTTAATAATTAAATCAGATAGACTTAATTATAAAGGTAAATATACTATTACTCTAACACCCCCCCTTAAGCGAAGCTCAGGAGGAAACTAACCTAGCACAACTAAGAAAGCAGGAAAATGGGTCTCGGCAACAAGGCCTGATCAGGTACCCAACAACAAAGAAATCTCTGTGAACCGGGGAAATAGAGAAAACCCAGTGGGAAAAACCCTACCCCAAAAAGAGATACAACAACATGCTGAAAAGAAACATGAAGGAAGGAAGGACTCAACAAGACCCCCCAAGGACAACTTCCGTCACCCCAAGCATAGAACGCAACTGAAGATAGCGCGGAGATGCAAAGGGTTTGGTGAAGATGTCAGCAACCTGCGTGTCAGTGGGAATGTACTCCAAAGTGAGAACACCATCCTGAATTTGCTGACGGATGAAGTGCATATGAAGCTCAATGTGTTTAGTGCGCTGATGCTCCACTGGGTTGCGGGAAATGTGAATAGCACTCTGATTATCGCACCACAGAACAGTGGGACGATCAGGAGGAAAACCAAACTCAGTCATCAACTGCCGAAGCCATAAAATCTCCTGACTAGCATGAACTGTCGCTCTGTACTCAGCCTCTGTAGATGAAAGTGCTCGAGCGTTCTGCTTCTTGCACGACCATGTGATAGGACCAGAGCCAAGACAAAAAACAAAGCCAGAAGTAGACTTCCGATCATCAACATCACCAGCCCAATCTGAGTCAGTGTAGCCAACAATGTGAGGAGCCCCTGATGTGTAGTGAATGCCATACATAAGTGTGCCCTGAATGTATCTCAAAATACGCTTGGCAGCTTGCCAATGAATCTCATGAGGCTCATGTGAGAACCGAGAGACTAGACCAACTGCAAAGGAGAGATCAGGACGAGTGTGTGTCAGGTATAACAAACTGCCAACCAACTGCCGATACAAAGTAGCATCCACTGAAGGTGTAGTGCAAGAGGTAGACAAAGTAACACCCGACTGAAAAGGTGTGGGAGCAGGCTTGCAATCAAGCATATCAAAGCGCTGAAGCATGTCAAGAGCATACTTCTGTTGGTAAACAAAGATCCCAGTAGGTGACTGCACAATCTGTAGACCCAGAAAGAAGTGTAAAAGACCAAGGTCTGTCATCTCAAACTGCTCCATCAATGCGCACTGAACATCCTGAATCATAGAAGATGAGCTACCTGTGATGAGAAGATCATCAACATATAGCACAAGTATCAAAATCTCATCCTCAAGACGCTGAATGTAGACTGTAGGATTGGAATGACAGCGTGTGAATCCTGTAGAAAGCAAAAAAGAGTCCATCTTCTCATACCAAGCCCGAGGGGCCTGTTTGAGACCATATAAAGAACGCCGAAGTCTGCAAACCAAGGAGGAATCCTGCACAAATCCTTGAGGCTGCTCCATGTAAATCTCCTCACTAAGATCACCGTGCAAGAAAGCACTCTTCACATCCATCTGAAAAATGGGCCATCCCTGAGAAGCTGCGAGGGATAAGACAAGGCAAATAGAGTTCATCTTGGCGACAGGGGCAAATGTCTCAGTGTAATCAATACCCTCAACCTGTGAAAAACCTTTCGCAACAAGACGTGCCTTGTACTTATCAATAGAACCATCAGCAGCAAACTTAGTACGATACAACTACTTGCATCGCACTAACTTTCTTCCCTTAGGAAGCGAACAAAGATCCCAAGTATGATTCTTCATCAAAGAAGAATACTCCTCCTCCATAGCACTGTCCCACTCAGTATGTCCTGTCGCTGCCCCAAATGTCTGAGGATCACCACAAATAGCATGACTCAGAAGACTGGAACCTGCAATATGAGACCGGGTGCGACGAGAGGTGGAAGGGTCACCAGCCAGAGATCCTACAGCATCAACTGTAACACGAGCCCATCTAGGCATCTGTGGAGGATCCTGTGGTGGAGGTAAATGGGGATCACCAAGATCTTCATCCTCATCATCCTGAAACACAACTGGAAGAGAGGAGGGAGTAGTGGTGAGTGAAGTAGACTCTGGAAGCGGAGTATCTACTGCAGGAAGGCGCTCATCAAACTGGACATCCCGTCGAAACAGGACCTCTCTGGAATCAGGATCAAACAACCTATATGCCTTAACATCCTCGCAGTAGCCAACAAAAATGAGGTGTCGGCTCTTCCGCTCCATCGCTTTCCTCTGAGTGTCAGGCACAAATGCCCATGCTTCACTGCCAAAAACTCGAAATGAAGATACATCAGGCTTGACATGAGACCAAGCCTCCTCAGGAGTCATATGTCGAACTGCCTTGTGAGGCATCCGATTCTGAATATAGTTGGCACAATTGACTGCCTCTGCCCAAAAGGACGAATCCATGGACCTGGACTGTATCATACAATTAGCCATCTCCCGAAGTGTTCTGTTCTTTCTCTCTGCCACACCATTTTGCTGAGGGGTGTAGGGCACTGAAAACTGATGTTGAAGACCATGTTCAGAGCAAAAATCTCGGAAAGCCTGGTTCACATACTCCCCCCCATTATCTGTGCGTATCCGGCGAATAGAAAGACCAGATTGCTTCTCCACAAATGTCTTAAAGACTCGAAATGAATCAAAGACATCAGACTTGTACTTCAAAAAGTACACCCATGTGCACCTGGAGAAGTCATCAATAAATGTGAGCACATATCTGGCACCAGAAAAAGAAGGAGTAGGAAAGGACATGAGGGCACTGTGAATCAACTCCAATGGTGCCAAAGCACGAGTAGCTCATCCCTGAGGAAAAGGATCCCTATGTTGTTTGCTAAGAACACAACCCTGACAAACCCCATCAGTGCAAGTAATCTGTGGAAGCCCAAGAACAAGTGCCTGTGTGCTCATCTGCTGAAGATATCTGTAATTGACATGGCCCAAACGCTCATGCCAAAGTCTACTCACTGAATCTGCATGTGCTATAAGACAGGAACCTGTGCCAACAGAAGACTCAAATCCATCAAATCTGTATAGGCGGGATGCAGTGTCAACACTCCCAGTAGCCACAATCATCTCAGTATCATGTAAGTCCCGAATAACCACATCATGTGGTGAGAACTCAACTGTCTTACTAGAGCCAGAGTGGCAAATCTGATAGATAGACAGAAGGTTCATCGAAATGTCGGGGACAAAAAGAACATCCTGAAGAGAACCCCCAGCTAATGCAACTGAACCAGAACCCAAAACCGAAAGATGAGATGAGTTCCCAACAACAATCTGTGAAGTAGCGCAAGGAGCAATTGAGGTGACCAACTGCTGAGTGTGAGTCATGTGGTGAGAAGCACCAGAATCAAGAATCCAGGTGGGCCCAGAAGTCATAGCTCGTGCAGTAAGAGCATGACCTTTCCCTGCAGGAGAGGAGGTGGACTGGGGAGCTGAAATGTGATGCTCCTGCATGGCTTCCTCTAAAGCCTCCAAACATTTCCAACACCTGGAAACGGGATGTCCATCCTTGCCACAAAAGCTACAGGTCTCAACTGATTTCTTCTTAGTCTTGGAGGTAGACTCAGTAGACTTCGAAGAAGATTTACCCTTAGAAGGGTTTGCTGGAGGTTTGGAATCATTTTTCTGTGCAGGTTTGGAGGAAGACTCATTGCCTGCGGAATCTTTCTTCGGTTTGCCTTTCGGTTTTGGTTTCCCCTGTGAAGACTAAGCAACCAACGCTTGGCTAGAAGAGCCAGAAGCATCCATCTGTTGGATCTTTGCCTGTTTCCGTGTCAACCGATCACAGAATGTCTCAAAATAAGGCATGGTGTGCCTAGCACCCAAAGCATCCATGGTGGAGTAGAAAGTGGAAGAAAAGATCTGATACTGTCCTCGCAACTTTGAGAGTATCAAGAAGATACACTCATCATCTGTCTTTGTTTTCTCACATCCCTGCAAAACTGAACGTAGAGACTTGAACTTCATCAAGAAGTCCTCAATGGTGGGAAAGCTGGTAGGAGTCAAAGTAGTCAACTCTGCATCAAGCTGAAGTGCCCTGAACTCATTAACTGTGCCAAACAAATCTGAAAACTTGCCCCAAATGGCCCTAGGAGTGGTCAAACCTTCCAAGTGAAAGAGGAGACTGTCGGAGATGTTCAGTGCAATCAAGCCCATGGCTTCATCCATCTTATTCCTGTGTTGAAGAATCTCAAAGGGACGTTGCAGGACAGGTTGGTTCTCATCCAGACATGACCATAAGCCACGTGACATAAGAAGTCTGGTCATGTGTGCTTTCCAGGTATGATAATTATGCGGTGTCAGCCGGGCCACAGAGGGATCCGACATTGAGAGAAGAAGAAGACAGAAGTAGAAGGGTCTTTTCTGAAGTAAATTACATAAAGGAAAAACACCCCCCCACAATGTATAAATCAAACCCTCGTACAGCAAATAACTGAAAGCACAAAAAAAATGAGGAGAAAACCTGGACTCCAAAAGCAGAGAAGGAGGAAAGGAGAAGCTTTGACTTTGACGCTAAAAAAGAGAGCTCAAATGGCAAAATCAGAAAACCAAACCAGCATCATTGCGTCTGTCTCGGAAAGACCTTTCCGGTGATATATCATATGTCGATTTTCAAGTCCGTATGAACCCTGTAGGAGCAAAAACGCCCAAGTACCCCCAAATGTAAGCTCTCTGGAAAAAACCAGGGATGGCAAAAAATTTGACGGCCGTATGACCGTCATTGGGTCGTCGCTGACGTCAGCATGACGTCAGAACCGTACCGCCGAAATTTTTTTTAAAAAAAAATGCCGGAATTTTTTTACGGCGCCGGAAAAAAAGGTGACGTCAGCTTGTGACGTCACCTGCTGCAGTGGCCGGCGGAGCAGCGGCGGCGGCAGGGGGTGGCGACACCGGAGGTGGCGGAGCGCGGGCGGCGGGTGAGCCGGGCGCGGGCGGCGCCATGGCTGAGTGGAGGCGGCGGCCGAGCGCGGAGGCTCAGCGGCGGAGCCCGGGGGCGCAGCGGGGGCGCGCTGGTGGCGCGCTGCCCGGCAGCCGCTGCGGGTGGCGCGCTGGCGGCGCGTCACTTTTTGATAAAAAAAACTTTTTTTTTTGATTTTCAAGAAGTTTTTTTTTCGATTTTCGAGCCGTACGGCCCTGGTAGGGCAAATTTTTCTCCTGTGGTCACGAGGGCCAAACTGGGTCGAGTTTTATATGATTTCGACTCTCCCGGACCTTCTGAACGCAATGGCGGAGTCCGTTTCTGCTCAATCTACTCCAGAAGATCGTGCCTCCTTCAAAGTGACAGAAAACCCCAGAAACAAGCTGTGGCTGTCGTCTTCGAATCCAGGCTCCAAGAACTTCAACCTCGGCAGCGGCAGGGAGGCTCTGATACCATGTATTGTGATCTTGATTTTTTCGCTCTTTCTTGGGAGATTAGTATTTCACCTAATCTAACAATACTGTTAGAGTAATAGATATATTTGACTTTATAATTAAATCATTTCGATTTAATTACTTAAGTCCTCTATTATTCTTTTTCACTTAAGCTATCTCTTTTAGGTGCATAATAATCAATATTTCTATTAATTATTATTTCACAACCTAGCTTTGTGTGGCTTTAGGGTTTCCTTTCTTATAAGCTGCTTTTGTAATTATTTCTGGTATTCTCTCTTAATACAGTTTGAGCTCTAACATTTTGAGCACAAGAGGTTTTTGCTTTTTTCATATTTTTGCTTCATTCTTTGTGACAGGTTTATTGCATGCAGCTGGATCTTGGAGTTGAATCTGATATTTCATCAGTTTCTACATGGTATCAGAGCTGAGCTACTGCAGCTTGTTCAAAGTTTACTGAAGCTGTGGATCCAGCCCTTTCTTTCTGGAATTTTTTCAGTTATTTTTTATTGAATTTGGGGGGCTATTTTTTTTTGGAGCACTTTGGGTAAAAACCAACCTCACGGTTGCATCCAGAAGGCCCAAAAACCCCTATTTCCATATAAAATTCGACCTATTTGGCATCCGGAACATCTGAGAAAATTTTTTGCCCTATTAGGGCCGTACGGCATGAATTTCAAAAAAAAAATATTAAAAAGGTTCCATTTTTACAATAGTTTTGAGCGCTGCCGAACGCGCCACCAAGGCTCCGCCACCGCGCCACCCAGGCGCCACCGGAGCCCGGCCCCCGCGCCACCGCGCCGCCCGCGGCCCGCCCCGCCGCCTCCCGGCCCGGCCGCCACCCCAGCCGCCGCCGCCGCCGCCGCCTCCCTCACCCGCCGCCACCCGGCCCACCCGACCGCCGCCCGTGCTCCGCCCGGCCGCCACTCGCCGCAGCAGGTGACGTCATCCAGTGACGTCACTTACCGGCACTCAATTTGCCGGCACCGGAAAATTTTTTCGGTCACTTTTCCGGTCACTTTTCAAAATTTTTTGACAAGTACGGTTATGATGTCATGCTGACGTCAGCGACGGCTCTGTGACGGTCATACGGCCGTCAAATTTTTTGTCGTCCTTGATTTTTTCCAGAGAGTTTACATTTGGGGGTATTTGGGCGTTTTTGCTCCTACAGGGTTCATACGGACTCAAAAATCGACATATGATATATCACCGGAAAGGTCTTTCCGAGACAGACACAATGATGCTGGTTTGGTTTGCTGATTCAGCCATTTGAGCTCTCTTTTTTAGCATCAAAGTCAAGGCTTCTCCTTTCCTCCTCTACTTCTAGAGTCTAGGTTTTCTCCTCTTTTTTTTTGTGCTTTCAGTTATTTGCTGTACAGGGGTTTGATTTATACATTGTGGGGGGGTGTTTTTCCTTTCTATAATTTACTTCAGAAAAGACCCTTCTACTTTGGTCTTCTTCTTCTCTCAATGTCAGATCCCTCTGTGGCCCGGCTGACACCGCACAATTACCATACATGGAAAGCACACATGACCAGGCTGCTCATGTCACGTGGCTTATGGTCATGTCTGGATGAACACCAACCTGTTCTGCAGCGTCCCTTTGAAATTCTTCAGCACAGGAACAAAATGGATGAAGCCATGGGTTTGATTGCAGTGAACATCTCTGACAGTCTCTTATTTCACCTGGAAGGTTTGACCACTCCTAGGGCTATTTGGAGCAAGTTTTCAACCTTGTTTGGTACAGTTAATGAATTTCGGAAGCTTCAGCTTGATGCAGAGTTGACCTTTTTGACTCCTTCTGATTTCCCCACTATAGAGGACTTCTTGATGAAGTTCAAGTCTTTGCGTACAGTTTTGCAGGGATGTGAAAAAATCAAGACAGATGATGAGTGTATCTATTTGATACTCTCAAAGTTGCGAGGACAATACCAGATCTTTTCTTCCACTTTCTACTCCACCATGGATGCTTTGGGTACCAGACATGTTATGCCCTCATTTGAGACTTTCTGTGACAGGTTGACTCGTGAGAAGTCCAACATCACTCAGATGGATTCACTTGCAGGTTCACAGTCACAGGCATTGCTTGCCAAGACACTTCAGGATTCTCAGAAGCAGAAACCGAAGCAGATATCTGATTCCTCTTCTCATCACTCTACTGGCCCACCATCTTCTTCTAAGAAGGAGAAACAGAAGACTGAGAGCCCTTCATGTTCCTATTGTCAGAAGGGAACACATGATGAGTCACTTTGCTATCAGAAGAAGTTTGATGGTTACGAGAAACAGATAGCGGATTTGCAAGCTCTTCTTCAGCAGAGAAATCTTTCCTCTCCATCCTCTTCTGGCTCACAGGGGTCTGCTTATCAGTCTTCCTCTATCTATTCTACAGCTGGACAG
This sequence comes from Chamaecyparis obtusa, assembly GCA_027943335.1. NCBI lineage: Eukaryota > Viridiplantae > Streptophyta > Pinopsida > Cupressales > Cupressaceae > Chamaecyparis > Chamaecyparis obtusa. The sequence goes on along the minus strand of BSBK01001155.1, from coordinate 3,117,255 downwards.
GATCTTGGAAAGGGTCATGCATTACGGGCTTCTGTTGCATCCCCTTCACAGGTCCCTTGGATACTGGATTCAGGTGCTTCTCACCATATGGCATCTTCTCGGGAGATCTTCTCTTCTTTTGAGGCTTCTCCTATTTCCCATATTATCATTGGGAATAACACTGTTATGACTGTCTGTGGGAAAGGCACTGTATGCATTCAGGATGGCACCTTCAATGATGTGTTGTATGTTCCATCTCTGTCTTCAAACCTTCTCTCAGTTTTTCAGATTACTCACAATGGATCAGGGAAGACAGTTGAGTTCACTCCAGATTCAGTCTTCATCCGAGATAGTATGACAGGAAGTATTGTTGCTACAGGGACAGTTGATCATTCCACCCGTCTCTACTCCTTCTCACACTTTGGTCCACCTTTGCCTGAGCACGACTCTCCTACTTTGAGAGAGCATCATGTGGTACAGTCAGGTCATTTGAACCTTTGTGTGGTTCCTGAGACTACTATTATGACTGCCATGCCACCACCTGTTGAGCTTTTTTCTGTTCAGCCGGATTCTTCTTCAGCACTGCTTGATCCTCCAGCTCCATTCATCGAGCCACCAGGTGCAGTTGTTGAGGATTCTTCAGAGGACACTCATCTCCTTTCTCATGACAGTGTCAGCACACCTGTCATACCACTTGCATTGGGGATTCCCTTTCAGGATCCTCGTGTCTTCTCATTTGAGCATCAGCTCGGCCTTCCAGTGACACCTCATCCTTCGAGGTCACCTCTTCAGCACCCACTGACCTTCACTCCTCTGCATTGGAGTCACAGTGGTTTGCTCACTGCTCCAGGGGTCCTTTCATTCTGGGGGGCTTTGGAGCCTCGACCCTCTCTCTCGGGGGGGGTTGGCAGCACGCATTGTACTTATGGCTTTGAGAGAGTCTCTTGAAGTCATTCCTTCTTGTCTTTGCTTGCTTTTTCATCTCTTTTTGGAGAGGAGTTTTTCCCACTGGGTTTTCTCCTTTACTCTGGTTTATAGAGATTTCCTTGTACTGGGTACCTGATCAGGCCTTGTTGCCGGGACCCATTTTTTTCTTGCTTTCTTAGCTGTGCTAGGTTAGCTTCCTCTTGAGCTACGCTTAAGGGGGGGGTGTTAGAGTAATAGATATATTTGACTTTATAATTAAATCATTTCGATTTAATTACTTAAGTCCTCTATTATTCTTTTTCACTTAAGCTATCTCTTTTAGGTGCATAATAATCAATATTTCTATTAATTATTATTTCACAACCTAGCTTTGTGTGGCTTTAGGGTTTCCTTTCTTATAAGCCACTTTTGTAATTATTTTTGGTATTCTCTCTTAATACAGTTTGAGCTCTAACATTTTGAGCACAAGAGGTTTTTGCTTTTTCCATATTTTTGCTTCATTCTTTGTGACAGGTTTATTGCATGCAGCTGGATCTTGGAGTTGAATCTGATATTTCATCAGTTTCTACAGGTTTCATAAATCTAGGCAAATCTCTTACTACAAGTGTAGTACTTATTTTCAGAATTTTATCAAAATTTATATCAACAAATTTTTTATTCCATAACCAACTATCATCAATCTAAGTAATCAAGCATGTCATCTTAGTAGCATTCAGCTGAAATACATTACCTCTAGTTCTAGATCCAGTTCCAATCAGATTTCCATTTTTGTCTTTTATCACACAGGTTTTCTCAGTAAACCAAACTTGATATCCCTTATCAACTAACTGTCCAACACTTAAAATATTATGTTTCAAACCATCCACAAAGTAGACATCATCAATATTAGTCTTTCCATCAAGGGTAATAGATCATATACCTTTAATCAAACAAGGTGCATTGTTTCCAACTCTAACAACTCCTCCATCATAATTGTTAAACTTTATGAACTTTCTCATATCACTAGTCATATAATGTGAGCAACCACTATCTATAATCTAATCAGATTTCTTTTCAACTTGAGAAACTGGAGCTTTTTCTTCTTTAATTGCTACAAATCCTATGTCATCATTGTTCTCAGTATCACTTTCACTTAAAGTTATTTCTATAATAGCTTCAAGTTCATCATCATTAGCATAATAACATTCTTTATTTCTTCTAGGCTTAAAGTTATTTCTATACTTCTTGACTCTCTTAGGACACTTAGATGCAAAATGACCATATTCTTGACATGTCCAACATTTAAAAAATTTCTTACCGTCTAGTTCTCTTTTCACAAGCAAGGCAATACCTTCTTCAATATTTATGTCTTCTTCACTTCTAGATCTGATACTGCTAGCATAATCACCACTCACACTGATGCTTCTTGACAAATTAGGGTGAAGACTAAGAGCAGTGAATGCTATCTCCATTCTATGTAAGTCTCCTGATAACCCTAGGTTCATTTCTACTACTACCAATCTTCCAAGAAGAGTCTCTATTGTAAAGTTCATAGTACAAGGTATGACTTGTTCAATCATCTGTGTTGTCTGCTTGAGTATAGGAGTCAATGTCTTTAGAATTTTGCATATCACTTCATTCTCTATCTTTGTTCCTCCACAAGATTTTATACCTGCAACAATTTTTGACATTCTACCAATATAGCCTCTAACAGATTCATCTTCCATCATTCTTATATCTTAAAATGCACATATCCAATTATTTAATCCAACTTTCTTTGCATGTTCATCACCTTCAAAAGTAGAGTGTAAAGCTTTCCAAATATCATAAGATTTCCTCAGATGTTTTACTTGACTGTAATCATTCTTTGGAAGGGCTAACACAAGTGCTTCTCTAGCAAGTATGTTACACATGAATAGATCTCTTTCTTCCTCAATACATGATTCAAGATTGTCCTCTTCAATGATAGTCTTATTATATTTAGTAATCAGCCAATAACTTGGTCCTACACACAATAGATGTGTCTTCATCTTTTCTTTCCAGCTGTCAAAATTTACTCCATCAAACTTAGGGCTTTCTTTCCTGAAATTCATCATGGATCTCCTTAAGCTGTTAAACTTTTCTTTCAAGGACCTATTGCTCTGATACCAATTGTTAGAAAGTAAAGTCCACCAAGATAACTGAGAGAGGGGGGGGGGGTGAATTAGTTATCAGATAATTATAACCTTTATCAATTTCAACAACATTTAATGATATAAGAAATGTAATCAACAACCATATAAATATGTTCATACACAATAACATAATGACACAAGATATGTTGACTAGGGAACCTCTTGATCAAAGAGTAAACCCCAGTGGGAATGATGCCCATAAAAGATGCACTAATATGAATATTCCTTGTGAAAGGATGGACTTTGTTAGGAGTCTTATGAAATACATTTAGTACATATGAATCCCTGTTAGGATACTTTGAATCCCTGATAAAAGATTCTAACTCTGTTAGGAGTTTATGGAAGACAGAGGGACCCACTGCCCAAACAGCTTCAATGGCAAGATCACTCAACACAATATCCAACTGATCTCTAGATTATTCAAGAGAATAATATCAAATATGTTACCTCATCTTTGACTATGCCAAACCACACTCATTGCTACAATAGATCTCAATTTTAGATCTCTATACCTCACATGTCTCCTTTCATAAATTTTCTTTCACTGACTCTTTTCTTCACTTCATTTTCATATCTCATATCATATTTGTTAGAAAGTAAAGATCCCCAAGATAACTGAGAGGGGGGGGGGTGAATCAGTTATCTGATATTTTAGCCATTCAATAATCTTAAACAATATAACCAATGCAGTGATCAACCATAGAAAGATAGCCATACACAATAGCATAATAACACAAGATATGTTGACTAGGGAACCTCTTGTAAAAGAGTAAACCCCGGTGGGAATGATGCCCACAAAATGATGTACTAATATGAAAGTTCCTTGTTAGAGGATGAACTCTGGTAGGAGTCTTATGAAATACATTTAGTACATATAAATTCTTATTAGGAGATTTTGAATCCCTGTTAAAAGATTCTAAATTAGTTAAGAGTTTTGTGGAAGACAGAAGGACCCACTGTCGAAACAACTTCAAGGCAAGATCTCTGAACCCACTGTCCAAAAGACCTTATGATTATTCAATAGAATAATATGAAATATGTTACCTCCTTCACACTATGCCAAAACTACACTCTCTGCTACACAAGATCACAATTTCAGATCTCTGTACTCACAAGTCTTCCTTCACCACTGAATTAGCTCTTTTATTCACTTCATGCATACTTTTGCATCACAACTTAATCACAATGTCATAATTCCATATAAATATCCCAATTTCTCTATTTCAATAAGGAAATAATTTCTTCTTATATACCAAACTCAAATAATTACAAATGAGTCGGCATGCAATTACAAAATAATAATTTCCACATGCTACACCAAAAATTCACATAAAACTGTCAGCTTCCAGATGCTGTAACTTTCTCCAAACATATCCTAAAAGTTTGTGCTATGAAACATGTCATCATTAGTGAGTCTCCAACATCCCTTTAATTTTTCATGATTATATTCCATCCCTGCTAGGAGATATCCTCCGATTACCGAAAAATGCTACTCAGGAACTCTGCCAGAAAACTGTCTTTAGCAAAATGCTTACAACTTACATGAATGAATGAATTTGTTTTTGTGCTATTAACCATAGGTTAATAGCACATTAAAGAACATACCATCAACTATGCAAAATCCAATCTACAATACAACATGTGCACAAAACAAAACTGTGCCTGCTTTCCTGCTAATCTCCAGAATATCACTGTGTTGACATCAATGACAATCCAAGTCATGAATACAACAACTCCTTCTACAGGATGACTGCCAAAACACATTGCATTCATTCCTAAAAATATTATCATTCCATTCCATATCTCATCAAGGAAAAATATTCCTTCTTATATAACATACTCAAGTAATTACAAATGAGTCGGCATACAATTATAAAATAAAAGTTTCCACACGTTACATAAAAAATTACACAAAATTGTCGGCTGCCAAGTACAATAACTCTTCAATCATGTGACCTCAAAGTTTTTGATATTAAAAAAATCACTATCAACATGTCTTCTACTTCTCTCTAAATGCACATAACTATATTCCATCCTGATTAAGATATATCATCTGATTTCCAAACCGCTACTCAGGGACACTTCTTGAATACTGCTTCCACCAAAATGCTCATAACTTTCATGAATAAATGAATTACTATCTACACACTTAACCATGAACATATAACACATCATATATTAAGTCCTCAACATTTCATAGCTTTATCTTCAATATCCCACGTGCGCTAATACAAACATTGTCTGCTACTCTGCTAATTTCTAGTAGATTACTATGTTGACATCAATCACAATCATAGTCATAAATGCAATAAAAATTGGTACATAATGACTACCAATATTCCCATAGGATATATTCAGCATTCATTCCTAATAGGTTTGACATTTAAATGAACAAGATGAGTGATATCATGCAAGAGATGAACACCTTGATCACTATCATGAAGGAATTTCTCAAGACCCTCTATAGCTTGAATAAAATCTTGATTATGATTTTCTTGAAGAAGATAATTATCAAGTTTAATTGAAATTATTTGGAGTTGTTCAAGAGGAAATATTAAAATATCATCCTCATCATGAGATGAGTGAGAAGAGTTATGCTCCATAGTAGGATTGGAGTCATGAGTAATCAAATTGTCATCCCAGATCCTAAGGAGAGGAGAGGAAGACTCAAGATCAAAGAAACCCATAACTCTATGACTTCTTCTAACTGGAATATTATAAGTAGGACTAGAAGGAGTAAAGCTCATATACCAATGCAATGCAAATGAACTAAACTAGGAAAACACAAAGCATGAACAAATAAATGTTTTTGTATTTTTTCTTTATATGATTTATTTTATTTTATTTTTGAAATGTAAATACAAGCACATGGAAGAACTAACACCATAAAAAAAAGAGTTGTCTATTGCAAGTTTACCAAAAATGTAAAGGGTGAACCATAAACACAATAGGGCATCTAATTTGACAAAAGATAGAGGGTAAGCTTGTTGATTTCACCAAAAATGTAGAGGATAAAAAGGGAGGTATATATATGTATAGTGTTTGCCAAAATGTAATTTAATGTGTGAAAAGTGATGATGATGTGATATGTGTGTGTGTAGAAGGAGTGGGGAAGGTAAGATCTTCTTTTTAACCCCAAATCCCCAAAGGAAAGATCCAAATAGATTAACCACAAGAAAGTGATCAATGCATAAATGAATCAATTGATGAAGAATATGAAGAAAGAGGAAAATCTTATGTTCCATTATGAAAAAGAGAATAAAAATCTTAATTGAATTGAAAACAAATACTGACCACAAAGTATAACAGATCTGGAAAATGCTATTTTCTAGTGTCTGTACTTAGTTTCTAGAAATTCTGCAACCAGATCTAGGATAGGAAAACAAAGACAGAGAAAACCCATAAATCATTTCTTTTTCTGAACTAGGTTGACATTGACCCAAATAAAAGTTGACCTTGACCCCAAAATGTCGGCCTTGACCTACGTTGCTGTGACAAAAAATATGTTTGTAGATCCTGAAAGTTTTCTAAAAAGGGTGTCTGAATCTTCTCTATAATTTACTATTCCATACCTATTCGTGCAAGAAAAAAGGTTTTGTTGTTTGGATGAGGGATTTTCCTTGGTCAAACCTCAATTTTTGAATTAACCTTAAAATTGAATTGAAATTACAGTAATAAACAAAGTAAATGGAATAATTCACCATGCTTATGTTGAAACCCTTATGGAGGATTTGAATCCTTGGATCTGCAAGTATGGATGCTCCAAATGAATGTATAACTAAATGTAGGATATCTCAAATCAATTGTCTTTAGATCTTCAACACCAATCTTGAATGGATCTTGGAATAGGAAGAAGCTTGAATGGACATGGATGGAGAAATCTTCAACAGGAGGGCTCCATAAAGATTGAATCCTTCAATGACTACCAATGGATCTTCGTGATGAATTGGATCTTCAATAATTGAATGCTTGAAGATGGATGAATGCTTGAATGCTTTCTTTCTCCTTCTTCCTTGCTACTTGATTTCTTGATTTCTCTTGATGGAATTTCTTAAATTTGGAAGATTCCTTATATACTAGTCTAGGGAAAAAACCTCTAGAGAGGCCAACATAGGAGAATTAAATTCCCATTAAGCCTATACCCTTGGAAGTGGACCTAAATTAAATATTATTTAAGAGTTTACCATTTCAAAGCCTGAAACAACTGACCCAGAAGCGGGAAAATAAATCTTTCCAAAACTTGACATCTGAAAACCTTTAGATTTTGAAATTTGGACCCTAGGTCAGGGTTAAGGTTGACCTTGACTGAGAAGGTCGACCTTGACCTTGAGGTCAAGAACCTCAAATTCTTAGAGAAGGTTGCTAGAATTAGATAGGAAAAAAGTGAAACATGGGGTAGAACAGGGGAAAAAGTCAGATAAAAGTCAAAGATCCATTCAAGGCATTCAACATTACCCCAAACCACTTACTTAGAGGGACAAACCAGTCCAAAATGGAAGTGCTTCTATTTTCCAATAATATAGTATATATATACATAGACATATATACAAATATAAATACATATATGTACATATATATGTATGTATATATATGTATATGTATATGTGTATGTACACACACACACACACACACACACACACACACACATATATATATATCTATCCATACATATAAAGATATACATATATATATATATATATATATATATATATATATATATATATGTATATATATATATATGTATATATATGTATATATATGTGTATATGTATATGTATATGTATACCTATATGTATATGTTGTTGGCAAGTTGACTATACTGAAGTATATGATTTGATTTAGTGTTGTCATTATCGAAATAAAGTCATATAGCAGTTTGGAGTGAGCGCACCCAATGAGAAGATCAGAAAATAGTTAAGTGTTGAAGAATGGACAGTGTACAGAGTTCCTGCAGCTCAAAGCATCAGCGCCCATATGTATGGATGAATTATGGCATGCACCTTGGAAGTTAAGTTAGTTAGACTATACTCATGCTTAGTCTAAGAGCCCATAAGAAGATATGCAAGGATGTGAAAGCTACAGTCAATTGAAGTTGCACAGCCAATGTGTGCCAGCACAGAATAGAGAATAGAGCCGATAGTTAGCATTTGGGTTTGCGATTATAATGTAATGTTGTAAAGGCTATGCTCCCATTGTATTTAGGTTTCTGACATATGTATATGTATAATTGTAAGAGTGCTTAATCCAACTCAATTGGAAACATTATTTGTAATTAGTTATAGGGTTGACCTAATTGTTTATTTTGTATGAACGTATAAATATAAGATGCACCCATTGTATTTGGTATGAAAGATATATAGAGAGTTCTAATAAGCAGAGAAGAAGTGTGTGAACACATTATAAAATGTATTAGAGCTTTGATAGAGGTCAAGGCATGAGTGCATCAAAGGAACTGATCAAACAAGAGTGTCATAGTAATAGTTTAGCAAGCAGATATAGTGTGTATCTGATAAAAGAAGGTTGTAGCCTTCACCATTTGACAAGTGAGCTCTAGGATAGTGAGTCCACACCCCTAATAGGGTTTATTATAAAAGACTCCTAATAGGGTCTGACCCTTAACCAGGTCTACTATACTTAAAGCATTGTAAAGATACTCCTAACAGGGTAAAGGATCTTCTAACAAGGATCACAAAACACTAGTGTAGAATATTAGTGGGTGTCAATTCCCACTGGGGTTTTTACCTATTTGGGTTTCCCCATAATCATATTGGTGTCATGTGTTGATTTCATGTTTCATGTTTATGTGAATTTTTAATTCAGTACTTAAGCATTTAAGTTCAGTATAAAGATTAAATGTGAAAAGTTAAAATACATTGAACACTGATTCACCCCCCCCACCCTCAGTGTTCCCATTCCTATCAATTGGTATCAGAGCTCTGGTACTTAGAAAAGGATTTTAACTAGTTGAGGAGATCATGGACAAAGAAGAAATGAAATATTTGAAGAGAAATCTAGAAGCATCTCTTGAAGACCTGGACAAGTCAGAAAGAGAAATTTAAGAACTAAAAGAAAAAGTTAGTGATGCACAATTAGTTATCAAAATACTAAGAAAGGATCTGAAAGAATGTTCCACCAGTGAATTGGGAACAATGGTCAAAAAGATGAATGAAGAAAATGCATCCTTGAAAGATCAACTTGAAGAGTTTGATGATAAACAGATCAACAATCAAGAAGTCTACAATGAACAGGTCAATGAGAACCTTCAACTCAATGAGGAATTAAGGCAAGCTAACCTTGAACTCTTGTAATTAAGAAACAACAAAGAAAGCTTGGAATCTGAATTAAAAGAAGCAAAGAATCATATTGAAAAATTGCACACCAGTTCAGATTTGATAGAATCTTAGTTGTATGCAAGAAGAGTCAAAGGAGACACTAGCTGTATTGGATAAAATGAAGCACAGAATCAGATTGACAACCTGTGATCATGTAAGGATACAAAAAAGGACTCTACTAATGTTGAGAAGACTAAAGATCAAACCAACAATGATGGTGGACCACCTATAAATGAGCACAAGAAAGTTGAACACACTTGTTTTTCATGTAACAAGCCTAGACACATTTTAAGGAACTGTACAGAGGTAAGACATTTTAATAGCTATTGTTACTCATGCAATAAATTTGGTCATAGAGCTATGAATTGCAAGACTAGTAAGAAGAATAGGGTTCAACATGATTAGAGTAATTAGAGTTAAACAAATGTAAGAAGTTTCCAGAATGTTACATGTCAGATATGTAACTATAATGGACACTTAGCTAAACAATGCAAAATGGTAACTCATGTCAATGTGCCAAGGAATACAAGACCTCCAATAATTTTTCACTCTTGTAACAAGACTGGACATATCTCAAGGTTCTGTAGATCAAGGACGCAAGGTCAAGAAAGTCCTAAAAAGATAAAAAAAGCAGTAATGGATCCTAAAGGAGAAGTTAATTTTGTGAAAGCCTCAGATGATGTGAGCATGATTTGATGAGAGAAGAAGGACATGATTGATGAGTATGTATTGGATGCATCCATGATGGATGCACCCTCTACACCTAGATGAATGGCACTCAGGGTCATAGCGGGAGTTACTTTAGCTCTAGACCCCTGCCTGGCTGGCATACTTACTCTCAGAGTATGCACCTTTGAACTTAAGCTTTTGGAGTGTATAGGAACCTTTGTGCAAGAGCGCACATTCTAATTCTTAGCAGAAGTCGAGTTGGAAAGTTTGAAGTGACACCCTGGTTTATGTGCAAAAGCATTAATGGTAGAATTCTCAATTTAAGTAGATAGAAAGTTGTTTGATCACTCATTGCATTTGAATTTAGAGTGATTGAAGAGAGAAAAAAATCCCTCGAGTTTATTATGAATATTTGGAGATTTATCTATTAGTGATTGTTGTGCATTTGATCAGTTGCAAAAACCCTAGCTTGTTGCACCGATTCAAAAGTCATCAGATTATCTCAGAGATCAGTTGGAAAGTGATTAACAAGTCATGGCCACTCCTATTTTTTATGATGTCACTGAGAAGAAAAGATATGTTTTTAAGAGGCATCCATTTAAGTCAACCCTAGATGACTTAGAGGAAGCTTTCTCTCACATGCCTATGAGCATTATGCATGTTGAGGATATTAGGGCATACATCTACTACAAGAAAGAACCAGTAGGGTTGGATAGCTAAGGGTGCACATGGAAACCATGTTGAAACTAGACAAGACATTCATGGATGAATATGCTAAATGGAATGATCACCCTATTGTTGAGTATGCTACGACATATGAATTCTATGAGACAGAATGGATAAAGATGTTATTGAGCAGAATTCATGATGATTTGTTTTTGATAGCTAATGTACTAGTCAGAATCACCAATGACCTAATTCATGAGATAACAAGCCTTTCTAGGATAGATTTCATCCTTCCTGTGGGCAAGGATGTCAGAAAGATGATTGAGAAAACTTGTAAGTCAAGGAGAAATAGGCGCGGTATGACAATCAAGCCTATAGAGAAAGCAGACATCAAATTGATGTAAATGATACTGGGATACAAATTTCATCACACGAGTAGGGTAAATAGTGTGTCTACAAGCACTATTCCAGTAGCCATCAGACTTGTGAATGATAATGAAGATTTCAACTTGTGTCAGATCTTGCATGCACAGTTGATAGACAACATCAAGGCTATCAAGGATGACAAGATAAAAATATTTAGGTTTGGGTCTTTGATTATCTATATGTACCTTCATATTGTTGGGAGAGTATCAGATTTGTATATGGACAAGACAATTCCAACCATGCCATAGATATCTAATAAAGCATCCACTAAAAGAACATTGAAAGATCATGTGACATTGGAATTGAAGACCTTTATGGCAAAGATGCAAATGAGGTACATAATTTGAGAGAGCATTGTGAAGAAATATAAGGACACAATATGTTTTATGGTAGAAACTGATGCTACATGTATGGAAGTTGTTGATCCAAGAACTAAGTGGATTCATCCACTTGGTTATGGGGTAGAGGAATAAGTCCTTGAAGCATATGCATAGGTATTACTATCAGCACCAAAAGATCCTAATGAACCTAGATGAGGAACATATGAGGAGAAGAGAGAAGAACTAGATGCAAAACTTAATAGTGCAACAACAAAAATAAAAGTTGCTAAAGTAACATTAGAGATCTTGAGAATACATGGTGTATCTCAAGTAGATCTTGACAAGGCAAGGGAAGAAAGGATTTCTTTAGAATTGAAAAGTGTAGTAGAACAAGAAGATCCTAAGATGAAAAAGATAAAAATTGAAAAAGATGATAGTGATAAGGGTAAACAAGATGATACTCCTTCTGCGCCCAAAGATACTATTGACCTTACCACTCCTCTAGAGTATAAGTTAATATTCAAGAGGAAGAAAGAAGCTAGCACTAGTCATCCATCCTCATGAGAAACAAAGAGCAAGAAAAATATACAAGCACCTTCTAAGATACGATTCAGACCAAGCCTTAAGGTTTTGAACACAAGGATTGTTGATGAGGGAAGAATTGATCAAGTAGGGAATTTTTATGAAACATACAGTGAGATTGACAAATCAAAAATACATTAAATGATTGTCACACATATGATAAAATTCAAGAAGACAGTTCTTGAATTGAAAACAACAATTCTAGATAAGCTATGGGAGATAATGGATACCTTGAAGAGACAAGCCAATGAAGAAGATCTCAGAATAAGGGAAAAAATTCTTGATTCCATTCTTCCTAAATGTTCTATTGAAGAAAAGTCACTGATACTAAATTTAGTGGAGCTGTACCTAAGGACAAAGATGAGAACACTACACCTTATGAACAAAGATGATGAGTTGATATCTAAAGAAACAAAGAAGGCCTTTGATAAGGTACTCTTAGAGGAGCACACAAAACCTAAGTCTGTGCCCATAGCTAATGTAACCACAATGGTTACAAAAGGGTCAGTGACCATCAAGGTACAACATATAGGTCATCAGGATTCAGTGCCTGCAGTGGAAGCACAAATAGAGTTAGACAAGTCTACGCCCATATCAGAATCACTCAAGGATAGGACAATTATCATTGATAATGTTGAGATATCCATGGCAGTGACTGATATAGACTTAGACAAGTTTGAGGAAGATTTTGTGAGCACACAAGAAGCTGAAATGTTATGTAGGAATACTCCTCCCAAACAAGAAGTTTTCATTAAGGACATAACTGAAGTAGAAAAACAAAAAGAGAAAATAGAAAAAGAAAAGAAATAGATAGAAAAAGAGAAAATAAAAAAAGAAAAGAACAATGAACCTTCAGTTGAAATGGTCAAGATAAATGAAGTAGCAATGGATAGCACTCCCTCTACATCATTATTGTCAAGTTTGACACCTGACACATCTAGTTTGGATTCATGGAAAGAGGAAGACTTGATTAAGTTTAGCATCCTAGCTATGGAGAAGACAAAGGAGAAACAAGTAATGAGAAATCCTCTCCTTATGGAATCAGTGACCTTACTGAACAATTTGTTGCCTGAAGACAAGAATGTTAGAAAGTAAAGATTCCCAAGATAACTGAGAGGGGGGGGGTGAATCAGTTATCTGATAATTTAACCATTCAACAGCTTTAAACAATATAATCAATGTAGTAATCAACCATAGAAAGATAACCATACACAATTGCACAATAACACAAGATATGTTGACTAGGGAACCTCTTGAAAAGAGTAAACCCCGGTGGGAATGATGCCCAAAAAATGATGTACTAATATGAAACTTCATTGTTAGAGGATGGACCCTGTTAGGAGTCTTATGAAATACATTCAGTACATATAAATCCCTGTTAAAAGATTCTAACCCAGTTAAGAGTTTATGGAAGACAGAAGGACCCACTGCCCAAACAGCTTCAAGGCAAGATCTCTGAACCCACTATCCAAAGGATGTTATAATTATTCAATAGAATAATATGAAATATATTACCTCCTTCATACTATGCCAAAACCGCACTCTCTGCTACACAAGATCACAATCCCTGATCTATGTACTCACAAGTCTTCGTCCATCACTGAATTAGCTCCCTTCTTCACTTCATGCATAAATTCACATCTCAACTCTCATACTTCCTCACTACAACAAGTAAAACATTCCTTCTTATATACCAAACTCAAATAATTACAAATGAGTCGGTCATCAATTACAAAATAATAATTTCTACATGCTACACACAAATTTCACATAAAACTGTCGGCTTCCAGATACTGTAACTTTCTCCAAACATATCATCAAAGTTCACACTATGAACCACATCATCATTAATGAGTCTCCAACATCCCTTTAACTATGCAAAATCAGATTCCATCCCACCTAAGAGATATCCTCCAATTTCTGAAAACTGCTACACAGAAACACTGTCTAAACACTGCTTTCACCAAAATGCTCATAACTCATATGAATGAATGAATTTATTTTTGCACTGTTAACCATAGGTTAATAACACACCAAAGAACATACCATCAATTGCACAAAATCCAATCTAAAATACATCATATGCACAAAATAAAACTGTACCTACTTTCCTTCTGATAACCAGAATATCACTGTGTTGACATCAATGACAATCCAAGTCATGAATGCAACAACAACTGCTACAGAATGTCTGCCAAAATACTTTGCATTCATTCCTAAAAATCTACCCCATTGGAATTGATGGCAATATAGATGAAAAATATCCAATGTTCCAAAAATTCAATACTGCAACATCACTGCAAAATATCAAATCAAATCGTGCTTCGTTTTCCTATTCAGCTCTCTCATACAATCCACAAAAGTTTTTTATGTATATCTCTCCCCCATTGACATCAATGACAGAAATTATATCACTAAGTCAATAACAACTTAATGTCAAAAGACACTATTTAGAAAAGGACAATAACAAGAATCCTCATGACTCAGCTCATAAACTCCCCCATAGAGGAAGTTCCAACATTCAATCCAGAAGAAAGATAGGGCTCATATATCACCGGATGGATGCAATCATCTGCATCAATTCTCAAAAATAGGTTGGGGCATAACCCCAAGCATACCTCTTAGATACACAAATGTATCCTTAGGTAAAGGCTTTGTAAATATATCTGCTATCTGCTCCTTTGTACTTATGTACTCCAATCTTACTTCTTTTTCTGCAACTTTCTCTCTTACAACATGATACTTGATCTCAATATGTTTAGTTTTAGAATGCAAAATAGGATTTTTTGACATACTCATTGTACTGGTGTTATCACAATATATAACAAAAGGCTCATCAAATTTTATTCCAATATCCTTCAACATCTGCTTCATCAAAATAATCTGATTACAATTGTTTGCTGCTGCAACATATTCTACTTCTACTGTACTTTGTGAAGTACAATTCTACTTCTTACTTAACCAAGAGACCAATTTTCCTCCAAGAAAAAAGGCTCCACCACTAGTGCTTTTCTTGTCATCAACGTTGCCTCCCCAATCTGCATCATTATAGGCACATAAAGTAAAGTCATCAGAATTCTCATACCATAATCCATAATCCATTGTTTCTTTCAGAAATCTTAGTATCCTCTTTACTGTTGCATAATGTGATTCTCTAGGTTCTTCTTGAAATCTTGCTACAATCCCAACTAAATGTGCTATATCAAGTCTTGTATGTGTTAAGTACTGCAATCCTCCAATCATAGATCTATACTTTTTCTGCTCAACTGCTGGTGTCTCATCTTTGCTAGATAACTTATGTCTAGTTACCATAGGTGTTCCAATAGGTTTGGAATCTTCCATTCCAAATATTTTCAATAAGTCATTCAAATACTTAGTCTGACCTACAAATATACCTTCCTTGCTTTATGTTATCTGTAATCCCAAAAAATATTTCATTTCTCCAATCATGCTCATCTCAAATTCAGTCTTCATTTCATCTGCAAATTTATCACTAGCTTCATCTTCTCCTCCAAAAATAATATCATCAACAAATATAACTATAACCAACAAACCATTCTCAATTTCTTTTGTGTATAAGTTACTATCTGTTGTTCCTTTTATAAATCCCAATTTCAATAAATACTTATCCAATCTTGCATACCAGGTTCTAGGTGCTTGTTTTAATCCATATAAAGCTTTCTTTAACTTACATACCATATCTCCTTCTTGTGTCAAAGGAAAACCTTCCAGCTGCTCAATGTAGACTTCTTCTTCCAATTCACCATTTAGAAATGCTAACTTCACATCCATCTCATACACTTTAAATTTCTTGTAAGCTACATATGCTAGAAACATTCTCACTACTTCAAGTCTAGCCACAGGTGCAAAGGTTTCTTCATAGTCAATTCCTTCTTGTTGTGAATATCCTTTACATACCAATCTTGCTTTGTTTCTTATTACTTCTCCTTGTTCATTCATCTTGTTTCTGAATACCCACTTTGTTCCAATCACATTCTTGTCTTTAGGTCTAGGGACCAATTCCCATGTCTTGTTTTTTTCAATCTGCTCTAGTTCTTCTTTCATAGCAATAATCCAATGTTCATCTTCACAAGCTTCATTAGTAGTCTTAGGTTCAATTTGAGAAATCAAACATAAATGTACCTTATTTCAAGTCAAAACTCCTCTATCTAAACTTCCAATAACTTGCTCAACAGGGTGATGTCTTGAAGTATACCTGTTAGGTGTCATAGTTACTGATCTTGTTTCAATTGTAGATTCTTCTCTGCTTTCTTCTCTATTTTCTTCAGTATGACTTTCATTCAGAAAATCACTATTAGTTTCAAAAAATAATTTTGTATTTTCAATGTTAGGCTGAGGTTGTGCTTCTCCATCAGATTCATAATCAAGCATTCTTTCCTGAATTTTAAACTTCTCATCAACTTTTACATTTGCACTTTCAACAATAGTCTTAGTTCTTTTGTTATAACATCTATATGCTTTTCTTTTCAAAGAATATCCAAGAAATATTCCTTCATCATTTCTAGGATCAAACTTTCCTATATCATCATCTCTCTTTATATAACATTTACTTCCAAAAATTCTAAAATACTTAACTGAGGGTGCATGTCCAAACCATAATTCATAAGGTGTCTTGTTTGTATCTACTTTGATTTGTACTCTATTCATAGTGTATACTACTGTGTTTACTGCTTCTCTCCAAAAAGTCTTAGCCAAATCATTCTCAAATAACATAGCTCTCGCTGCTTCAGTTACTAACCTGTTCCTTCTTTCTGCAATACCATTTTGTTCTGGTGTTCTAGGGGCTGAGAGTTGTCTCTTAATACCATTCATTTCACAAAAAATATTAAACTCTCTAGATGTAAATTCACCACCTCTATCAGATCTTAGACACTTAATCTTCATTCCAGATTCATTTTCAATTTTTCTTTTCATGATCTTAAATTTGTCAAATGCTTCAGATTTTTCTTTCAAAAATGTAATCCACATCATTCTTGTAAAATCATCAACAAGAATCATAAAAT
This sequence comes from Chamaecyparis obtusa, assembly GCA_027943335.1. Classification (NCBI taxonomy): domain Eukaryota; kingdom Viridiplantae; phylum Streptophyta; class Pinopsida; order Cupressales; family Cupressaceae; genus Chamaecyparis; species Chamaecyparis obtusa. The sequence goes on along the minus strand of BSBK01001155.1, from coordinate 3,100,177 downwards.
ACATTTCTCCATAGAATCCTCTAGTCCTAGTAGGACCACTCAAGTCTGTATGAACAATCTCCAGCTTCTCTGTCGATGTGAACTTCTTGCTGGGAAATGAACTCCTTTTCTACTTTGCCATCATACATTCTTTGCAAATTATGTTAGTAGGTTTCATAATTCTAGGTAAATCTCTTACGACAAGTGTAGTACTCACCTTGACAATATTATCAAAGTTTATATGACAAAACCTTTTATGCCATAACCAACTGTCATCAATCTTAGTTATCAAACATGTCATCTTAGTAGGATTCAACTGAAATACATTACCTCTGGTTCTGGATCCTTTTCCAATCAGATTTCCATCTCTATCTTTTATCACACAAGTTTCTTCAGCAAACCAAACTTGATAACCCTTATCAACCAATTGTCCAACACTTAGTAAATTATGTCTCAATCCATCAACAAAGTAAACATCATCAGTGTTAGTCTTTCCATAAACAGTAATAGATCCTATACCCTTAATCAAACAAGGTGCATTGTTACCAACTCTAACAATTCCTCGATCATAATTGTCTAACTTAACAAACTTTCTTTTATCTCTAGTCATATGATGTGAACAACCACTGTCTATAATCCAATCAGATTTCTTTTCAACTTGAGAAACTAATTCTTTTTCTTCCCTTTCATTAGATTTAGAACTTTCTTCTTTAATTGCTACAAATCCTATTTCCTCAAAGTTATCATTATCACTATCACTTAAATGTCTTTCAATTCCTACTTCAAGATCTTCATCATTTGCATAATAACATTCTTTAGATCTCCTAGGTTTAAAGTTGTTTCTATACTTCTTAACTCTTTTAGGACATTTAGATGCAAAATGACCATATTCTTGACAAGTCCAACATTTAAAGGTTTTCTTACCATCCGGTTCACTTTTTACAAGTAATGCAATACCTTCTTCAATCTTCTTATCTTCCTCAGATTTAGATCTGCTACTGCTGGCATAATCTCCACTCACACTAGTACTTCTTGATAATGTAGGTCTAATGTTAAGAGCACTAAATGCTGTCTCCATTCTAGGTAGCTCTCCTACTAATCTCAAATTCATCTCTTCTATCTCTAATCTTCCAAGAAGAGTCTCTCTTGAAAAGTTTGATGTACAAGGTATCACTTGTTCAATCATCTGTGTTGTCTGGTTGAATACTAGTGTCAAAGTTCTTAGAATTTTCCATATCACTTCATTCTCTATCTTATCACCTCCACAAGACTTTATTCCTATTACAATCTTAGACATCCTACCAATATAGCTTCTAATAGATTCATCTTCCATCATTCTAATATCTTCAAATGCACAAATCCAATTATGTAATCTAGCCTTCTTTGCATGTTCATCACCTTCAAAAGTAGAATGTAAAGCTTTCCAAATTGCATGAGATGTTTTCAAACATCTTACCTGACTGTATTCATTCTCCGGTAGTGCTGACAAAAGTGCTTCTCTTGCAAGTATGTTACACATGAATAGATCTAGCTCATCTTTAGTTCCTGCCTCTAGATTGTCTTCCTCAATGATAGTCTTCTCATTCTTTGTAATTGACCAATAACTTGGTCCTAAACATAATAGATGTGTCTTCATCTTTTCTTTCCAGCTTTCAAAATTTACTCCATCAAACTTAGTTCTTTCTTTCCTAAAATTTTCCATGGATCTCCTTAAGTTGTTAAACTTTTCTTTCAAGGACCTTCTGCTCTGATACCAATTATTAGAAAGTAAAAATCCCCAAGATAACTGAGAGGGGGGGGGGGTGAATTATTTATCTAATAATTTAACCATTCAATAGCTTTAAACAATATAATCAATGTAGTAATCAACCATAGAAAGATAACCATACACAATTGCACAATAACACAAGATATGTTGACTAGGGAACCTCTTGAAAAGAGTAAACCCCGGTAGGAATGATGCCCACAAAATTATGTATTAATATGAAAGTTCCTTGTTAGAGGATGGAACCTATTAGGAGTCTTATGAAATACATTCAGTACATATAAATTCCTATTAGGAGATTTTGAATCCCTGTTAAAAGATTCTAACCCGATTAAGAGTTTATGGAAGACAGAAGGACCCACTGCCCAAACAGCTTCAAGACAAGATCTCTAAACCCACTGTCCAAAGGATGTTATAATTATTCAAAAAAATAATATGAAATATATTACCTCCTTCATACTGTGCCAAAACCATACTCTCTGCTACACAAGATCACAATCCCTGATCTCTATACTCACAAGTCTTCCTTCATCACTAAATTAGCTCCCTTCTTCAGTTCAAGCATATATTCGCATCTCAAATCTCATACTTCCTCACTAAAACAAGTAAAACATTCCTTCTTATATACCAAACTCAAATAATTACAAATGAGTCAGTCCTCAATTATAAAATAATAATTTCTACACGCTACACACAAATTTCACATAAAACTGTTGGCTTCCAGATACTGTAACTTTCTCCAAACATATCCTCAAAGTTTGTGCTATGAACCATATCATCATTAATGAGTCTCCAACATCCCTTTAAATGCACAAAATTAGATTCCATCCTAGCTAAGAGATATCCTTCGATTTCTGAAAACCGCTACATAGAAACACTGTCTAAACACTACTTTCACCAAAATGCTCATAACTCTTATGAATGAATGAATTTCTTTTTGCGCTGTTAACCATAGGTTAATAACACATCAAATAACATACCATCAACTACACAAAATCCAATCTACAATACATCATGTGCACAAAAAAAAAATGTACCTACTTTCCTTCTAATAACCAGAATATCACTGTGTTGACATCAATGACAATTCAAGTCATGAATGCAACAACAACTGCTATAGAATGGCTACCAAAATAATTTGCATTCTTTCCTAACAAAGAAAGTGTCCAAGGTGCATTCGGTTGATGATGTGAGTTTAGTTATCTCACAATTCAAGAGTAATTTTTCAAGCCTTGAATATTCTGCATCCAAAATTACAGAAGAAAAGTATCTAAAGAAGAGATTGGATGAGTTGATGAGCATATTTTCTCTAGATTTGAATTCACTCAAGATAGCACAAGCATCCTTGAAGGAATTTGTTGATCAAGGAAGGAAAATCATTGCAAATAGTATGGATCAGGATAAGTTTACTGATGCCCATCTTAAGAAAATAAAAGAGGCTAAAGCTATGATTGAGTAGGTGAAGAGCTTAGTGATAGACACATCCACTAATGTGAACATGTGAAAAAATTTCTACCAAGGTCAGCTGGATGAAATTGAGAAGGTAAAAAAAGAGATAGAGAAGATAAGGTCTAGACTGACTCAGTTGAGGAATACTTTTGCACCCTCACTAGAAATTCTTAGTTAGAACATAAAGGAGATTGATGCCACCACGATAACCTATGATCAATGTCCCAGCAGTGACTTTGAGAATATGGAGAAGCTTCAATATGCTTTATGTGCCCATCTCCAGATAGTTAACTCATTAATAACTTTTTGGAAGAAGGAGATCCAGAACCTCAAGATAGCATATCCCGATGTTTTCCCTTAGTGAGTATATGTAGATATAGGTTTTTGGTACACCTTTGAATTTAATGTCAAAGGTGGAGTTTTGTATAGAATATGGAGTATAATATGTATAGGGATATATAAGAATGTATAGAAATGTAGAGAAGATAGAAGCTTTTGTGTTAAGGGATAGTTAGCAACATGGCCATATTCCTTTGTTTTCATCAATGAAAAAGGGGGAGACTATTGGAAAGTTGAATATACTAAAGTATATGACTTGATTTAGTGTTTTCATTATGGAAAAAAAATCATATAGCAGTTTGGAGTGATTGTACCTGATGGGAAGATCAAAAAATAGTTAAGTGTTGAAGACTGGACAATTTACAGAGTTCCTCCAGCTTAGAGCATCAGCGCCCATATGTATGGATGAATTATGGAATGTAACCTAGAAGTTAAGTTATTTAGACTATACTCACGCTTAGTATAAGAGCACATAAGAAGATATTCAAGGATGTGAAAGTTACAGTCAGTTGAAGTTGAAGAGCCAGTGTGTGCCATCAGAGAACAGAGCATAGAGCTGACAGTTAACATTTTGGTTTGCAATGGTAATGTAATGTCGAAAATGCTATGCACCCATTATATTTAGGTTTTTGACATATATATATGTATAATTTTAAGATCACTTAAGCCAATTCAATTGGAAGCATTGTTTGTAATTAGTTATAGGATTGACCTAATTGTTTATTTTGTATGAATGTATAAATATAAGATGCACCCATTGTATTTGTTATGAAAGATATATAAAGATTTCTAATAAGTAGATAAAACATGTGCAAAGACATTATAAGATGTATTAGAGCTTGGCTAGAGGTCAATTCATTAGCCCATCAAAGGAACTAATCAGATAAGTAGTGTCATAGTAATAGTTCAACAAGCAGATATAGTGTGTATCTGATACAAGAAGGTTGTAGCCTTCACCATTTGAGCAGTGAGTTCTAGGATAGTGAGTCCACACCCCTAACAGAGTTTATTGTAAAAGACTCTTAATAGGGTCAAACACTTAACCAGGTCTACTGTACTTAAAGCATTGTAAAGCTACTCCTAATAGGGCAAAGGATCTTCTAATCACAAAACACTAGTGCAAAATATTAGTGAGTTTTAATTCCCACTAGGGTTTTTACCTATTTGGTTTTCCCCATAATCATATTGGTGTCATGTGTTGATTTCATGTTTCATGTTTATGTGAATGTTTAATTTAGTACTTAAGCATTTAAGTTCAGTCTAAAGATTAAAATTGAAAAGTTAAAATACAGTGAACACTGATTCACCCCCCCTCTCATTGTTCCCATTCCTAAAAATTGGTATCAGAGCTCTAGTCCTTAGAAAAGAAGTTTAACCACTTGAGGAGATCATGGACAAAGCATAAATGAAACATTTGAAGAGAAATCTAGAGGCAGCCCTTGAAGACCTGGACAAGTCAGATAGAGAAATTGGAGAACTAAAAGAAAAAGTCAGTGATGCACAATTAGTTATCAAAAGACTAAGAAAGGATCTAAAAGAATGTTCCACCAGTGAATTGGGAAAAATGGTCAAAAAGCTGAATGAAGTAAATGCATCCTTGAAAGATCAACTTGAAGAGTTTGATGATAAACTAATCAACAATCAAGAAGTCTACAATGAATAGGTCAAGGAGAACCTTTGACTCAATGAGGAATTAAGGAAAGCTAACCTTAAAATCTTGGAATTAAGAAACAAAAAAGAAAGCTTGGAATCTGAATTAAAAGAAGAAATGAATCATATTGAAAAATTGCACACCAGTTTACATTTGATAGAATCTCAATTGTATGCAAGAAGTGTCAAAGGAGACACTAGCTATATTAGATATAATGAAGCACAAAATTAGATTGAAAACATCATGCAAGCATGTAAGGATACACAAAAAGACTCTGCCAATGTTGAGAAGACTAAAGATCAAACGAAAGATGATGGTGGACCACCTAGGAATGAGCAAAAGAAAGTTGAACGCACCTATTTTGCATGTAACAAGCCTAGACACATTGCAAGGAATTGTATAGAGGTAAGAACTTTTAATGGTTATTGTTACTCATGCAATAAATTTGGTCATAGAGCTATGAAATACAAGACTAGTAAGAAGAATAGGGTTCAACATGATTAGAGAAATCAGAGTCAAACAAATGTAAGAAGTTCTGAGAATGTTACATGTCATATATTTAACTATATTTGACACTTAGCTAAATAGTGCAAAATGGTAACTCATGTCAATGTGCCAAGCAATACAAGACCTCCAGTCATTTGTCAGTCTTGTAACAAGACTAGACATATCTCAAGGTTTTGTAGATCAAGGATGCAAGGTCAAGAAAGTCCTACAAAGACTGAAAAACTAGTATTGGATCTTGAATGAGAAGTTAACTTTGTGAAAGCCTCAGATGATGCTAGCATGATTTGGTGAGAGAAGAAGAAGGATAAGACTAATGAGTATGTATCAGATGCATCCCCTATGGATGCACCCTCTACATCTAGATGAATGGCCCTCAGGGTCATAGGGGGAGCTACTAAGTACACAAAGTTTTTTTTATCACTCATTGCATTCAAAGTCAGAGTGATTGAAGAGCATAAAAAGCCCTGGAGTTTATTGTGAAGATGTTGAGATTGATCTATCAGTGATTGTTGTGCATTTGATCAGTTGTAGAAACCCTAGCTTGTTGCACCGATTCTAATGTCATTAGATTATCTCAGAGATCAGTTGGAAATCGATTAACAAGTAAGTCATGGCCATGCCTATTGTTTATGATGTCACTGAGAAGAAAAGATATGTTTTCAAGAGGCATCCATTTAATTCAACCCTAGATGACTTAGAAGGAGCTTTCTCCCACACGCCTATGGGTGTTATGCATGTTGAGGATATTAAGGCATACATCTACTGCAAGAAAGAACTAGTAGGGTTGGATAGGCTAAGGGCGCACATGGACACCATGTTGAAACCAGACAAGACATTCATGGATGAATATGCTAAATGGAATGATCACCCTATTGTTGAGTATGCAACAACATATGAATCCTATGAGACAGAATGGATAAAGATCTTATTGAGTAGAATTCATGATGATTGGTTTTGGATAGGTGATGTACCAGTCATAATCACCAATGACCTAATTCATGAGATAACAGGCCTTTCTAGGATAGGCACCATCCTTCCTATGGGAAAGGATGTCAGAAACATGGTTGAGAAAACTTGTAATTCAAGGAGTGATAGGCATGGTATGACAATCGAGCCTATAGAGAAAGCAAACATCAAATTGATGTCAATGATACTGGTATATAGATTTCATCACACCAACAGGGTAAATAGTGTGTCTACAGGCACTGTTCTAGTAGCCATTAGACTTGTGAAGGATAATGAAGAGTTCAACTTGTGTGAGATCTTGCACATAGAGTTGATAGATAACATCAAGGCTATCAAGCATGAGAAGACCAAAATATTTAGGTTTGGGTCTTTGATTATCTATATGTACTTTCATATTTTTGGGAGAGTATCAGATTTGTATTTGGACAAGACCATTCCAACCATGCCACAAATATCTAGCAAAGCATCCATTGAAAGCACATTGAGAGATCATGTGACATTGGAATTGGAGACCTTTAGGGAAAAGATGAAAATGAGGTACAGAATTCCAAAGAGCATTATGGAGAAATATAAGGACACAATATGTTTTGTGCTAGATACTGATGCTACATGTATGGAAGCTGTTGATTCAAAAACTATGTGGATTCATCCACTTGGTTATGAGGTAGAGGAACAAGTCCTTGAAGCATATGCACAAGTATTACTATCAGCCCCAAAAGATCCTAATGAACCTAGATGGGGAATATATGAGGAGAAGACAAAAGAAGTAGATGCAAAACTTAACAGTGCAACAAAAAAAAGAAAGGTTGCTAAAGTAACATCAGAGATCTTGAGAATACATGGTGTATCTCAAGAAGACCTTGACAAGGCAAGGGAAGAAAGGATTTCTTTAGAATTGAAAAGTGCAGCAAAAAAAGATCCTAAGATGAAAAAGATAAAAATTGAAAAAGATGATAGTCAGAAGGGTAAACAAGATGATACTCCTTCTGTGCCCAAAGATAGTATTGACCTTACCACTCCTCTGGAGTATAAGTCAATATTCAAGAGGAAGAAATAAGATAGCACTAGTCATCCATCTTTGCGAGCAACAAGGAGCAAGAAAAACATAAAAGCACCTCCTAAGATAGGATTCAGACCAAGCCTTAAGGTTTTGAACACAAGGATTGTTGATGAAGGCATAATTGATCAAGTAGGGAAATTTTATGAAACATACAGTGAGATTAACAAATCAAAAATACATGAAATGATTGTCAAACATATGATAAAATTCAAGAAGACAGTTCTTGAATTGAAAACAACAATTCCAGATAAGGTATGGGAGATAATGGATACCTTGAAGAGACAAGCCAATGAAGAAGATCTCAGAATAAGGGTAAAAATTCATGATTCCATTCTTCCCTTATGTTTTGTTGAAGAAAAGTCACTGATACTGAATTTGGTGAAACTACACCTAAGGACGAAGATGATAACACTACACCTTATGAACAAAGACAATGAGCTGATATCTAAAGAAATAGAGAAGGCCTTTGAGAATGTACTCTTAGAGTAGCACATGAAAACTAAGTTTGCATCCATAGCTAATATACCCACAATGGTTACAAAAGGGTCCGAGACTATCAAGGTACAACATATAGGTCTTTAGGATTTAGTGCTTACAATGGAAGCACAAATAGAGTTAGACAAGTCTGTGTCGATATCAAAATCACTCAAGGACAACACCATTATCATTGATAATGTTGAGATAGCCATGGCGGCCACTGGTAAAGATTTAGACAAGTTTGAGGAAGCTTTTGTGAGCACAGAAGAAGTTAAAATGTTATATAGGAATACTCCTCCCAAACAAGAAGTTTTGATTGAGGACATAACTAAAGTAGAAAAGGAAAAAGAGAAAATAAAGAAAGAAAAGAAAGAGATAGAAAAAGAGAAAACAAAAAAGGAAAAGAACAATGAACCTTCAGTTGAAATGGTGAAGATAAAAGAAGAAGTAATGGATAGCACTCCCTCTACATCATTGTTGTCAAGTTTGACACCTAACACATCCAGTTTGGATTCATGGAAAGAGGAAGACCTGATTAAGTTCAGCATCCTAGCTATGGAGATGGCAAAGGAGAAACAAGAAATGAGAGACCCTGTCCTTAAGGAATCAGTGACCTTACTGAATAGTTTGTTTCCTGAAGACATGAAAGTGTCCAAGGTTAATTCAGTTGATGATGTGAGTTTAGTTATCTCACAATTCAAGAGTAATTTTTCAAGCCTTGAAGAATTTGCATCCAAAATTGGAGAAGAAAAGTATCTGAAGAAGAGATTGAATGAGTTGATGAGCAACTTTGCTCTAGATTTGAATTCACTCTATTCATTCCCCTTCTCTTTCTACTTCCAATTTTACACTATGATTGACAACTTAATGTCACTGACTCTATCACCACTCCAAAGTCTACAAGGAAAAGGGCCAATTAAAAAGGATCAACAAGGATCCTCCTACACTTTGACCCTAGATGCTCAGGTGGGTATTGACTTATCTGCACACTCATGACTCTTTTTGATAAAAAAAAGGCCCACAGATGGATTACTATGGAATAGCTTTCAGACCCCTATGGGTATCCAATACCCCAATGAAACTAAATCTTATGCAATAGCCCTATTTGCATAGAATGAATTTGAAAACTAGAATGGCCATCTGCTACCTACTACCAACATGAAAGGGAAAGGTACTTCATTTGAATGATTAATGTTGGGCTGAAAGGACCCCTGAGATACCCTAAGTCTCTCATAGACTAGTGCCTTATCCAATGGGCAACAAAGTCAAATACATCACTGTAGTAGAGAGCTTATGAAACGAGAAGATGACACATTCTAGTATGTTGATGCCTTACATCAATCATACACCATCAATCAGATCTCACTTCAACAATCCACTTGTGTATCTAGATATGCTATCACCTATTCAAAGGATTTTAACCCTCCCCTTAGAAGAGAGCTTGATGCAGGAGCATCCTAGGTGTAAGAGCAATCTTGCATCACCCAAAAATATTTATATTTTTGTATTCAATAAGGACTATCTTGTGTAGAGCTGTTATTTATGGAAGTTTTCTATTTTTAGTAAGTTGGCCATATGCTCTCAAAATGTTTTGATTTCACATGTGGAGGTTCATCTCAATCATATCAGCCTACTAGTAAAGTTTCATTAATAGATCAAGTCTAGGTTTGGAGATATTGAAGATTTTTGGTATTGGGAGTAGGGTACAGAAACTTTGAACTCAATTTTGAAGGCTTTATAGGCCCTGAATGAGGTCAAAAATTTGGGTGATGGGTGCTTCCACAAGTCAAGCCTGTAGAGTGCTTTGTGGCCTTTCTCAATTGGGGTTATAATAGTCAATCGGAGCAACTGGCGATGACTTATGGTCTTCAGAAGTTGGGTCACCTGAAATGGCAGAAAATAATTTTCCTTCAAAATTTTTGTTCGGGTTTCAAAAATTATTTTGAGCCAAATTTGATGTAATAAATTGAAAAATAAAATAATTCTAAGTTTGGTCGGCCCTATGGGCTAAATCTCTGGAACCTTCTCGGGTGCTAGAAATTGCCTATATAAAGAAGGCCCATAGTGTTGTCTAGGGCAGTTCTAGGTAGTTGGGAGTAGTTCTGGGTAGTAGACCTAGGTAATAATTCAAGGCTTTGTCCTATAGAATATTGTGAGGGAATACCCATGTGGCTTTGCATATTGTAATTCTAAAAGTTTTGAATTCCACATTTGTGGAGATAATAAAAAGCCAATTTTCTGTTCCTACATATTGTTGTTATTTCTCTATTTTAGTTATGTGTTTGTGGTATTAAGGGGAGCACCCTTCATCAAGTGGTATCAGAGCAGGAGTTCATGAGTGTGTAAATAGATCACTGATTGAGGTAGTTTGCACCAAGACTGTGAGTTAGGGTTTCTATATAAATAGATCACTGACTATGAGGTAGTTTGTACTAGGACCATGGTTAGGGTTTTAGCACGCATCTTGAAAATACCTCCATGAAGAGAACATGGTGGAAGAGCTGGTGCTGTGACACCTAAGGTTAGAGAGCTATAGAGACAAGTGTGAGCATTGCAAGAAGAGATTCATAGAGGAATGAATCTTAATGTCAGAGACAAAAGCAAGGATTAAGTTGAAGAAGAATATCAAGGAGAAGTCAAAATTGTGAACCAGGAGGAAGAAAGACTTTTTCGGGCCATTTCCAAGATTGGGAAAAGACCTAAGATTGAGGTTCCTACATTTTCTTGAAATCTTAACCTAGAAGAATTGATTGACTGGATCAATGAATGTGAGGAATATTTTGAGTATGAAGATGTGGAGGATCCTGATAGGGTCAAATTTGTGATAAAATCACAAGATGGGATCACATGGTGGATAAATTGAAGTGACAGTTCATTTTTATTGATTATGAGCTTGACCTACTGAAGAAAATGCAAAGTTTGAAGCAAGCAGGAAGATCTGTTCAAGAGTATACAGAGGGGTTCTATCGACTCCTCATCAAAATAGGCCATGTAGATGCTGATAAAGAGAAAGTTGCTCTATACCTTAATGGGTTGAGGCCAAGCATTCAGGAAGAATTAAATTTGGTTTGAATAAACAATATTGAAGAGGAACACCATTTTTCCCTAAAAGTAGAGGAAAAGCTGAACAAAAAGTTTGAGAGTAGACAAAGTGGAAAAGGTCGTGATAGCAGATCTAGTGGACGGTCATATGGAGATCGAAATGAAGATCTGAAAAAGGAAGATAAGGCCAGTAACAATCAAAATTAGAGAGGAGATAATTTCAATCATTTCCATGATTATAATAATAGAGATCAAAGAGGAAGAGGAAGAGGACAAGGATATGGAAGAGGAGGTTTCCGTGGAACATGTTTTCACTATGGAGAAGAAGGTCATAGGGCATTTGAATGTCCTCAATGCCAAGGAAGAATAGATAGGAGGAATGAAGGCCAAGCTAGAGTTGCACATGTAGATGAAGATGCCAGATCATCACATTCTGAAGATGTTGAAAGAGGAGAGACACTGATTAATAGAAGAGTCCTGCTAAGTGGTGAGAATGAACCTGAGCAAAGGAGGAGCCTATTTCGCACTAGGTGCAAGTGTGAAGGTAAATGTTGTGATGTGATTATTGATAGTGGAAGTAGTGATAATTTGGTATCAGAAGAGATGGTGACAAATTTGAAGCTCAAGAGATAGAAATATCCACATCCATATCGAGTTGCTTGGGTGGAGGATGACCACAAGGTCATGGTCAGTGAACAGTGCCTAGTAAAGTTTAAGATTGGTGGGTACTATGATGAGGTATTATGTGATATCATATCTATTGATGCATGTCATATGTTATTGGGAAGGTCATGGTAGTTTGACAGATGTGTTGTACATGATGGTCATGTGAATACCTATTCCTTGACAAAGGATGGAGTGCGACATAAGCTAAAGCCATTGAAGGAGGCTAAAGAAAAGGTATGTGGTAGTACAAGAATAACTTTTGTCAATAGAGAAAGTTTCTTAGATGGTATGCGGCATGAGCATAAGTGCTTTACCTTAATTCCAAAGGCTGTGAAAGAGGAAGTAAAAGATGTACCTATAGAATTATTGAATGAGTTTCAAGATATTGTATTTGATAGTGTGCCTGATGGATTACCACTAGTAAGATAGATCAGTCATCAAATGGACTTAATTCCAGGATCTAGTTTTCCAAATAAGGCAGCACATAGAATGACGCTAGTATAAAGTGAAGAGTTGAAGATAGATTTGAAGTTTAGTTCATCACATCATCTACAGATTGTATATGGAAGTAGTCCTAGAAATGCATCTGAGTTGAGAAAAATAGATAAAGGAGAAATAAGTAGTCCCGAAGTTGAGGATTTTGCAAAACACTTGAAGAACATCCATGAGGAGGTTAGGAAGCACATTACCAAAATGAATGCATAGTATAAGGCTAAGGCAGATCAGAAAAGGAGACATAAGAAATTTTAGGTGGAAGATGAGATCACAGCAGCATAGTGGAGTATTCCAGCAACTAGTTCAGATATGAAGGAGATTGAGGATATACTAGATAGTCATGTTGGCAGAAGCACAAGAAACATGATATATGAAGAATATCTGGTCAAGTGGAAAGAATGACCTATTGAAGATTCATCATGGTTGAAAAAGGAGGAGGTTAACTATCTTGGTTTTCCTCTACACACCTGAGTCATGATAGGGTCACTTCTCAAATTATCCCGGGTGTAAGAGCAATCTTGCATCACCCAAAAATATTTTTATTTTTGTATTCAATAAGGGTTATCTTGTGTAGAGCTACTATTTATGGAAGCTTGCTATTTTTAGTAAGTTGGCCATATGATCATGAAATGTTTTGATTTCACATGTGGAGGTTCATCTCAGTCGTATTAGCCTGCTAGTAAAGTTTCATTAACAGATCAAGTCTAGCTTTGGAGATATTGAAGATTTTTGGTATTGGTAGTAGGGTATAGAAACTTTGAACTCAATTTTGAAGGCTTTATAGGCCCCAAATGAGGTCAAAAATTTGGGTAATGGGTGATTGCATGAGTCAAGCCTGTAGAGCACTTTGTGGCCTTTCTAAATTGGGAGTATTTCTGGGTAGTAGATCTGGGTTATAATTCTGGGTAGTTGGGAGTAGTTCTAGGTAGTAGATCTGGGTAATAATTTAAGGCTTTTTCCTATAGAATATTGTAAGGGAATACCCATGTGGCTTTGCAGATTTTAATTCTGAAAGTTTGTAATTCTACATTTGTGGAGATAATAAGAAGCCAATTTTCTGTCCCTGTATATTGTTGTTATTTCTCTATTTTAGTTATGTGTTTGTGGTATTAAGGGGAGAAGCCTTCATCAGACCTATAAAAAAGCAATACATTAATCAACATCCACTGAAAGACAAGCATGAAATACCCTTGATACCCTAGCTCATACACATATGAAGACCAATCTTGAACTCAATTATTTCTACAAAGACAACTCTATTGCAGACACATAGGAAATGCAAATAGAAAGATTAAACATCCTTGATGCTATAATCAACAAGTTCAAGATTCAAATGGAGACAATATGATAATAGTATAAATATATTGAAATCCTATACATAAGACAAATGGTTATAGCTTATATTCTATTCTCAAAAGCCAGAAAGGAAAGAGGGAACACCCTATATGCAAAGAAGAAGGAAAATATCTATAGGAAAAGGACCCTTCATGGAACTAGCTCATAGAAGAAAACTGGAACTAAAGCCCTTCTAAATGATCTTGAAAATCCTTTTATAGGAATAAGGATTGCAACATGCAAAGGATCATTTAGGGAAAAATTAGGTCTGCAACAACCACTCTAAACAAGAAATGAAAGAATGCAAGAAAAGACTAGAAACTGGAAGAATCAGATCAAATCTGATGTACAGATATTTTGGCTTCATATTCAAGGCTTACTGCAGATACAAATTCAACTGATTTCTTGTAGTAGACAAAACAAAATTTAATGTTAGAGCCAACATTGGAAAATCTTGCATGTAGAGGTAATGGATATCTCTGACATTAAACAAAACACTAGCCACCTGTGTCAACTAATAGTCCTTTATATTTACTCAGCATGGCACCCCAAGAAAGAAAATTAGACCTGGGTGGAAACCCATGTCTTCTACATAATTCCCCAACTGTAACTGTCCTAGAGAAATCAAATCTAAACAAACCCTTTGTCTCGTACAGGTCACTGTTTCAAACCCTACAGAGAAAACCCTAAAAAGGATTTGAATTTGAAAGAAAATGGCTAACAGGCTCAAGCTTAAAACACGACTGTCGATCTTATTTCTTCCCAAAAAATTGGGTGGTCCATATTAATCTTTGCAATAGTCAATTGAGCTTCGAAAAGTCTTCGGCCTCATCAGCAATTCCTTAGCCAATGATAAACAAGCACCTCAACAATGTGTAGCACGTCGAACCCACTGCATATAAGCCTTTTAATCAGATGGTGCGAGCATGATCACATAGCCTGAAAAGATTCCATGTGATCATGTGACAATCATAGATCCTGCCAAACTATCACTCTATTTGAAAACTTTGGGCCCACTACTAACTGCCATGTCCTCATCACCTAAACCCGCTCGGCCAATCAAAACAAAACAAGTCTACAATTCCTGGCAAACGGTCCCACTAGAAAATGTCATATCACTATCTTGTATCGACCAATGAGAAACCACCATTTGTGCACACCTAGTAGATGGTCCCAGAGTGGCATTAGCTTATGTCTTGGAAAATCAGATGGCTATCTCATGATCGCATGGGCTCAGAAGATTCTATGAGATCATGTGCCAACCGTTGATTTTTAATCTGTTACTAATGTTACTATAGGCTATGATTTTGAACCTGTTACCTATCTTCAAAGCCTGAAACATTCAAACATTAGACTAATCTAACATGTTCGTGAACTAAAAATAGCTTAAGACATGAAAACAAAACCAAAGCAACCTCAAAATTGTTGCTAAACACAAGTGCTATAGAGAAAATGTTTGATTTGCTTAAATTAGAGGGATGTGGGTGTGCTCTCAAACACATGGAGAGGAATTTGTGGTGATGCATAAATGATGATAAAATCTTGAAATATGACCTAAGATTAATCCATTAAGCTATTCTAAGATATGTTAGAAAATATGAAGAAACATGAAGAAATCTAACAATTAAGATGTATGCTAAGATGATCTAGCTAAAAATACTCATGATAACAATGCATAAATGATAAAAACTAAGCTAATAATTTGCTCTTGGAAGGAGGAGTATTTATAGGATTTTGGATAGGGTTGGGTTAGGAGGTTGAGTCAGGGTTTGGGGTAAGGTTAGGGGTTGAGTTTGGGTCAAAGATAAGGATTGACTTCTTCTAGAAGAATCTAGGCTTTTGGATGAGGATGAAGACTTTCTAGAAGAGTCTAGGTTTTTGGATGAGGATGAAGACTTTCTAGAAGAGTCTAGGTTTTTGGATGAGGATGAAGACTTTCTAGAAGAGTCTAGGTTTTTCTAGGAATTTAGGAAATAGATAAAGGTTTATTTATTTCAAAAGGTTTTAGGTTTTGAGGATATTTATTAAAATATATTTAATAAACATGAGGATTTAATATTTAATCTTAATTAAATATTTTTGAGTTGGGATTAGGGTTAGGAAATGATGGAATCAACGTTTAATCGAAATTAAAGAGGGATTAGAAGATTCTAGAAGAGGTTTAGGATCTTTAAGATATTTCTAAGGTTTTAGAAAAAAATAAATAAAATATTTATTTTTTGGTTTTTTGGTCAATTTATTAATTAAATAGTTAATAAATAGGGAAAGGATGTTTAAATAAGCTTTAAACATTTTTGGGAGCGATTTCTTAATTAAATATTTTAAATTAAGATAAAGGGATTTAATGACATAAAAATTAATTAATTAATTAATAAATGATGATGTCATTAGGGTTTTTTAGAAAATAAAAATACTTTATTTTCTAAAGGATTTTTAGGTGTCTACATTTTGCCCCTCTTTGATGCGATGCCGCAAGTGGCATGGCATGAAAGACAAGAAAATAAGATGCCCCAAGCTAGAATTTAGAGGAATAAGGGGTTGTGCCCCCTCGAGAAAATAACACAAAGAGTAAATGTTGTGGAATTTTCTCGAAAGATTACAAGGAAGAAAAGAAGGAAGAAGGGGAGATAAATAACTAGACTTCCAAGAGCAAAGATGCATGAGTGCAATATGACGCTAAATGATGAATGCAAGATGCAAGATTTAATCTATATGATACTAGATAGGGAATTTAGGGAGCTCCATGCATTGGATATTTTAGAGAGCACAACCTAGTTTGATATAGCAATGCTATAGACCTACCAAGGCTATGAAACAACACAAGGCCTTGTCACCAACTTTGCATAGGACTAATGCTAAAAAGACACGCAAGGTTGCCCCAACATCACACATGAAACCTGGAGGAGGCATGGTGGAAATGACGCTGAAGAAACCACAAACACACGACTGAATCACAGGCAGAAGAAAAATATCAAAAGACCTTGCCCCAGATTACCCTCATTCATAGCACACCATGATATAAAGGATCATGGTGGCTTTGAGTAGAGGATAACAAGAATCCATAAAATAATAACAAGACCCAAAGGACAAAATCCAAGGTCAAAATGATAACTCCAAAAGATAACCTTTGCCAAGGAGAAAGATTGATTTGATTGATGGTGGGAAGATTTGGTTTGAACGTGTGGAAGGATACATTGACACAGACCTGGTGTGCTTGGTGTAAGATTATGTCTGACAGGAAAGATACATCTGAGGGGACCCATGATTATACTTAGGTCAAACAATATAGAAGCATACATCTGTGTAGACCCTATGCTAATGGGGAGAATGTTGTGTTGCTGATTGGCAAATGATGCGGTTCAAAGATAGTCACAATGATCAAGGATAGTCGACAATTGATATTGCTGAAGTGCAAGGCTAGGTAGGACAAGATTTCTGATCAAATGCTGCTATAGGACTGACAAGGATATGTACAATAGGATGTGAGGATATTTGCAATGGTTATGTACAGAAGCTTGGGATTAGGATGTACAAAGAACCCGGGGGTGAAGCTGAAACTCCAAAGATATGAAAGACGATGCCCTAGTTGGGTTGGAAGGCCAAGATGGACTGGTGATGGATGATGTGTCCTAAAATGACACATATTTGGGAAGGAGATATCCCAATGATGATGATTGGATTGAGATAAAGGCTTGCTATAAGACTAATTATGTGATTTGATCAGTTGGCTTGATCTTGGATGTTGGATTTTGGATAGCTAGAGGATGCAGAGAGGATTGAAAGATTGCTAGAATACTACTAGGAATGTTTGGATAGGGATGAATGGCATTGGATTGCATTGAGGTTAGCCTATAGCTAGATACCAATGAAAAGGGAAGATACCAAGTGATGGAAAGATGGAGGCAATGCTTAGGATGAGGATGATGGAACTGCTAGGAGATTTGGATGGAGGAAGATTTGGATTTGGATGGAAGAATGCTTGAGGATTGGATAGAGGAAGATTTGGGGAGATTGGATGGCAGATTTTCTTGAGGATTGGAAGAAGGATGCTGGAGGAACCACTAGGGGATCTTGATAGAGGAATGTTGAAGGATTAGGATGGTGAACTTCTTTGAAGGAGATGGGATGGCAGATTTGTTTTGAGGATTGGAAGATGAAATGCTTTGGGGAGATTGGATGGCTGATTTTCTTAAGGATTGGAAGATGAAATGCTGGATAGAGGAATGCTTAGGGAAATTGGATGGTGGATGTTCTTAAGGATTTGGGAGATGGAAGATAGTCTCCAAGTAATATGTTACTAAGGAATAAGATGCCCCCTGCCTAGGATAGTTCATTCATTTAGAGGTAGTAGGATGGGGTATGACTGGATAGAAGATATGCCGACAAGAGGATGAGGAAGGTAGATGGAAGCTAGGACAAATGGATTGGATAGAGGATATGTAGCTAAAAGGTGTGATGGATGCCAAGAAGGTGCCCAAAAGCATGTATACTTGGTAGTCTTTGTTTTGTCATCAAGATCCAAAGGAGGATGAAGGAGGTGAGAGACAAATGGGATGGAGGAGATGTTGGATAAGAGGTGATAGAAGGGAATGGCCCCTAACTATAGAAAGGAATTGGGGGGAGGCCTACGCATGATGCCTATTTGCTAGGTTTTCATCATGGTACTTGTCCAAGGTGCTTGAATTGCCAATTTTTCACCATGGGACAAATGTTTTTTTCTTTTCTTTTTCTTTTATTTTTTGATACTTTTCTCTTGATTTTTACCAATTTTTATGGATTTTCTGATTTTTTGCTGACTAGATGCTGACCTTCTGATATTTTTGATGTGTTTCTATCTTTCTTCATTGATCTTCTGATTTGTTGCTGATGTTTTCTGATTTGTTGTTTCCTTTCTGATTTCTCTAGATGTTGGTACAACTTTATTGGGATGGAGGGATTATGCAAAGGCATGGATGAGATGGGCTAGATGGGAGATATTGTGGTAGAAAGTGTTTGGATGGAAAGATGGAAAGTGATCATGATAGGGGGATGTTGTCAGGATCAACATTGTCACATGTTGTGAAGAAGGTAGCTAAAGTTGATGGGATGCAGAAAATAGATGTGGAAATGATGGAGGATTTGTGCTAGGAGATCTTGTAACATAGGGATCCAAGATGGATTTAGGAGATGGAGGAGGAAACTGAGTAGCTAGTGGATTCGAAACTTTGGATTCCATCATATATTTTTCTTTTAGATGCATTACATCTTTTTGCTTTGGGATCCACATCAGTTTTGTATTAGCTTTGGTGGGCCTTTGTAGCCATTGGTATGCATTAGGTTTTTCTTTTTCTTTGTTGAGCCTTAGTGGCCATGTAGTAGATTTTTCTTGTGCTTTGCTAGGCCTTAATGGCCATTGAGACACATTGGATTTCTTGATTCGATTTGGCTTTATTTGAGCATGTCATTTAGATGAGACATGGAAATCTTTAGATTTTTGTGGATATTTCCCTTTATGCATATTTGATATGGCATCCAAATTGCAAGGAGCATTGGAATGAATATGAGGAGATGTGTAGGATGGCGAAAATGTGGATGGAGAGATGAATGGAGATTGATAGGACATATGGGCATGTGTCTTTATTGATCCTGACTAGGGATGTTTGGATTTTGGATGAGGCATTGAGTATGATAAGATGGGGGATGATATTTGGGGATGTAAGGCCCCAAAATGGATTTGGTATGTAGAGGATATGTGCTGGGAGATTTTGGGACATAGGGACCCAAAATGGATTTAGAGGATGAAGGAGGAATGTGATAGGTTGTCTTGGGCCATAATGATGGAGGAGGAGGAATAGCATTGTATGTTCTGGGAGATGTGATGGTGGGTTTGGAAGGATGCTTGAATTTAGCTTTAGTTGTACCAACATTTCTGGAGAAAGTGCCTTTGTCAGATGTGTGACCAATTCTGCATGTTTTTGGATGTTTCTTATCCTGAATGGGCTCTAGATTTCCTTGTTCATGAGTGCCTAGGCCTTTGCCTTGATAATTCCATTTCTTGAGCATTTTATCCAAACAAGGATATTTTTGACTTGGGGAATATGATAAACATCCAATTTTTGGTTCCCTGATGGAAGATGTGAAATTGATTTCTTCTGCTTCAAGTGGACTACCTTTGACAAATGTAAGTGGTCTAAGCGAATAGAGTGATGGTTGTGGGATAGTTTGGATTGGAAGATCCTCAAGAGGAGATGATAGGATGGTGGGATTTTAACTGGGCTTCGGGGATAATAATGGATCTTTAGATGGAGAAACTGGGATGATAGGAACTTGGATTGTAGGAATTGGGATTGTAGGATTTTGGATTGGGGGAATTGGGATTGTAGGATTTTGGATTGGGGGAATTGGAATTGTAGGATTTTGGATTGGGGGTGATGGAAGCAATAGAACATGTGATGGGGGAAGTGAAGGGATTGGATCTTGATTTTCTTCTATGAGTATTTCAACATGCTTTTGGACAAGATCTTGACATGGTAGGTTTTGTGTGGATAGAGTGACGGGGGATTTATGGATGGACTCTTCAGAGGGGGTGGATGGAAGGATGGGAGATTCTATATCTATGATGTCTGGAAGAAGGAAGAACTCTTCATATGGTATGGATGAAAGGATGGAAGATTCTACAACTGTGATAGCAGGAAGAAGGGTGAACTATTGAGGCTCATTGGATGTGCTTTGGATGATGCTAGGAGGAGGAGAAGTGGATGGAGATTTGGTGAAGTCAATACATAGGAATGACTTATTGATGCTGGGAGATGGAAGAGGAACAATGAGTGGGATATATGGAAGGAGGATAATGGATGGAGGAGGTTGATGGGGCTCATCAATGATGGCTTCATATGAAGGATTGAGATGGCATGTCTTGTCAGTTGTAGGAATGGGATTTATGGTTGGCTTCTTTGTGAAATTTCTTGGAGACTTTCAGATTGGAGGAGGTGATGTACTAGAGTGTGTAGAAGATTGAGGGCTATGGTGCTCCTTAAGTGAAGATAGGGTGGAATATTTTGAACTAGCTTGAGGGGATGATGGTGCAGACAAGGATTGGGAGGATGGTGGGATTAGATAATTCACATACGTGGGTTTAGAGGAAGCTTGTGAACTGAGTTGGCTATTTGGTGAGATATGAATGATGGATTGAGCTATGGGATATGAAGCAAATTGAGGGATGCATTCTTCTTGTGGAAGGGGATTTGCAGTAATGTAGGTGAGAATGGAAGATGCTAGATTTGAATAGGATATAGTGGATGGTGAATCTAGGTAGAATGGATGATTAGGATAATGGATTGGAAGACTAGGATTTTGAAAATGATTTGGAGGATAAGGGGATGGAGGATTTGGACAAGGGATGTAACTTGGAGTGTTACTATGAAAAGATGGTGATTGGGACATGACCATAGTAGGAGATGGATATATAAAGGATGTATGTGGAGGATATGTAGATTTAAGATAGGGATAAGTTGTGGATGGATAAGATAATGGATTTTCCTTGCCGAGGAAATGAAAGGGAGTGCTAGTGGATAAGTGTGAAGGCATGATAGGATATTTTGGAGGAATGATTAGATGCTGAAAGATGTTTGGGGGAAGCTTGCTAGGATTTTCAAAGTATTTATCATGACCTACAAGGCTTTTATCATCATTAGGATAGGATGGAGCGGGAGAAGATACATAATAACCAAACTCATCATAATAATTTTGAGACATGCTGACTAGTAGATGAGTTGGATAAGGATGAAGGATGAAGATGGATTGGAAGACTAAGACTCAGATTGGGATGACTGAAAGAATCAGACTTAGGTTTGGATTTGGCTCAAGTTTGGAAGAAAACTATCTCTAGAGGAAGACAGACAAGGGGATGGGGGATGACCAAGATGACTTTGCTAACATAGGAGGAAAGGATGACAAGACTAGATTGAATATGACTGGAAGACCATGATTTGAGATTCTAAAAGTTTTGAACATTTTCTGGATTTTTGGAGGATTTGGACTGACATGGCTTTTCTGAGTATCTTGAACTAGTTTATAGTTTAGTTTGATGTTTTCCAATGGCAAAGGATAGATTTCAACAAATATTTTTGGAAAAGCAATCTCCACAAGGGACAAAGAAACCCTATGGGATACAAGCAAGATAACTGAATTTGATTCTAAAAAAGCTTTGAAAAGTGTATGTTCCAACAAGTGTTTTCATAGAGTTTTAACTGTCAAGTAATTCAAACAGATCTACCTAAGGAAGGCGAGTATCAAAATCCTTGCCCATAGCTTGGTACCCCCTGAAAGGGGATACAAATGGTGAGTAATCTTGAGGTGATCTGGTAAACCCCTTAGATCAGTCCTTGCACAAGGATTCTGATACCTTTGGATGTGGATAGGGTAGCCTCTATTTTATCAAGTTTGTAATTGTTCTGTGGAGTCCTCCCAATCAGTTTGTACGCATGTGACTCACTTAAGAGCCTAGCTGACCATGTTGAAATAGTAAAAATTATTCACCTACCCTGGGCTACCATCAACATGCCTCACCTAAGCTTGAGGGGATATAAGTGAGAGTTTTCTCAGTGCTTTATTTCTATACCAGTTGGGGAAGATACTAGTTTGAGGTCATTCTCCAGAGAGGAAGCACTTTTCTCCCTGGACAGGCCTCGCTAAAAGTAAAATAAGTGAGCTTGTCTGAGTTCAAATATTTTACGTTGCTTACTTTAACATGGATTTTGCAGAAAATGAAAGCTCCTAGATGCACATCAAGCAAATGTTCCTTTTCCAGATTAAATTAATTGTGATTTGATTGAAAACTTCTGAAGACACAAGTCTTTAGGATTTGAGTTATTATTTCTCCAAAAAGTAAGCGATTTGAGTGATTGCAAGTTATTTCTTTGATCATTCAAGATTGAGATTGGCGTGTTGTTTTAAGAAGTTTGAAGTGTTTTGTTTTGATCCTTTAAGGCATTCAAGATTTGATTATGTGTTTGCTTGAACTGAAAAGGAAGGAATAGAGATTTTTTTCTTTTAATGCATTCAAGAGTGCATTTGATTTTCAAAATGACAATGACTCTTAGGACTTAGCTTCATTCCTTTAGTTTCATTCAAGATTTGTTTTGACCTTTGCTTTGATTTTTTAGCTCCAAAAGAAAAGTTCCTCATTTAGCTTTGATAAGTGAAATTTGAAAAAGAAGGCATTCAAGATTTTTGCAAAATGAAGTTAGTTTTCAATAAAAACAAAGTTTTTAGGATTGATTTTAGGAACTTTTGCATGCACTTTTAGGATTTATTTTGAATGTTTTTAGAAATGAGATGCAAATTTGAGGTTCTTTTTTTTTTTAAGTACCCAAAGCTTTCAAGTGTTCCTAATTTTGCATGAATGCTTCTAAAACCTTGATGTTGCAAGGATGCAAATGTTTTGATTGATTTTTCTTGTTTGTTAGAACAAATTTTGTAAATTTTCATCCTTAATGCATTCAAGAATGATTTGGGGGTTCATTTTAAGCACTAAAACAAGGTGTGTATGATTTTGATTCCTTATGGATTTTTTTTGAGAAAAAATTGGCCAAGATCCCACAAGAAGAAGAATAAGAAGTAGATGGAATAGAAGAAGAATAAAGACAATAAGAGGAAGAAGAATTCGAAGCGCTCCATCCACCTATAAGCTTGAAAAATTTGAAAACACTCTAAATCCCATCAGAATGTTTGCAAAGAACCCATGAAGTGGCTCCCGCCAGGCATGCCAGAATGTAGGTTATGATTTTGAACCTGTTACCTATCTTGAAAGGCTGAAACATTCAAACATTAGACTAATCTAACATGTTCATGAACTAAAAATATCTTAAGACATGAAAACAAAACCAAAGGCACCTCAAAATTGTTGCTAAAAACAAGTGCTATAGAGCAAATGTTTGATTTGCTTCAATTAGAGGGATGCGAGTGTGCTCTCAAACACATGGAGACGGATTTGTGGTGATGCATAAATGATGAGAAAAGCTTGAAATATGAACTAAGATTAATCCATTAAGCTATTCTAAGATGTGTTAGAAAACATGAGGAAACATGAAGAAATCTAACAATTAAGATGTATGCTAAGATGATCTAGCTAAAAATGCTTATGATAACAATTCATAAATGATAAAAACTAAGCTAATAATTTTCTCTTGGAAGGAGGATTATTTATAGGATTTTGGATAGGGTTGGGTTAGGAGGTTGAGTTGGGGTTTTGGGTAAAGTTAGGGGTTGATTTTGGGTCAAAGATAAGGATTGACTTCTTCTAGAAGAGTCTAGGCTTTTGGATGAGGATGAAGACTTTCTAGAAGAGTCTAGGTTTTTGGATGAGGATGAAGACTTTCTAGAAGAGTCTAGGTTTTTGGGTGAGGATGAAGACTTTCTAGAAGAGTCTAGGTTTTTCTAGGAATTTAGGAAATAGATAAAGGTTTATTTATTTCAAAAGGTTTTAGGTTTTGAGGATATTTATTAAAATATATTTAATAAACATGAGGATTTAATATTTAATCTTAATTAAATATTTTTGAGTTGGGATTAGGGTTAGGAAATGATGGAATCAACCTTTAATCAAAATTAAAGAGGGATTAGAAGATTCTAGAAGAGGTTTAGGATCTTTAAGATATTTCTAAGGTTTTGGAAAAAAATAAATAAAATATTTATTTTTTGGTTTTTTGGTCAATTTATTAATTAAATAATTAATAAATAGGGAAAGGGTGTTTAAATAAGATTTAAACATTTTTGGGAGGGATTTCTTAATTAAATATTTTTAATTAAGAAAAAGGGATTTAATGACATAAAAATAAATAAATAAATAAATTAATTAATTAATAAATGATGATGAAATCAGGGATTTTTTAGAAAATAAAAATACTTTATTTTCTAAAGGATTTTTAGGTGTCTATAGTTACCAAAGCTTGACCCCACCCAGTTGTATAAGCCACTTCGTCATCTCAAAGATTGCCACGTTGCACAGAGCGGGCCCCTTTCCAAATTCTTCTTTAATAACAAAGTCCTATCAACCACCACGTCACCTTAATTTCAACCAATTAGAAGCACTCGTATCACAATGACATGGCAATCAAGGACCCACCGCATAGGTAGCCCAAACAAGCTAAAGGATCAAACGGTCAGTGCATGATCTCATTGCCCACTAAGATTTCATGAAATCATGCACTTGTCATAGGATTAAAAAGAGACCGAGATGTCGGGCCCGCCCGATAGTAAAGCCAACTCACTATCCTGCAACCAATAATTGATTGACACCTCAGCTTCGTCTAACAACATATCCACCTATACCATCTTTATAAAGGGCCTACCATCATGTGATTTAGTGACTGAAGTGAAGACATAAGCCACTAGCAGAGTTGCTGAATGTCTGGGACTAAACCATTAAAAACAAGAGATCTTGCGACAACAACAAAATTGAAATTGCCGAATAAAAACACTAACTACTTGGAAACTTAGAGAACTGGCAACTAACCGGGAGGGAAAAGCACACATGCATTTAAAAGATCTTAAGTGGCCTGAAAAGAAATGAGGAAATAGAATGAGGCTAGGGTAAACTAGGGTTTTTTCTTCCAATGACTAAAAATATGAATTTGAACCTAGGGTTTAAGCCAGAGACACGGGAAAATATTGTAGAGGCCAGATAAAAGACATGAGACCATGAAAATTTATGTAGGTGCTAACAGTGGCTCTATCTAGGGATGATGGGTAACTCGAGCCCATGCAAGAATTTAGAATTTTTGGGTGAAGCAGACCACCTACTGGACAAAAATAGGGACCTCAAAAACTAGCAAACGAACCAGGGAAATAGGAAGGGAGACACACAACAAAAAGGGAAAATATTTACAAGTATTTACAAGAATTACAACTTTACTTGGTGGCCCTAGGTTACCAAAAGAAAATTAGAAACCCTCCTGAATCAAAGGTTTGATTCTCATCTACATATGTGACCAGCCATCTATAAATTTCATGATCATCTTGTTGGCAACATATGTTAATATTCATGGGCTAAAAAATGAAACTATAATGACCACTACCCATGTTTTTCCAGTCATAATCATTACATTCATATTCATATTCCAAGAAGTAAGCAACATCATTTACTTCTTCTTGATGACTCGAAACAAAAAATTGATCTAGTAATGCATCAAAAAATAAAGCATACCGATCATCATGCATTACTAATAAAGTACCTGGCTAAGGACTTGGATCCTCTGATTTGCCTTCATGCATTGCCTCAACCATTGAGCAACTTGGTTCCTCCATGATATCATCATTGACTAGATCATGAACCAAGTGAAGGTCTTCTTCAAGATTTTTTTGATAGGGGAACAACTGATCTGCATCATTGTTTTCATCAAAAGAGTTTCTATCCCAATCATTGAAGACAAAGTCCTCAATACTGTCACCATCACTATCATATTTAGAAAAAGAAGGAAAAGTATTTGAACAAGAAACCTGTTCAACACTGCAATCTCTATGATAGGAAAACACACTGTCATGTCCTTCTACCTCTTCTTTTGTAGAGTTGCTACAGGAGGGGAACTATAATATACATGGGTCATCCTAATCAATTTTAACACTGGACTCATTATCAGTGTCAAAGGATATGTCAAAGGGGATCTGCAAATCAAAGTCCATAATAGTTGCATACCTTTGGAAATCTTCAGCCAAAAGTGCTAAAATCTTTTCACTGCTCAATGGACTTTGGGCCTTTTTGTCATCATCTTCAGCCCTACCCCTATTGCTGTGAACATCATTCCTATCCAAGATAATAATGGACATCTCTAGCCTTAGATCATCTTGTGTGAAGCAATCATTGTAGGAATCATCATCTGCCTCATATCCAATACTCTACCCCTCACACAAAACATCATCAAATCAAGACAGGAAGGCTGCCTTCTAATACTAAAAAGAAGAGAAATCTGCAGACAAATTGGAAATATCATCAACCTTAGATTCATCTTCAACATCCTTATATGCACTGATCTCAACATCATCTTCATAGTCAATACTCTCTACATAATGAGAATCAACATCAGAACAATTGGACTCTTCATGATCAACATCAAAAGAAGCCAGTCTTCACAATCTCTTGTCCTCCTCTAACTGCTAGATCTTATCTTTTTTCTCTGTAATCATCTTCTTGAGAGTAGCAACCTCATCAAAATGTTTTACAAATTTTACTCTCAATACATCCCAAGAAGAGATTGAACATGAAGGCAAGGACATAAACCAATCCCTTGCATTATGTGACAAAGTCTACACAAATAACCTCATGGAAACATCTTCATGCTCAACATCCATTTCACCAAAAAGACCCATGACATCATATATATGCTGGCTTGCCAAAATAGATCCATCAGCCATGAATCTAGGCAAGCACTCCCCATCCTCAGTAGAAAACTCATTAGGGGCACCTTCAACGCCCTAAAAAAAAAAGGGCCTATGTTCCTCCATAAGGAACTGCCCACTAATATTTATCCCTTTATAGTAGGGCTTAACACTTGATAGGGACACATTCTCTTACAATTGATTTTCATAAAAGGAAGATATGAAAACCAAAATACCTGGAATTTCTACAGCAGGAACTTAGCTTGTTGACTAGAAGGTAGGGCAAAACTAGAGCTCACCATGCAACTCCATTAGGTTCTTTTCTTTGTAGAGTTGTGACCTCCTTGAAGAGGAAAATATTGTACTATTTTGTATCTTCTTCCAATCAACCAAAACTTCACCAGGATTTGCAGACTGTTTATTAGGGACTACACCAATCAAATAGAGAACTCAGAGTCCCCACTCAACATGCAGTGAGAAGATTTTAGCAAATGCTTATTTATTTATTTGACTCCATTCTAGACTCTCCCCAATAGATTCACCATTCTATTGGTTCCCCTTCTCTTTCTACTTGCAGGTTTACACTATGATTGACAACTTAATGTCACTAACTCTATGACCACTCCAAAGTCTGCAAGGAAAAGGGCCAATTAACAAGGATCAACAAGGATCCTCCGACACTTTGAGCCTAGATGCTCAGGTGGGTATTGCCTTATCTGCACACTCGTGACTCTTTTTGATAAACAAAAGGCCTACAGATGGATTACTGTGGAATAGCTTTCAGACCCCTATGGGTATCCAATACCCCAATGAAACTAAATCTTATGCAATAGCCCTATTTGCATAGAATGAATCTAAAAACTAGAATGGCCCTCTGCTACATACTACCAACATGAAAGGGAAAGGTACTTCATTTGAATGATTAATGTTGGGTTGAAAGGACCCTTGAGATACCCTAAGTCTCTCATAGACTAGTTCCTTATCCAATGGGCAACATAGTCAAATACATCACTGTAGCAAAGAGGTTATGAAACAAGAAGACAACACAATCTAGTATGTTGATGCCTTACATCAATCATACACCATTAATCATATCTCACTTTAATAATCCACCTGTGTATCTAGATATGCTATCACCTATTCAAAGGATTTTAACCCTCCCCTTAGGAGAGACCTATAAATAAGCAATACATTAATCAACATCCACAGAAAGACAAGCATGAAATACGCTTGATACCCTAGCTCATACACATCTAAAGACCAATCTTGAACTTAGCTATTTCTGCAAAGACAACTCTATTGTAGACACATAGGAAATGCAAATAGAAAGATTAAACATCCTTGATGCTATAATCAATAAGTTCAGGATTCAAATGGAGACAATCTGATAATAGTACAAATATATTGAAATCCTATACATAAGACAAACTGTTATAGCTTATATTCTATTCTCAAAAACTAGAAAGGAAAGAGGGAACACCCTATATGCAGAGAAGAAGGAAAATATCTACAGGAAAAGGACCCTTCATAGAACTAGCTCACAGAAGAAAACTAGAATCAGAACCCTTCTAAATGATCTTGAAAATCCTTTTATAGGAACAAGGATTGCAATAAGCAAAGGATCATTTAGGGAAAAATTAGGTCTACAACAACCACTCTAAACAGGAAATGAAAGAATGCAAGAAAAGCCTAGAAACTGGAAGAATCAGATCAAATCTGATGTATAGATATTTTGGCTTCATATTCAAGGCTTACTTTAGATACAAATTCAATAGATTTCTTGTAGTAGACAAAACAAAATTTAATGCTAGAGCCAACTTTGGAAAATCCTGCGTGTATAGGTCATGGATATCTCTGACATTAATCAAAACCCTAGCCACCTGTGTCAACTAATAGTCCTTTGTATTTACTCAACATGGCACCCCAGTCAAGAAAATTAGACCTACGTGGCAACCCATGTCTTCTACATCATTCCCCAACTACAACTATCCTAGAGAAATCAAATCTAAACAAACCCTTTGTCTCATACGGCTCATTGTTTCAAACCCTACAGAAAAAAACTTGAAAAGGATTTGAATTTGAAAGAAAGAAGCTAATAGGCTTAGGCTTAAAACATGACTGTCGATCTTATTTCTTCCCAAAAAATTGGGTTGTCCATATTAATCTTTGCAACAGTCAACTAAGCTTTGAAAAGTCTCTGGCCTCGTCAGCAATTCCTTAGCCAATGAGAAATGAGCACCTCAGCAATGCGTAGCATGTTAGACCCATTGCATATAAGCCTTTTAATCAGATGGTGGGTGCATGATCGCATAGCCTCAAAAGATTCCATGCAATCATGCGAAAACCATAGATCTTGCCACACTATCACTCCATTTGAAAACTTCAGGCACACTACTAACTACCGTGTCCTCATCACCTAAACCCGCTTGGCCAATCAGAACAAAACAAGTCTACAACACCTGGGAAATGGTCCCACTAAAAAATTTCATATCACTATCCTATATCGACCAATGAGAAACTGCCATTTGGGCACACCTGGCAGACGGTCCCACAACGGTGACTGCTTATGTCTTGGAAAATTAGACGGTTATCTCATGATCGTATGGGCTCAGAAGATTCCATGAGATCATGCACCAACCATTGATTTTGAATCTATTGCTGATGTTACCAAAGCCTAAACCCACCCAATTGTATAAGCCACTTTGTCAACTCAAAGATTGCCACGTTTCATAGAGCAGGCCCCTTTTTGAATTCTTCTTTAATAACAAAGTCCTGTCAGCTGCCACATCACCTTAATTTCAACCAATCAGAAGCACTCGTATCACAATGACATGCTAGTCAAGGACCCACCGCATAGCTAGCCCAAACAAGCTAGAGGATCAGACGGTCGGTGCGTGATCTCATAGACCACTAAGATTTCATGAGATCATGCACCTGCCAAAGGATTAAAAAGAGACCGAGATGCTGAGCCCACCTGATAGTAAAGCCAACTCATTGTCCTGCAACCAATAATCAATTGACACCTCAACTTCATTTGATAGCTTATCCACCTGTACCATCTTTATAAAGGGCCTATCATCATGTGATTTAGCGACTAAAATGAAGACATAAGCCGCTAGCGGAGTTGTTGAATGTCTGGGACTAAACCATTAAAAACAAGAGATATTGCGAAATAGAAAAATTGAAATCGTCGAATAAAAACACTAACCACCTGGAAACTCAGAGAACTGGTGACTAACCTAGAGGGAAAAGTTTACATGCATTTAAAAGATCTTAAGTGGCCTGAAAAGCAATGAGGAAATAGAATGAGGCTAGGGTAAACTAGGGTTTTTTCTTCCAATGGCTAAAAATATGAATTTGACCCTAGGGTTTAAGCTAGAGACATAGGAAAATATTTTAGAGGCCAGATAAAAGACATGAGACCATGAAAATTTATGCAAGTGCTAACACACTCAAGACAAGACTTGCATCCTTGAAGGAATTTGATGATAAGGGAAGGAAAATCATTGTAGACAACATGGATCAAGATAAGTTTACTAATGACCATCTTAACAAAATAAAAGAGGCTAAAGCTATGATTGAGTAGGTGACAAGCTTAGTGAAAGACACATCCACTGATGTGAACATGTGCAACAATGTCTACCAAGGTCAGTTGGACAAAATTAAGAAGGCAGAAAAAGAGATGGAGAAGATAAGGTCTAGACAGACTCAGTTGAGGAATGCTCTTGCGCCCTCACTAGACATTCTTAGTCAGAACATAAAGGAGATTGATGCCACCATGATAACCTATGATCAAGGTCCCAGTAATGACTTGGTGAAGATGGAGAAGCTTCAAGATGTAGAAGCTTCAATAGGGAGATATAAGATTATGTATAGAAATGTATAGAAGACAAAAGTTTTTGTGTTAAGGGACAATTAACAACTTGGCCATATTCCTTTGTTACCATTAATGAAAATGGGGGAGATTGTTGGAAATTTGACTTTACTAAAGTATATGACTTTATTTAGTGTTTTCATTATGGCAACAAAGTCATATAGGAGTTTGGAGTGAGCGCACCTAATGAGAAGATCAAAAAATGGTTAAGTGTTGAAGATTGGACAGTATACAGAGTTCCTACAGCTTAGAGCATCAGCGCCTGTATGTACAGAAGAATTATGGCATGAACCCTATAATTTAAGTTAATTAGACTATACTCATGCTTATTCTAAGAGTGCATAAGAAGATATGCAAGGATGTGAAAGTTATAGTCACTTGAAGTTACATGGGCAGTGTGTGCCAGCAGAGAATAGAGCATAGAGCCAACAGTTAGCATTTTGGTTTGCACTGATAATGTAATGTTGTAAAGGCTATGCCCCCATTGTATTTAGGTTTTCAAAATATATATATGTATAATTTTAAGAGTGCTTAAGCCAATAAATTTGAAGTGTTGTTTGTAATTAGTTATAGGGCTGACCTAATTGTTTATTTTTTATGAGTGTATAAATATAAGATGCAGCCATTGTATTCGGTATGAAAGCTATATAGAGAGTTCTAATAAGAAGGTCAGAAGTGTGTGAGGAAATTATAAGATGTATTAGAGCTTGGCTAGAGGTCAAAGCATGATCAGACAAGCAATGTCACAGTAAAAATTCAGCAAGCATTTATAGTGTGTATCCAATATAAGAAGGTTGCAGCCTTCACCATTTGAGCAATGATCTCTAGGATAGTGAGTCCACACCCCTAATAGGGTTTATTGTAAAAGACTCCTAATAGGGTTTGACCCTTAACCAAGTCTATTGTACTTAAAGCATTGTAAAGCTACTCCTAACACGGTAAAGGATCTTCTAACAAGGATCAGAAAACACTAGTGTAGAATATTAGTGGGTGTCAATTCCCATGAGGGTTTTTACCTATTTGGATTTCCCCATAATCATATTGTTGTCATGTGTTGATTTCATGTTTCATATTTATGTGAATGTTTAATTCAGTACTTAAGCATTTAAGTTCAATATAAAGATTAAAAGTGAAAAGTTAAAATATAGTGAACATTGATTCACCCCCCCTCTCAGTGTTCCCATTCCTAACATATGTATATGTATATGTATATGTGAATAGTGGTAAAAATGAGAGGGGGAATCTATCTTTACCCTACTATTCAAAATATTGTTGTGTCTATGTGAGGAATGGGTAATATATTAAATATGTGAGGGGAATATAGGATCTATCCTTAATCCAAATTTCTAAAAGAGAGATCCAAATTGATTATCACAAAGAATTGATCAATATATAAATGAATCAAACAATGGAGAATTTGAAAAAAGGAGGAAAAACCCTAAAGTTCCCTATAAAAACCATGTGCTTGAAATCTTAAATGAATAGAAGAAAAATACTAACCTCGTAATAAGGAAAATATTGAAAAGATTGATTTTTGATGTCTATGTACAGTTTCTAGGAATTCTGCAACCTTCTCCAGACTGGAAATGCCAAGAGAGAGAAAACCCAAAAAAAAATTTCTTTCTGGAGGCAACTCAACTTTGACCCAAATAGGTGGGCACAATCTTACCCCTCATTGAAGGTTGACCTTGACCTAAAATAGCTCTAATGGAAATTCTATTCGTGAATCTCAAAAGTTCACCAAAAAGGTTATCCAGATCTGAACTTCAATTCATTGTCTTGTACCTGTACCTATAAGAAAAATGGTTTTTGCTGTTTGGATGGGGGGTTTTCCCTCATCAAACCCCATTTTGGAATCAACTTTGAAATGTAATTAAAATTTTAATATATAAATAAAGTAAATGAAACTATTCACCTTGCTTATGTTGAAATCCTTGTGGAGGATTTGAATCCTTGAATCCACAAGTATGGATGCTCCAAAAGAATGTAGAAATGTATATACGATGTCTCAAATCAATGGCATTAGATCTTCAACACCAATCTTGAATGGATCTTGGAATAGGAAGAGGCTTGGATGAATGTGGATAGAGAAATCTTCAACAAGAGGGCTCCATAGAGCTTGAATCATTCAATGGCTACTAATGGATCTCCTTGATGAATTGGATCTTGAATGCTTGCTTTCTTTCCTTCTCCTTCTTTCTTTCTTGATAATTTCTTGATTTCTCTTGAGAGCTAGATGTCTCGATCATGAAAGGTGGATGTGAAAATGAGAGAAAAAGGCTTCCTTTTAAAGTGATCTAGGGCACAAATTCCTAGAGAAGGCTACTGTTGGAGAATTAAATCTCAATTACCATTAATCCCTAGAAGTGGACCTATATTAAATATAATTTAAGAGTTTACCATTCTAAAATTTGAAATAGCCGACCCAGAAGCTAGAAAATAAAACATTCTAAAGCCTGATATCTTGAAACCTCTGAAACTTGAAATTTGGACCCATGGTCAAGGTCAATGATGTAGGGGAGGATAACAAGGGCCAAGGAATGGCTCACCCTAACCTGATCCACCTTTCTCAAACACACACCGAAGCAAACAACAACACAATGAGAGGGAGAAAAGTAGGATCATTCTTATATTAATTGAAATTGATTGATACATGTCAGGCTATAAGGCCTTCCTTGTTACGGCCTGAGATTACAATGAATTCTAGAAGTCCTCAAACATGTGGGGATCTATCCAAAATCTCTAACTTTCTATCTTCTTGCTTCGATCTAAAACTATCTCCCTAAACTACAACCAAATAACTACATTTATACAAGAGTCTACCAAACTAAGTCGGCCTTCAGATCAATAATCAATGAAAGTAACAGTCAGATCTAGGACCACACGCTTCTCAATGAAAAATTCTAGCTTTAAATTTGTGACCCAAAATAAATGCACAAGTCAGCCTCAATAGAAACTCAAATAAACCTGTAGGTAAGCAAGGATGATCGAGCAATAGACAAGCAACGCTGAGCGCTAGTGAGACAACTGACCACCTAGGAAATGACTGACCATACTCGGTAACCAAAGGAAACTGACCAACTATCAACCAACTCGATCAAAGAAGGAACCAAGCAACATAGACAAACTACAATATGTTTTTGGTAACATAGGATTGTCAAGGACCCAAGATGCTCCTGCATTAGACACCTAGGGTTATTTTAAAATTATTTGCTGAATCATTCGGTAGGTATGATCTGAGTTGCATCAAACTCAGACTGTGAAATCCATGAATTGTCTTCCATCAGTCTATTCTTCCATTTTACTAGATATTCCATATATTGTTTTCCTCCTGTACTTTTTCCAATTCTTTGCTTCAAAATCTGCTCAACTTCTTCCTTCTACTTCTTAGGATATTCTGTGTACTGTCATTTCTTCATCAGGTTCATGATATTTATACAAATCAATAATATTGAAAATTGGTGATATATTCGCTAGAGATTTTCTAGCAGGCTAGTAATGACTATATGTTTGTCATTGATGACAACATATGGTAAGTAGCATGCATGGAAGACTTATAGAATAAGCTTTAAGTATATACTGTTAAAGATTTTCCAGTAGGCCAGTACTGACTATATGTTTGTCATTGATGACAACATATGGAAAGTAGCATGCCTAGAAGTCTTATGTAGTAAGCTTTCAGTATATGTAGCATGGACATGATATCAGCATGATATCATGGGCATAGAGGTTAAATGTTAGTATAGATAGTTATACAATAGCTTGTGTCAACTGTGTTCCTGACAGAGTAACAAGCAGTGTTCTTTGTATGGTAGTCCATACAATTATCATGGAGCCTTATGTACTTGGATATATAATGAATACATGTTAGTAATGTTAAGTTCATGAAAACAGAGTCTGATCATGAGTGCAAGTAAAGTTATGTAGTTGCTATTCCCCAGTAGTAGTTTCCTGTGTTTATTCAGAAGAGCCAACAAAGATTTTATTGTTTATGGAGTTCTGCCTATCTTTTGGGTATGCGCCCTTGCAGTTAAGCTTAGAAAAAAGTTATTGATGTTTAGTTAAGAGTGCATGAAGTAATTCAACTTGAGGAGAAAGATCCAGTTGTTTTGGTAGAGCTGACAGTGTGTAACATGCATCTACAATTATCTTATTGGATAGGTCCCAGAATGTGTTGCGTGCTTAGTGTATACACCTAAAAATGGTCACCTAGACTATTAGCCCCTTTTGCTAAATTATCAATTGCTTGTTCTTGATCAAATCCTAGCTCTATCATTTATTCGATTATTTTCTATGGGCTAACCATCTTATCCTAAGTTTTTATTTATTTAAAAGGAATATTTCCTCCCCTTTTAATAAATAAAAAGTCCCCAATTTTCCTCTTATCCTAAGTTGCACAAATAAAGCATTATTCTTATTTTATAAAAAGGGAAAAAGCACTTTTTGTCTCATATGGACACAAAAGTCAACTCTTATTTTCCCATTGGAGGATATGTGTGCACATGGATTGCTCCTCTTTCAAGCTCCATTGTTGATTAAATCTTTTGCCTCTTAATCTCCATGGTCCATTTCTCCTCATTTCCTATAAAAGAAGAGCTCTCTTCTTCATTCTAGATTCCCAACTTTTTATGCTAACTTTATGCTACATGTTTTCTAGGTCACTTTGGAGCTTTTGGAGATTTGGAGCATTCTTAGCATCTACATCTCATTCTTGCATTCTACATCTCATTCTTGCATTCTTAGCTTAGCTTCATATTTATGCTTTCTTAGATTAGCTTCATTTCTATGCTCTAGATTAGCTCACATAGATTAATTAGCTTGGGTTGTAACACTTGCATATTTCCTTTCATAGCTTACCTTGCATTTCCATTTCTAGCATAGAATTGTATTGCATTTTCATTCTTGATTCTTGAGGATATTGGCATTCTTGCCCTTATCTTCATTGAATCTCCCATTGCATGGTTTACTAGCAAGGTTATAGGCTAAATAGCTCTAGCTGAGAGCATTCTTAAAAGCCCTTGCACTCCATGCCTAGGGAGCTATGGATCGATTTGTGAGGGCTCATTCTTGAGTTTCCTTGCATGTAATGATCCATAGAAGTGTGAAACATTTCTAGCACACACTTAGTAGAGCCAACTGAATTGTTATTAGAGTTTTTTATGGTTTCTCTAATATGATTTCAAGGTGTTTTTAATAGGCTTACTTGATTATATCATTTGGAGGAAAGATATTTATAGGCACTCATTTGTGATTTCTTGAGTGTGGTTCATGGTTGATTAGCTAGAGCAGAGTAGAGTGTGTGAAGTGTTGAACCATTAGAGGAAGCTCTATGTGACCAAGTGAAGTATTTTTGCTATACATTGGAACTAATCTAGATAGCAGGTCTAAGCATAGTTCACCAAGATCTAGATATAGTGTGTATCTATTAAACAAAAGGTTGTAGCCTTCACCCCTTTGAGTAGTGTGCTCTTGGATAGTTTGTTCTCTCCCCTAATAGGGACTATTGTTAAATACTCCTAACAGGGTCTAACCCTTGACTAGGTCTACTATACTAAATATATTGTAAAGAAACTCGTAACAGGGTTAAGGATATTCCAGCAAGGATCATAATACACTAGTACAAAATATTAGTGGGTGTCAATGCCCACCAGGGTTTTTACCTATTTTGGTTTCCCCATAACTAAAATATCAGTGTTGTGTTCATGTGTTCTTTCATTGTGTTTATGGTTAATGTTTAAGTATACTTAATTGGATAAAGAATTGAAACTAGTAGATAACTGATTCACCCTGCCCCCCCTCTTAGATATCTCCTTGGGACTATTCCTATCAATTGGTATTAGAGCCAAGTGCCTCAGAGAGAAAGCCTAACAACTTGAGGTTGATTAGATGGTATTGTTCAGAAAAGAAAGTCCTAAGTTTGATGGAGAGAATTATCTTGATTGGAAGAACAAGATGGTGACTCATTTGCAGTGCATTTGATTTGATGTGACTATCAAAGCAATCAAGATCCCCACTTTAGAAGACCTTGAAAAGGATGATGCTACTAAGAAGAAAAAGGAATTATTTCACTAGAATGCAATAGCCAAAGAAGCTCTTATCAGTGCCCTATCTGATAGTGAGTTTTCATAAATAAAGAAATAAGATATAGCCCACAAGATATGGAAGTACCTACAAGACATATTTGAAGGAGACAAAAAAGCAAAGGATGCGTGAAGAAAGAAATGGAATAAAAGATACAATGCATTAGAATCATCTTTGATACAATGTGCACCATCATGTTTGAAGGAAAATTTGCACACACCTATTAGAGAGATGCAGTCAACACAATAGTCTATACCTTCAATAGAAATTAGTTAAGGCCTAGACCTGATATGGTATGCAAATTGAAGAAATCCCTCTATGGACTTAAGAAAGCCCCTAAAGCCTGGTATGAAAGACTTGATGGATATCTAACAAAGATTGGATTCAAGAAAGGAGTAGTAGATTGCAACTTATTCATAAGAGAGACATCCAAAGGACTACTGCTTGTAGCTATATTTGTGGATGGCATTATCTTTGGAGGTAATGACAAAATAAGTGCAAAATTTGCTAAAGAAATGCAAAGTGAGTTTGAGATGAGCATGATTAATGGTCCTATCAAGTACTTTTTAGGACTAAATGTGCAATAGATAGAGAAAGGTATTTTCATTAATCAATCAAAATATGTGAAAGAGATATTGAAGAAATTCAAGATAGATGATTTCAAGCTAGTAGGGACACCTATGATGACTAGATGCAAGATTACAAAAGAAGATGATTCTCCAGTAGTAGATACAACATTGTACAAGTCTATGATTGGTAAACTCATATATCTTTCTCAAACTAGACCTGATATTTCCAATGTAGTTGGCATAGTTGGAAGATTTGCAATAGGGCCTAAACAAAGTCACCTCATGGTAGTAAAAAGAATATTGAAATATTTGCAAGGCACTATATATTATGGTCTATGGTATCCTAATTCAGAAAATGTTGAGCTTCATGTGTATACTAATGTGGATTGGATAGGATGCGTTCATGATAGAAAGTGTACATCAGGTGGAGCAGTGTTTCTTGGTAACATACTTGTTACTTTGACAAGAAAGAAGCAAAATTGTATCTCTCAGTCAACAAAAGAAGCAGAGTATGTTGTAGTAGACCTAAATTTTTCTACAATTGTTTTGATCAAGTAGATGATAATGGATTTTGGAATTCAGATTGATTATCCTATTGTTATTCACTGTGATAACACTAACACTATCAACATGTCAAAGAACCCCATGATGCATACAAAGACAAAACACATTGAGATCAAGTATCACTTCCTAAGAGAGAAAGTGGAAAAGAAAGAAGTCATGTTGGATTATGTGAGTACTAAAGATTAGTTAGAAAACATATTCACAAAGCCCTTGCCAAAAGATACTTTTTATTATCTCAGGGAGAAGCTGGGAGTAATTCCCTTCCCTGATTCTGCTTAGAGAAAGAAGAAAGAGCATCAGTCCTCAAGGAGTGATGGATGGTGGACTACTCTACCTCAGGAGTAGTACCAGTGCTTAAATGGTTTAGCACCCTTTTCCATTGATGTTAAAGGGGGAGTAATATATAGTCATGAAAAGTAGAAACAAAAGGAGTAATATACTAAGGGGGAGTAGTATTCAGTTGAGGAAATAGAGAATGTTGAAGAATATTGCAGTAGATGGAGGATTCATTCTTGGGGGAGTTTTGAAGAGGAAATAGAGAATATTATAAAAGAAATGTTCATTTGGATTGGTAGAGTTTTTCATTCCATATGTTGCCATCAATGCCGAAGGGGGAGATTGTTGGAGCTTTTCCAACAGGCCAGTATTGATTGTATGTTTGTCATTGATGACAACATATGGTAAGTAGCATGCGTGGAAGACTTATTCAATAAGATTTAAGTATATACAACATGGACATGTTATCATTATGATATCATGGACGTAGGGGATCATATCATGGATGCAGGGGTTAACTATTAGTACAGACAGTTATATAGTATCTTTTGTCAGTAGTAACAGGCAGTGTCCTATGTACAATTATTTGTATAGTTTTCATGAAGCCTTGCACCCTTCGATATATGATGTAGACATATTAGTGATTTTAAGTTCATGGATGTAGAGTCTGATGATTAGCGTAAGTCAAGTTATGCAATCGCTATTCACCAGCAATAGTTTCCTATGTTTATTCAGCAGAACCAACAAAGATCACATTGGTTCTAGAGTTGCACCTATCATTTTGATATGCGCCCTTGGATTAGAGCTTAGAGAAGAGTTAGTAATGTTTAGTTAAGAGTGCATGAGTTAATTTAGCTTGAGGAGTAAGATCCAGTTATTTTGGTAGACCCAATAGTGTGTAGCATGTGCCTACAATTATCTTATTGGATAGGTCCCAGAATGTGTTGCATGCTTAGTAGAGTTGACTAAATTATTATTGGAGTTTGTTATGGCTTCTCCATTATGGTTTCAAGGTGGTCCTAATAGGATAAATTTATTATATGATATAGAGGAAAGATATTTATAGGCAGTCATTTATGATTACTTAAATGTGGTTCATGATTGATTATCAAGAGAAGAGAAGAGTGTACGAAGTGCTAAACCTTCAGAAGAAGGTCTATGTGACCAAGTAAAGTATTTGTGCTATACATTGGAAGTGATCCAGATATTAGGTCAAAGCATAATTCACCAAGATCCAGATATAGTGTGTATCTATTAAACAAAAGGTTGTAGCCTCAGACAGTGCATCCTCTCCCCTAACATGGACTATTGTAGAAGAATCCTAATAGGGTCTGACCCTTGACTAGGTCTACTATACTAAAAATATTGCAAAGTAGCTCCTAATAGGGTTAAGGATCTTCTAAGAAGGATCATAATATACTAGTACAAAATATTTGTGTGTGTCAACTCCCACCAGGGTTTTTACCTATTTGGGTTTCCCTGTAACTAAAATATTATTGTTGTGTTCATGTGTTCTTTCATTGTATTTATGGTTAATGTTTAAGTATACTTAATTGGATAAAGAATTGAAACTAGTAGATAACTGATTCACCCCCCCTCTTAGTTATCTCTTAGGACTATTCCTAATAATATCAATTTCATCAGGTAACTCAATCGCATATGCATTTCCATTGTCAAATTTCCTCAAAATCTTGCAAGGTTCAAACTTTTTCATTTTCAGCTTTCCATATGTTCCAACAGGGAATCGACCTTTCTTACTTTCATTAACAATGTCCCTCAAATCGGATATACCTCTTGGCTATATCCCACTCACAATCTCAAATGGTGCTTTTCCAGTAATCCTGTTCACTGAATTATTGTATGCAAACTATGCTTGTGCCAACTTAGAATCCAAATTACTCTGTGTGTCTCCAACTAAGCATCTCAATAGATTACCCAAACTTTTGTTCACAACTTATGTCTATCCATTACTTTGTGGGTGAAATGTAGAACTATATTTCAACTCAGTGCTAAATTTCTTTTAGAGAATCTTCCAAAAGTATCCAACAAATTTACTATCTTGGTCAAAGATAATACTCCTCAGTAATACATGCAATCTGAAAATTTCCTTAAAGAAAAGATCTGATAGATGTACTACATTTGATGTATTTCTACAAGGCATAAAATGTGTCATCTTAGAAAATCTATCTACAACAACAAATATAGAATCATTTCCTCTTACTGTCTTTGGTGAGCCAAGAATAAAATCCATACTAATGTCAATTGAAGGTTTCTCAGGAATAGCAATCGGTACATACAATCTCATATTATGACTTACTCCTTTTGCAACTTGACAAACTCCATAGCTTTTCACAAATTTCTGAACATCTTTGTAGAACTGTGGCCAATAGTATTTCTCCTTAAGAAAATTCCATGTTTTATCAATACCAAAATGTCCAACCAAACCACTACTATGTTTCTCTTTATTATATTGGTTCTCATTATTCCTCTTGGTATACAAAATTAAATACCTTTAAACAACATACCTTCTTGAATAAAATATTCATCTCATTTAGTACTCGGTTGATCTTGAATAGGTGCTCTATAATTTCTCCATGGCTTAGAAAAATCAGGATCAAAATCATAAGACTCTCTCATCTCATCAAAACCAAGACCTTCAATTTTCATCTCGATCGTCAAAGATCTTCTTCTACTCAATGCATCAACAACTCAGTTAGTGACTCCACTCTTATGTTTTATCACAAATGTATAACTCTACAAATAATTAACCCATTTCATATGTCTCTGATTCAACTTATTCTAACTACCCAAAAATTGTAAAGCCTTATGATTGGTATACAACACAAATTCACTCAGTATCAAATAATATCTCCATTTCTTCAGTGCTTGAAGAATAGCATAGAATTCCTGATCATACATAGAATATTTTCTTCTAGCATCATTTAACTTTTCACTAAAGAAAGCAATAGGTTTACCTTCTTGACTCAACACAGCTCCAATTGCACTTCCACTTGCATCACATTCCACTTGAAATACCTTACTGAAATTAGGTAATGCCAAAATAGGTAACTTAGGAACCTTTTTCTTTAGGGTCTCAAAAATTTTGTCATCTCCCTGTGTCCACTTGAATTATCTTTTGTCTCCTCTCATAGTCTCAGTCATAGCATTACAAATTGCACTGAAATTCCTTATGAACTTTTGGTAAAAAATTTCCAAACCATGAAATGATCTTACCTCACTAGCATTCATGGGTGTAGGCCAATTCAAAATAGCTTCAACCTTTTCAGGATCCATTTTCAAACTATCAGCTGAAATAAAAAATCCCAAATACACAATCTCCTCTTTCATGAGTGAACACTTTTTCAGATTTAACAACAACTTTTCCTCTTTCAATCTCTGTAAAACTTTTCTAACATGTAACAAATGTTCTTCTCTAGTCTTACTGAATATTAGAATATCATCAAGATATACAATCAAAAACTTACCCAAGAATTTCTTTAAAACTTCATTCATCAGCCTCATAAATGTACTCGGTGCATTAGTTAAACCAAAGGGCATATCCAACCACTCATACAAACCTTCTTTTGTCTCGAAAGAAGCCTTTGATTCATCACCTTCTTTGATTCTGATATGATGATACCCACTTTTCAAATCAATCTTTGTGAAATACTTTTCTCTAGTCAAGTTGTCCATTATATCATCCATTCTCAGTATAGGAAACCTATACTTCACTATTATCTTGTTGATTCCTCTAGAATCAGTAAAAATTTGCCATTCTCCATTCTTCTTAGGTGCCAATACAAAAGGTACTACATAAGGAATCAAACTTTCTCTGATCAAACCTTTCTCCAGCAACTCTTGAATTTGTCAATTCAATTCCTGATTCTCAGTAGGTTTCCACCAATGAGGTGCCTTATTCGGTAAACTAGCTCCAGGGATTAGATCCATACAATGATCAATGCTTCTCTTTGGTGGTAAACCATTAGGTACATTATCAGAAATGATTTCACTATACTCAGTGAGTAACTTATTAGTCTCCTTAGGAACACTATCCTATGTTTTCTTACTTAGTTTGTTAGGAATCACAACAAAACATACATCAC
The DNA here is from genome assembly GCA_027943335.1 of Chamaecyparis obtusa. NCBI lineage: Eukaryota > Viridiplantae > Streptophyta > Pinopsida > Cupressales > Cupressaceae > Chamaecyparis > Chamaecyparis obtusa. Next base: position 3,057,626 of record BSBK01001155.1, on the reverse strand, counting down.
TTTTCTTCAAATCCTTAACAAAATTTCTTCCTTCCATTAAGAAAACTTTCATAGATGTGCAAACATTACTAACAAGTTCTTCCATCAAAGGGAACAAGATTTGTTTCTTTCCATTAGCCATAATAGTATATTTATGCAATCTCCCATCATATATAGCATGTCTATCATATTGCCAAGGTTTACCCAACAAAATATGACAACAACCCATAGGCATGATATCACACAACACCTTATCATAACATTTTCCAATCTTCACATTCACATAACATTGTTCACTTACCAAGAGTGTATGCTCATCCTTGATCCATGAAATCTGATAGGGTTTAAGATGTTCCAACCTTCTCAACTGCAATTTTGTGACCATTTCCTCAGATGCCAGATTCTTTGAGCTACCACTATTAATGATCACCTTCCAAACTTTATCAAAAACTCTACATCTGGTCTTGAAAAAATTTTTCCTTACTAGATCTTCCTTTTTTCTTTCATTCCATAGTGCTCTCCTTACCATCAAGTTATTTTCTTTCTCATGTTCATTCAGTGACTCTTCTTGCACCAAAGCATTTCTGTTGCTACCAACCTTCTTACTTGCATGTGTACACTCAAATGATCTATGTCCTTCCTCTACAAAATTGTAACAAGTTCCTTGGAAACTTCCTCTACTATAACTACCTTGGTAGTTACTGCCTCTACCTCTAGATGAACTTTCACCTTTCCACTCGGTCTTGCCTTTATCCAAATTTGTCTTTTCTAGTTCTAATCTACTATTTTCTCCATATGATCTATCTCTTCCTCTAGGGAATCTACCACTTCTTCCTCTTTGTATTTGCTCATGTCTCTTGTTCATTTTCTCCTTATCTTTCAATGCAAATTGATAAGCCTCTTCAATGTTGTCCAATTTGACCAAACTAATTTTCTCTTAGATGGAAACTCTCAAACCATTCAGGTATCTAGCAATTCTTTCCACATCATCTTTATCATGTCTAGATCTGATATCTAGTCTATAAAATTCCTCACTATATTCTTTTACTGACCTATCTTTCTACTTCAAACATTGCGTTCGCGTAACTAAGTTAATCTGATAATCACAAGGTAAGAACTTTCCTTTCAACTTATTGACCATTTTAATCCATACCTTGATTTTGTCTTTGCCTTTCCTTTTCCTATCTAGTTGTAGGTGCTCCCACCATAAGGATGCATTGATCTTCAACTTTGTTCTTGCAATTTTCACCTTCTTGTCTTCATATATGTTTTCATATTCAAAATACTTTTCCATCTCAGTGATCTAGTCCACCAATTTATCAAAATCTAGTTTTCTGCCATACTCATGAGAATTGAAATGTGGTGTGTACTTTAGACTTATCAAAGCCTTCAAAAATATTTCTTCACCCTGATCCATCACAGGTGCAGGGTTTGCATTTTCTTGTTCTTCCTCAACTTCATCATCACTAACATCCTCAAGATATCTACCTCTTCTCTAGGCTCTTTAAACACCTTCCAATCTAGCAATAATCTTTCTTAACATATCTGCTAATCTTGGATTTGCATCTCACCTCCCATGAACCATCTTGAAAACCCTCTATAATTATAGGTCAGATTGCAATCTACCACCATATAATAATTCAACTAGGGCTTCGCAAGAAGGAACCTACAAACCTAGATTTGAAAATCTAGATCAAGATCTTACCTTGCTCTGATATCACCTGACATAAGGGAGGATAGCAAGGGAAAAGGAATGTCTCACCCTAGTCTGATCCACCTTGCTCAAACACACGCGAAAGAAAACAAAAAATTGGTGAGAGGGAGAAAAGAAGGATCATTCATATATTACTTGTAATTGATTGATACATGGTGGGCTGTAAGGCCTTCCTAGTTACAACCTAATATTATAATGAATTCCAAAAGTCCTCAAACATGCGAGGATCTATCCAAAATCTCTAACCTTCTATCTTATTGCTTCTACCTAAAATTGTCTCCCTAAACTACAACCAACCAACTACATTTATAAAAGAGTCTATCAAACTAAGTCGGCCTTTAGATCCATAATCAATAGAAGTAATAGTCAGATCTAGGACCACACACTTCCCAATGATGGATTCTAGCATTAAATCCATGACCCAAAATAAATGCACAAGTCAGCCTCAATAGAAACTCAAATAAACCCATGAGTAAGAAAGGATGACTGAGCAGCAGATAAGCAACACCGAGTGCTGGTGAGACAACCGACCACCCAGGAAATGACTGACCATACTTGGTAACCAAAGGAAATCAACTAACTACTGACCAACTTGATCAAAGAAGGAACTGAGCAAAACAGACAAACTACAAAATATTTTTGGTGACACAGGATTGTCAAGGACCCGAGATGCTCCTGGATCAGTCGAGGTTGACTCTGCCATAGGTTAGAGTCAAGGTTGACTCTAAGCTAGGTCAAAGTCAAGGTTGAGTTTTTCCTAGGTTAGAGTTGAGGCTGACTCTGCCCTAGGTCAGGGTCAAGGTCGACCTTGACCTAGGAGGTCGACCTTGACCCTGAGATGGAAGTTTTCAAATTCTCAGGACCAGGTGCCAGAAAAAGGCTAGAAATAGGTGGAGAGAGAAGTAGAACATGCGGGAAAAGCTAGATCCATGCAAAGACCTATTCAAGGCTCTTGACATGACCCCAAACCACTTACCCAGAGGGATAAATGTTCTTAACATAGAAGTGCTTCCATTTTAAGATGATACATTAAGCCCCCACTTTAACAAGAGTATGGACTAGATGAAAACTCTTGGTAAAGGAGATCATAATGAAAAGATAATCTTATTGAAATCAAAGGGACAAAGAAATCCTCAAGTCCCCAGGGACTCAAGTCTTCATCAACTCCAAGATCTCAATAAGAGAGACATTTCTAGAAAAGAGAGAGAAAAGAGTATGATTATCTTGCCCAATGAGAACTTATGTCCCATTGTGAACCACACAAGGAAATGACACAACTAGAAAGATGCAATTGAACTACCTAGTGAATGTGGCTACTCACTAGTCAACCCATCAAATATTTACTCTTAGGAATATTATATTCCACAAGAGTAAAACCAAAAAAAAAAGAGATCCAATCTTAAGGAGACCTTCGACCTTAAGGGATCAAAATTTTTGAAACCGAAGGGATCAAGAGATCCTGATTAAAAACCCATGCTCTAAGGATTAGTCACTAATCCATAAAGGGAGAAAAGTATCTTGAAAAATATTATATAAATATCAAAAAGTGTGTATGTGAAATAGGTGAGTAGAGCGTATACTCCCATGTTAAAGTCATTTCTAACACTTTAACAGGAGCAATGGATTTAACAAAAACATAAACAACTCCACTAATTACATTTCCACTACGAGATGCCCCCAAATGAAGACAAATCAAGGGAAATACCACATAGACATACAAAGAACACAAAAGGGATCTACCTACCATGGGGTCAGTATGATCATAAGATAATATATATATGATATTATTACAAATGAATTGACATTATTCCCCAAAGAAAGTAGAACTACAATCACAATGGAGGAAAGATCACATAAGAGATATGAAGAGGAATCTTTTCAGACCATGACATGGAGACCAAAAAGAATAAATTCTACCAAGTCGTGGATCCAAGTAGATTACACAAGGAAACATTTATGAACAATAGTACAGGTACAAAATAACATGAAACAACATATGAAAGAATAAAGATACATATAGAGGAATTGTACAATAGGTTCGATTCCTTTATCACGTTGTACCAACAAAGTAACAAGGATTGTATAAAAGAATCTAACAACTTTTTGCAAATACATCATGGGAGAAATATAGTACTATAAGAAAATACACAAAAAAGGCTACCATAAAAGACAAGATGATCAAGCATGCCACCTAACCTCCCCATCTTGGTCTATATCATTTAGGGAAGGTGGGTAACTCACAAGAGGGACTATATCCAATATAGTAGGAATTATAGCTAGTTCCAAACAAGGATTCTCTTGAGAATCATAATGTTTGATACTAGGTGTAAGTGTCAATTGTGATGAAAGCATATTAGGTAAATCAATGTCAATGCTAATAGTTTCATATTCATCATTAACATCATCAAGAGTATCTTCTTCATTTAAATTAATCAAAATAGGATGTAAGATACAGATAGAATCATTATAATCTTGCATGTTAACAACATTATTAGTAGTAAATTCTTCTAACACATCATGCATAGGCTAATCCAAATAAGGTAAAGAGCTTTTAAGAATAGAATTATGAGCCTTAGCTTGAGAATGATGCTTTTTATGACATTCATTAGCAAATCAATTATGTTTTGCTTTACTTGAAATATATTGAGAGCTAGGAGGAACAATTATTGGATCCTTCACAAGTTCTATAGGAGGATTAGTAGGTTTCTTAGCAGATTGACAAGAAACACTAGGAGATTGATTAAGAACTAGAAGCCATAGTTAAAGGAGGTCTATAAGGTGTATGGAAAAGACCATGATTAAGATCCATCAGAGATACACTTAATTTGAGAATCTTACAATGCTTATAGGCTTGATATGAGCAGAAAAGATTACCAGGTTGAGAAGGACATGAATTAGGTAATGAAGGCCAAAAGAAGCCAAGGGTAGCACATTCCCTAGGCCTAGAAGGTGATGTGAGTGTCCCAAGGCTTTCTAGTACTTCATCCAAGAGACCTAGCTTGTCTCTTCTAGGAACCTAATCTCCTCTAGGTCCTGATTGGCTTAGATGATTAACTAAGTACAATTATAACTCTTCTGTAAGAGTTCTTAACCCTTGTGCTTCACCATGAAATACTAACACCTTTTTGCTAGTACAATCCTTTACCTTCACTTAGAAAGCTCTAAGTGCCAGCTCCTCATAAAAATAACTGACACCTTCTAATTTTCCACAAAATATCTCCTTTATCTCCAAATTCAATTTCTTTCTACAACTTCCTTCATGCATGCAATCATCTCTCCAAAAAAATTTGATTCTTTTCCTTTCAAATAAATGATCTCATTTTGCTTTGAAAAATATCTCCCGTAAAGGCCTCTCAGAATTTCAAAACAAAAATGCTTCACAAACTATTGAGAGATATTTGAAATCATATAAATCTTTTATTTTCGCTTTAAAATCTACACTTTACACCCTTTTCTCTACACATTTGGTCAATAAGTCACCAAAATTTTCCATGTGTCAAAAGCTAGCTGGATGCTAGAATTAACCTTGGGTTGACCACCTTGATCTAGAGATTCAGAGACAGCCTATTACTCATAATCTCTAAATCATCTTCTTAACCATTGTTACATTTGGAGATTGCACAAATAGCCTATTCTCATAATATTAGAATGCTTTTGACATAACTACCACCATCTAGCAATTGTGCGACTAACCTCTTGCTGAATCATGGAATGCTTGTGACATAACCACCACCATCTGGCGATTGCACAACTAACCACTCACTTAATCTCAGAATGCTTTTGACATAACCGACACCATCTAGCAATTTCATGACTAACTGCTCATTGAATCTCAGAATACTTTTGACACAATAGCCACCATATGGTAATTTCATGACTAACCACTCACTGAATCTCTAGATGTTTGGTCCTTAACCACAACTATCACGCGACTATGTGACAAACTACCATGTGTCTGTTTCACTGCCTAGTCAGGTGCAAGCATTCTACAAAATTTAGTGGTCATCTCAGCACTGACATACATCCCAATGCACCTCTTGAGCACCCACTTGGATAGCCTCCTACTCTTTCTTCACAATACTATGTGAGTGCTATTTGATTTAAACTCTTGAAACCTACCTCATCCCATCAATGTGGGATTAAATATCTGAGCATATTTAAATATCTTCATTAAAAAATTCTATGTGTGCCTAGCTGGCATTTACCCAATCTGGGCCCTCACAATCCAAGAGGCCAAACTCACCTCTTTCCTTCAACTTATCTTTATTTTGGGTGCCATTGCATTTAAACTACTCCCAGAACTAAAATGGGATGCATGTGGGATAAACCCACATGTAGTCTCCTTTGCATTTTAGCTCACTTCTTTGCCTGTATGCCCAACCACGGTTATCTTTTGGTGCACACACTTATCTTTTATTTTCATGCATGATGCCAAATGATGATGTCCCATTTCCTTACATGGACAACCAACAACACCTCCCTTTGGTTTTGTTTTATTGTGTGATATGCACCAACAAGGAAGTGCATACACAACCCTGCTCAAACAAATGCACACCACCTAAATTGGTACGTATACCTCTACACCAACACAAGGTTCACACCCTTTGGTAACATTATGCACATGACAAAATCTCAGTATGCACCACTTACCTTTTCCAAGTGTGTAGCCCATACTCCAAACTATCACACACTCTCCATTCCATGCATCCTCCTTGTTTTATTGGTACACACCTTCCTTCAAACTCAATACACACATGTATGCTTTGCATACTCCTCCATGCTAGTAGGTACCTAGCTCTTTAGTGTGTTCCCTGAGTTCACCTTCACTAGTGCACACACTGTCATGCCCAAAATTAGGGAAAAACACACATTAATTTTTTTCCTAAAGACACTAACTACAAGGTTGTAAACTGAAACCTAAGAACAAAACATCAACTAATAAACTCATCTTACAAGGGGATTCGATCCATGCGTTGGCTTGCCGATGTCCCCAATATGTCAACTGCACTAGGCTGAAGAAATTAGTAACTAGGTTTAATCATTAAGGGACTACAAGGGAGAAATCCCTAAAACAAATTTCTCAAATTAAATAAGACAATAATACTTGATTAACAAATTTAAATAAATAATATTAAACTTTCCTAGGTTAAATTATAAAAGAATTAAATATAACACGTAGTTATTTATTACACTATAATAAGGTCACAATTATTAATTTAATAATAATCATTAGGGTTGGTTATAAATTAATTAACCCCTAGGGATTAAGGACTAATTAATCCCCTAAAAGAATTAATTACCTCGAGAAATAATAGCATGTTAAAATTAATAAGGGTCCAATAATTTTATATATAAAGTAACAAAATGAAGATACATTTGTTAGGAATAGTCCCAAGGAGATAACTGAGATGGGGGGGGAAGGGGGTGGTGTGAAATAGTTATGTACTAGTTTCAATTCTTTATCCAATTAAGTATACTTAAACATTAACCATAAACATAATGAAAGAACACATGAACACAACACCAATATTTTGGTTACAAGGAAACCCAAATAGGTAAAAACCCCGATGGGAATTGACACCCACTAATATTCTGTACTAGTGTATTATGATCCTTGCTAGAAGATCCTTAACCCTATTAGGAGTTTCTTTACAATGTATTTAGTATAGTAGACCAAGTCAAGGGTCAGACCCTGTTAGGAGTCTTTTACAATAGTCCCTGTTAGAGGAGATGACACACTGTCCAATAGCACACTGCTCAAAGGGGTGAAGGCTAAAACCTTCTATTTAATAGATACACACTATATATAGATCTTGGTGAATTGTGCTTAGAATTTATATCTAGATCAGTTTCAATGTATAGAAAAAATACTTCACTTGGTCACATAGACCTTCTTCTAATGGTTCAACACTTCGCATACTCTGCTCTGCTCTTAACAATCAACCTTGAACCACACTCAAGCAATCACAAATGACTGCCTATAAATATCTTTCCTCTAAATGATATAATCAAGTCAGCCTCTTAGAACCACCTTGAAATCATATTAGAGAAACCATAACAAACTCTAATAACAATTCAGTTGTCTCTACTAAGCACGCAACACATTCTAGGACTTGTCCAATAAGATAATTCTAGATGCACACTACACCCTGTTGGCTCTACCAAAATAACTTGATCTTTCTCCACAAGCTGAATTACTTCATGCTCTCTTAAGTAAACATCAATTACTCTTCTCTAAGCTTAAATCCAAGAGCACATACCCAAATTATAGGTGCAACTCTAGAACCAATAAAATCCATGTTGTCTCTTTTGAATAAACACAGGAAACTGCTATTGGTGAAAATTGATTGCATAAATTTACTTGCACTCATGATTAGACTCTACGTCCATGAACTTAACATCACCAAAATTTCTCCATCATATATCCAAGGGTGCAAGGCTTCATGACAACTGTACGAACAACCATACACAAAACACTGCCTATTACTCTATCAGGAACACTGGTGACTAAAGTTGTTGTATAACTGTCTATACTAATAGCTAGCCTCTAGGTCCATGATATCATGTTGATAACATGTCCATGCAACATATAATTAAGGCTTAATTCATAAGTCTTCCACACATACTACTTACCATATGTTGTCATCAATGACAAACATACAGTCAGTACTGGCCTTTTGGCAAATCTCCAACAGTCTCCCCCTTTGGCATTGATGGCAACATATGGAATGAAAAACTCCAGAAAACCAAATGAACATTTCTTTTATAACATTCTCCATTTCCTCTTTAAAACTCTCCCAAGAATGATCCTCCATCTATTGCAATATTTTCAATATTATCCATTTCCTTAATTGAACTTCTCCTGCTTAGTATATTACTCCTTTTTACTTTTGTTTTTCATGACTATATATTACTCCCCCTTTGACATCAATAGAAAAAGGGGGCATTCATTTAAAGCACTAGTACTTCTCCTGAGGTAGAGTAGTCAATCTTCCATCAATCCCTAAGGACTTATGCCTTTTTTTCTTTCTTCTAAGCATAATCAAGGAAGGGAAATACACCCAACTTCTCACTAAGATACTCAAAAGTATCCTTTGGTAAGGGCTTTGTGAATATGTCTACCAACTAATCTTTAGTGCTCACATAGTCCAACTTGACTTCCTTCTCTACCACTTTTTCTCTTAGGAAGTGATACTTGATCTCAATGTGCTTTTTTTTTGCATGCATCATAGGGTTCTTTGACATATTGATAGTGCTAGTGTTATCACAGTAAATAACAATAGGATAATCAATCTGAATTCCAAAATCCTTTACCATCTACTTAATCCAAACAATTGTAGAACAATTCAAGGCTACTACAACATACTCTATTTGTGTTGTTGACTAAGAGATATAATTATGTTTCTTGCTTGTCCAAGTGACAAGTCTATCACCAAGAAACACTGCTCCACCCGATGTACTCTTTCTGTAATCAATGCATCCTACCCAATATCCATTAGTGTACACATGAAGCTCAACATTTTCTGAATTAGGATACCATAGAACATAGTCTATAGTGCCTTGCAAATATTTGAATATTCTTTTTACTACCATGAGGTGACTTTATTTAGGCTCTGCTAAAAATCTTCCAACTATGCCAATTGTATTGGAAATATCAGGTCTAGTTTGAGTAAGATATATGAGTTTTCCAATCATAGATTTGTATAATGTTATATCTACTACTGGTGAGTCATCTTCTTTTGTAAGCTTACATCTAGTGATCATAGGTGTCCCTTCTGGCTTGCAATCATCCATCTTGAATTTATTCAATATCTCTTTCACATATTTGGACTGATTAATGAAAATAGCTTTCTCTATCTACTATACATTTAGTACCGAAAAGTACTTGATATGACCAATCATGCTCAGCTCAAATTCACTCTACATTTCTTTAGAAAATTCTGCACTTAGTTTATCATTACCTCCAAAGATAATGTCATCCACAAATATCCATCAAGTCTCTCATCCTAGGCTCTAGGGGCTTGCCTAAGTTCATAGAGGGATTTCTTCAATCTACATACCATATTAGGTCTATATAATAAGGTGAATCCTTCTGGCTACTCAATGTACACTTCTTCTTTTAGCTCTCCATTCAAGAATGCTGACTTGACATCCATCCAATAAACCTTGAAGTTTTTGAATGTTGCAAAAGCTAGAAACAACTTAATAGCTTCTAACCTACTAACAGTTGCAAATGTGTTTGAATAATCAATGCCTTCTCTTTGTGCATATCCCTTACATACTAATCTTTCTTTTTTTCTTACTACTGTACCATCTTCTTTCATATTATTACTGAATATCCACTTTTTTCCAATTAAATTCTTATCACTAGGTCTTGGGACTAGTTCCCAAGTGTCATTCTTAATGATCTAATCAAGTTCTTCTTTCATAGAATCATGCTAATTTGAATCATTGCAAGCATCTTAACCACTTAAAGGTTCAATCTGAGATAGTAAACATATCGCTTCACTGCTAGCTGAGTTCTTTTCTTGTGATCTTGTTAGGACTTTGCCACTCTGATCTCCAATGATGTCTTTCTTGTTGGCAAGTTGACTATACTGATGTATATGACTTGATATAATGTTTTCATTATGGAAAAAAAGTCATATAGAAGTTTGGAGTCAGTGCACTTGATGAGAAGATTAGAATTTAGTTAAGTGTTGAACATTGGACAATGTACAGAGTTCCTGGAGCTCAAAGTATTAGCGCACATGTGTATGGATGAATTATGTCATGTGCCATGGAAGTTAAGTTAGTTAGACTATACTCATGCTTATTCTATGATCACATACGTAGATATGCAAGGATGTGAAAGTTATAGTTAGTTGAAGTTGCATAGCCAGTGTGTGCCAACAAAGAACAAAGCATAGAGCCGACGGTCAGTATTTTGGTTTGTGGTTATAATGTAATGTTGTAAAGGCTACGTGCCCATTGTATTTAGGTTGGTGAAATTTATACTTGTTTGTTTGTAATCACGCTTAAGCCAATTCAATTGGAAGCATTATTTCTAATAAGCTATAAGGCCGACCTAGCTATTTGTTTTGTATGCGCATATAAATATTAGGTGCACCCATTGTAATTAGTATGGAAGTTAAGATAGTTGTGATATGAAGAGAAGAAGTGTGTGAAGATAGTATAAGATGTATTAGAGCTTTTCTAGAGGTCAAAGCATCAACACATCAAAGGAACTGATCAGACAAGCAGTGTCATAGTAACAGTTTAGCAAATAGATATAGTGTCTATCTAAGACAAGAAGGTTGTAGCCTTCACCACTTGAGCAATGAGCTCTAGGATAGTGAGTCCACACCCCTAATAGGGTTTATTGTAAGAGACTCCTAACAAGGTCTGACCCTTAACAAGGTCTACTATACTTAAAGCATTGTAAAGCTACTCCTAACAGGGTAAAGGATCTTCTAACAAGGATCACAAAACCCTAGTGTAGAATATTAGTGGGTGTCAATTCCCACCAGGGTTTTTACTTATTTGGGTTTCCTTGTAACCATATTGGTGTCATGTGTTGAGTTCATGTTTCATGTTTATTTGAATGTTTAATTTAATACTTAAGCATTTAAAGTTCAGTATAAAGATTAAAGTTAAAATACAATGAACACTGATTCACCCTCCCCCCCCCATCAGTGTTCCCATTCCTAACAATTGGTATCAGAGCTCTAGTCGTCAGAAAATAAGTTTAACCACTTGAGGAGATCATGGACAAAGTAGAAATGAAACATTTGAAGAGAAATCTTGAAGCAACTCTTGAAGACCTAGACAATTCTAAAAGAGAAGTTGAAGAACTAAAGGAAAAAATTAGTGATGCTCTATTGGCCATCAAAAAGCTAAGAAGGGATCTAAAAGAATGTTCCACTAGTGAATTGGGAACAATGGTCAAAAAGTTGAATGAAGAAAATGCATCCTTAAAAGATCAGCTTGAGTAATTTGATGATAAACTGATCAATAATCAAGAAGTCTATAATGGACAAGTCAAAGAGAAGCTTCAACTCAATGAGGAATTAAGGAAAGCCACCTTGGAAATCTTGGAGCTAAGGAATAGAAAAGAAAGTTTGGAGTCTGAATTGAAATAAGAAAAGAATCATATTAACAAATTACACACCAGTTCTGATTTGATAGAATCTCAGTTGTATGTAAGAAGAGCCAAAGGAGACACTAGTTGTATTGGATACAATGAAGCACAAAATCATATTGACAACATGCGAGTAAGAAAGGAGACACAAAAGACTCTAATGGTACTGAGAAAACTGAAGATCAAACCAAAGACAAAGATCGACCACCTAAGAATGAGTACAAGCATGTAGGCTGCACTTGTTTTGCATGTAACAAGCATGGACACATTTCAAGAAATCGTATAGAGGTAAGACCCTTTAATGGTTATTGTTATTTGTGTTATAAATTTGGTCATAGAGCTATGAATTGAAAGGCTAGTAAGAAGAATAGGACTCATCATAATTAGAGTAATCATAATCAGTCAAATGTAAGAAGTTCTCAAAATGTTACATGTTAGATATATAACTATAATGGTCACTCAGCTAGACAATGTAAAATGGTGACTCACGTCAATGCGCCAAGGATATGAGACCTCCAGTCATTTTTCACTCTTGTAACAAGGCTAGACATATTTGAAAGTTCTGTAGATCAAGGACACAAAGTCAAGAAAGCCCTAAAAAGGCCGAAGAACTAGTTTTGGATCCCAAAGGTGAAGTCAAGTTTGTGAAAGCCTCAGAGGATGTGAGCTTGATTTGGTTGGAGAATAAGAAGGACAAGATTGATGAGTATGTATTAGATGCATCCCCAGTGGATGCACCCTCTACATCTAAGTGAATGGCCCTTAGGGTCATAGGGGGAGATAATTTAGCTCTAGACCCCTACGCGGCTAGCATACTTACTTTCAGAGTATGCACCTTTGGACTTAAGCTTTTGGAGTGTATAGGAACCTTTGTGCAAGAGTGCACATGCTGATTGTTAGAAGAACTTGAGTTGGAAATTTTGAAGTGACAACTTGGTTTTTGCAACTTGCATTAATGGCAGAATTCTCACTTTAAGTACACAAAAAGTTGTTTGATCACTCATTACATTTGAATTCAAAGTGATTGAAGAGAATAAAGAGCCTTGGAAGTTGTTGTGAAGACTTGGAGATTGATCTATCAGTGTTTGAAGTGTATTTGGTTGGTTGCAGAAACCCTAGCTCTCTGCGCTGATTTGGAAGCCTTTAGATTATCTCAAAAACTAGTTGGAAAGTGATTAACAAGTAAGTCATGGCTACTCCCATTGTTTATGATGTCATTAAAAAGAAGAGATATGTATTAAAGAGACATAGATTTAATTAAACCCTAGATAACTTAGAGGGAGCTTTCTCTTGCACGCCTATGGATGACATGCATGTGGAAGACATTAGGGCATACATCTACTGCAAGAAAGAACCAGTAGGGTTGGATAGATTAAGGGTGCACATGGACACCATGTTGACACTAGAAAAGACATTCATGGATGAATATGCTAAATGGAATGATCACCCTATTATTGAGTATGCTATGGCATATGAATTATATGAGATAGAATGGATAAATATTTTATTGAGCAGAATTCATGATGATTTGTTTTGGATAGGTGATGTGCCAGTAAGAATCACCAATGACCTAATTCATGGGATGACAGGCCTTTCTAGGATAGACACTTTCCTTCCTGTGGGAAAGGATGTTAGAAAGATGGTTGACCAAACATGTAAGTCAAAGAGTGATATGCATGGGATGACAATTGAGCCTATTGAGCAAGAAGACATCAAATTGATGTCAATTATATTGGGATACATGTTTCATCACACCAGCAGGGTGAATAGTGTGTCTGTGGGAACTATTCTAGCATCCATTAGACATGTGAAGGAAGATGGAGAGTTCAACTTGTGTGAGATCTTGCATGCATAGTTGATTGATAACATCAAGGCTATCAAGCATTTCAAGACAAAGATATTCAGGTTTGGGTCATTAATCATTTACATGTACCTCCATATAGTTGGGAGAGTATCAAATTTCTATTTGGACAAGTCCATTCCAACCATGCCATAGATAGCCAACAAAGCATCCACCAAGAGCACTTTAAGAGATTATGTAAGATTGGAATTGAAGGCCTTTAGGCTAAGATATAAATGAGGTACATGATTCTAGAGGGCATTGTGGAAATGTAGAAGGACAAATATGCTTTATGGTTGAAATTGATACAACTTGTATGGAAGCTATTGAGCCAAGAACTAGGTGGATTCATCCACTTGGGGATGAGGTAGAGGAACAAGTCCTTGAAGCATATGCATAGGTACTACTATCAGCCCCCAAAGATCCTAATGAACCTAGATGGGGAAAATATGAGAAGACAAAAGAAATAGATGCAAAGCTAAACAATGTAGCAACAAAAAGAAAGGTTGCTAAAGTCACATTAGAAATCTTGAGAATACATGGTGTGTCTCAAGAAGACCTTGATAAAGCAAGGGATGAAAATATTGCTTTGGAACTGAAGAGCGCAGATGTAGCTTTGGAAGAATCACATGATCCTAAGATGAAGAAGATAAAAATTGAAAAAGATGATAGTTAGAAGGGTAAAGAAGATGATACTTGTTCTGCACCCAAGGAAACCATTGACCTTACTACTCTTCTTGCATATAAGGAAATGCCAAAGAGGAAGAAAGAGGTTGGCACCAGTCATCAATCCTTGAGAGTCACAAGAAATAGAAGGAACACCCAAGCACCTCCTAAACTAAGCTTCAAACCCAGTCTCAGTGTCCTAAGTGCTAGAATAGTTGATGAGGGAAGAATTGACCAAGTTGGGAAACTCTATGACAAGTATAATGAAATAGACAAATCTGAGATTCATGGTATGTTGGTCAAGCACATGCTAAAGTTCAAGAAAATAGTCTTGGAACTTAAAACAATGATTCTTGACAAAGTATGGAATATCCTTGAATTCCAAAAGAGACAAGCTATGGAGGAAGACTAGAGGATAAGGGAGAAGACCTTAGATGGAATTCTTGCAATATGCTCCTTAGAGGGAAAATCAATGCTATTAGATCTTTTGAAGCCTCACCTTAGGACTAAGTCAAGGACATTAAACATAATGGATAAAAACTATGATCATGTTGCATAAGAAACAAATAAAGCTTTTGAGAAGGTCTTTTTGAATAAACATATGTATCCATCTACTGCACCCATAGCTAATGTACTCACAATGGTTACCAAAGGGTTAGAGACCATAAAGGTACAACCTATAGGTCCTCAGGATTCAACGCCTGTAGTGGAAGTACAAATAGAGTTACACAAGTTTGTGCCCATTTTAGAATCAATCAAGGACAACACCATTATCATTGATAATGTTGAGATAGCCATGGTGGCCACTGACATAGAATTGGAGAAATTTGAGGAAGGTTTTGTGAGCACACAAGAAGCTAAAATCTTATGTAGTTCCACTCCCAATCAACAACAAGAATTTTTGATTGAAGATATAATAGAAGAAGAAAAGAAAGAGTAAGAACAAGAAAAACTAGATCAGGAAGAAGAAGACAAGATGGAAGGAAAAGAATAAGAGAAAGCTAAAACTTCTATTGAACTAGCCAAGGAAAAACTAGAAGTGATGGATAGCACTCCCATCACTCCCTCTTTTGCATTGTTGTCAAGTTTGACACCTGACACATTTAATTTGGATTCATGGAGAGAAGAAGACCTAATTAAGTTTAACATCCTAGCTATGGAGAAGGCGAAGGAGAAACAAGTAATGATAAATCCTCTCCTTGTGGAATCTGTGAACATACTGAATAGTTTGTTGCCTGCAAACAAGAAAATGTCTAAGGTACACTCTGTTGATGATGTGATTATAGTTATCTATAAGTTCAAAAGTAAATTTTCAAGCCTTGAAGAATCTGCATCCAAAGTTGTAGAAGAGAAGTATTTGAAGAAGAGATTGAATTATTTGATGAGCAACTTTGCATTAGATCTGAATTCACTCAAGATAGGACAAGCATCCTTGAAGGAATTTTCTGATCAAGGAAGGAAAATCATCACAATCTGCATGGATCAGGATAAGCTTATGGATGCCCATCTCAAGAAAATAAAAGAGGTAGAAGATATGATTGAGCAAGTCAAGAATTCAATAAAAGATCCATTAGTTGATGTAAATACATGCAACAATATTTACCAGGGTTAGATTGATAAGATTGAGAAGGTGGAAAAAGAGATGTCAAAGATCAGGGTAAGGAAAACTCAGCTAAGAAATGCTCTTG
Source organism: Chamaecyparis obtusa (assembly GCA_027943335.1). Taxonomy (NCBI): domain Eukaryota; kingdom Viridiplantae; phylum Streptophyta; class Pinopsida; order Cupressales; family Cupressaceae; genus Chamaecyparis; species Chamaecyparis obtusa. The sequence continues at coordinate 3,041,619 of BSBK01001155.1, read as the reverse complement.
CATCCTCACTAGACATACTTGATCAGAACATCAAGGACATAGACGCCACAATGGTAACTTATGATCCTGGTCCCAAAAGTGACATGGAGAAGATGGAGAAGCTTCAATATGCTTTATATGCCCATCTCCAAATAGTTAACTCTTTGATAACTTTTTGGAAGAAGGAGATTCAGAACCTTAAGATAGCATATCTGAATGTTTTCCCTTAGTGAGTATGTGTAGATATAGTTTTTTTGGTACACCTTTGTCATTAATGTCAAAGGGGGAGTTGTGTATAGAATATGGAGTATAATATGTATAAGAAATGTATAAAAGACAAAAAGTTTTTGTGTTAAGGAACAATTAGCAACTTGGCCATATTGCTTTGTTGTCATCAATGACAAAGGGGGAGATTGTTGGCAAGTTGACTATACTAATGTATATAACTTGATATAGTGTTTTCATTATGGAAACAAAGTCATATAGTAGTTTGGAGTTAACACACTTGAAGAGAAGATCAGCATTCAGTTAAGTGTTGAAGATTGGATAGTGTACAGAGTTCCTACAGATTAGAGCATTAGTGCACATGTGTATGGATGAATTATAGTATGCACCCAAGAACTTAAGTTATTTAGACTATACTCATGCTTAGTCTATGAGCACATAAGTAGATATGCAAGGATGTGAAAGTTACAGTCAATTGAAGTTTTACAGCCATTGTGTGCTAGCAGAGAATAGAGCATAGAGCCGACAGTCAGTATTTTGGTTTGCGATTATAATGTAATGTTGTAAAGGCTATGCACCCATTGTATTTAGGTTTTTGACATGTATACTTGTTTTTTTGTAAGCAGGCTTAAGCCAATTCAATTGGAAGTATTATTTGTAATAAGTTATAAGGCTGACCTAGTTGTTTGTTTTGTATGCACATATAAATATTAGGTGCACCCATTGTAGTTAGTATAAAAGTCAAGATAGAGTTGTGATAAGTAGAGAAGAAGTGTGAAAAGATACTATAAGATGTATTAGAGCTTTTCTAGAGGTCAAAGCATCATTGCATCAAAGGAACTGATCAGACAAGCAGTGTCATAGTAACAGTTCAGCAAACAGATATAGTGTTAATCTAAGACAAGAAGGTTGTAGCCTTCACCACTTGAGCAGTGAGATCTAGGACAATGATTCCACACCCCTAATAGGGTTTATTGTAAAAGAATCCTAATAGGATCCAACCCTTAACAAGGTCTACTATACTTAAAGCATTGTAAAGCTAGTCCTAATAGTGTAAAGGATCTTCTAACAAGGATCATAGAAAACTAGTACAAAATATTAGTAGGTGTCAATTCCCACTGGGGTTTTTACCTATTTGAGTTTCCCTATAGCCATATTGGTGTCATGTGTTGATTTCATGTTTCATGTTTATGTGAATGTTTGATTCAGTACTTAAGCATTTAAAGTTCAGTATAAAGATTAAAGTGAAAATTTAAAGTATAGTGAACACTAATTCACCCTCCCCCCCCCCTCTCAGTGTTCCCATTCCTAACATTTCTTGGAATGGTTTCTAGATGTAGACTTTGGAACTTTAGGTGATGTTGACTAATCAGCCTTAGAAGTATCTTCTTCACTTGTTTTAGGGTTATTGAATAACACATCATTACTATCAAATATTTCTTCAATAACTATCTCACTAGTGGAGGGTCTGGGTTCTTCTTCAATAATGGGTGAGTAATCATGATATCTTTCTTGAATTATAAACTTTTCATCAATCTTCACATGAGAACTTTCAATGATCTTTTTCAATCTTAAATTGAAACATCTATAAGCTTTACTTTTAGTAGAGTAACCAAGGAAAATACTTTCATCACTTCTTGCATCAAACTTGCCTATTGCTTCATCCCTCTTGATGTAGCACTTACTTCCAAATATTTTGAAGTATTTTACTATGGGAACATTAAAAAACCATAGCTCATAAGTGTAATCATCAAAAAATGGTCATCTAGACTATTAGCCCCTTTCTAGAATTATTTGCTAAATTCATCAATTGCTCATTCTTGATCAAATCCTAATTCTATCATTTATTCGATTATATTCTATGGTTTAACCATCTTATCCTAAGTCTTCATTTAATTAAAAGGAATTCCCTCCCCTTTTATTAAATAAAAATCCCCACTTACCTTTTATCCTAATTTGCACAAATAAAGTATTATTCCTATTTTATAAATAAGAAGAAAAGGCTCTTTTTGTCTCATATGAGGCACAAAAGTCAACACTTCTTTCTCATTAGAGGAGACTTGTCCACATAGATTTCTCCCACTTTCAAGCTCCACCCTTGATCACATCTTTTTCCTCTTAATCTCCATGGTCCATCTATCTTTAAAAGGAGTGCTCTTTTCTCATTCTAGGATCCCCACTCTTGATGCTAATGTTGTGCTGTAGGTTTTCTTGGTGACATTGGAGCTTTTGAAGATTTGTTGCATTTTGATTCTCATAGTTGCATTGTAGCTTAATTCTCATAGCATTCTTAGCTTAGATTACTTTCATGCTTTAGCTTAATTCACATAGTTTAACTAGTAATAGATTGTAACTCTTTCAATTTTATAGTTTAGTTGCATTCTTGCATCCTCATTCTAGCATTAGCTTGCATTGCATTTTCATTGTGATTCTTGAATATATTGGCATTCTTTCCCTTGTCTCTTTGAATCTACCATTGCATGGTTTACTAGCAAGGTTCCATGCTTAATAGATCTAGCTGGGAGCCCTCTAAACACCCTTGCACTCCATGCCTAGGGAGCTCTAGGTCACTTTTCAAGGTTTCAAATCCATGGATTCCCTTGGAATCAATGGCTTAGAGAAGTGCACATTTTGAGTGTACATTTATGGCACCCCACGTGGGGCAGAACAACTCTATTTTGCCTTTCTTTTCATGCATTTCCTCTTCTTCTTTTTTTCACATTTATCTTGTTGTTTCAGTTGTTTTTTTGTTTTTTTTCTAATAGAGTATCATATGACATTTTCTCAGTATCATATGATAGTTTCATACATATTCGTGCGATACTTCACCAGTCAAAGTATTGTACAACCGTATAAGATTCTATCACCCAGCTATATAATACTCTATCATCTAGTGTAGTGTGAAGTATCATTTAGAACAGAAGTATTGCACCCCTGTACTAAAAAGTATCGTATGATTCTCTACTGTAGAAACTGTCATCTGGGCCTGAAAGTGACTATTTTTGGCTCTTTTCTTGCAAGATTCAGGTTTTCTACTTTTTGGTTTTTTATTTGCTGTGTTAGAATAGAGGTTTATTTGCAAGTTATATATGATTTTGCTATACTAACTCTTGTGGGCCTAACGAGTTGTGCTTATAGGTGTGCCCTAATTGCTTGCATAATTTATTAAAATAACACATGTCAAAGCTTCAAATACTCAAGGGCTACTAATCTTTCTTGCAGGGCTACCCAAAGCATATAAACAATCAAGTGCTTGTTCTTTTCTTTCATTTAAGTGTGGCATTATACTAGTTCATTTTTCTTAGGCACTTAATATCTTGTCATATGAGTCTTTTGGTGGTAGGAGAGTATGCTCTTCACCCTTGTGGTGAACTAGAAATCTTGACCCACCTCTAGATTTTGAAAGAAAGAGGGCTAATTGAACATTGCTTGGTTTGTTTGGGAAAGGATTTTGAGATAGGGGAGTATGCTCTTCACCCTTGTGGTGAACCAAAAACCTTAACTTTCAAAAGTTGATGCACTTCTTGTTTAGTCTAAAATCCCTTAGAGGGCCTACTCTTGAGAAATCAAGAGGAACGACCCAAGTGGGGACAAGATAATACCTGGCTATTCTAACCCACTATAAAATCAAGGCTATCAAGGACACAAAACCTTGGTAGATGTAATACTTGTCTTTGCTTAGTGTGAGTACTTGTGGGATTGTGACCATGAGAAAAAGTCTAAGCAAGAATGTTTAAGGTACTCTTGTGGCGGCGAGGTCTATTACTTGCTATAAGGTAAGGAGTCCCTTCAGGGAGAAAGAGGGGTATTGCAAACATAAGCCCTTATTATGAACCTTAGATAGAAGCTACCCAATTTTTCCACTCAACATCTTGGTGCAAGGATCGATCCTAGTGGAGTAACTCGGATTACCCTATTAGTGACTTTTCTTACTGAATCCCATTACAAGCCTTAAATGCTTCAATTGAACTCTATGATTCCTAACTCCTAATTCCAAGCAAGAAAAGACTAATTGACAAGGAGAAACTCCTTCTACACTTCAGACTCCATAGAACCAAGTGGGCGTACCTAAAACATGCTAAGTCTGCATACATAAACACTCTCTCACTAAAATCCTTTATGCAGACATGAAAAATAGTGGATTGTGACAAGGATATACACCCTTCTTCTCTTCAAACCTGGAGGCTCAGGTAGGCTAACCTATTTGATTCACTTCTACAAGGAATCACCAAAAGCACTTGCACTATTCAATGCAATCTACAAACATTTATGCTCTTAAATTGGAAATGTAAAATGATTTCAATTAATGTTGGATGAAGAAAACTACTATTCAAGCCAAGACCTATGCCTTATCTATTGGGCAATAGATTCAAACAAATATGCAATCCCATAAAACCCTAACTCCAACTCAAGAACCTGAATGAAATGCCTTGCAGACCATTCTTCTCATTTCAACACCTAGATATCAAATTCATATATAAACCTTAAATTCTCAGAACTTGTATTGAAGATTGACTCTCTCCTTAACAGAAACTTAAAAACAAGATCACAACTACCTTATAGCCAATGCATCAAAATGCCTTACAAACTGACACACAAGAACTAAGACTAGATACACAAAGACATCAACGAGAACTGAATAGGGATTCCATTATTTTCATGAAAATTCACCTAAAACTGTACATTGCAAGACCATGAACACAAAAATATAAGACTGAGAAGCCTGAAGCTGTCCTAGCAGCATAAATTTTCAACATCCTTTATAAAATGAGAGAAAAACCAGGATATAGAAAATGAGAGTCAGTTGAAAACTAACTGACAGCTATCCATCTTTGGCATGAAAATATCTCCAGGTTTTCCCACACTTTTCTCTACAACTGATTCTCCAAACTGTTCCATTGTGTGCAATCATTTCCAAACTGATCTGATTTTGATTATGATCCTCAGATTTCAAATCCAGACTACTCTTTCACACTTCACTAAAATTGAAAATAGTCACCACCATGAGATTCCTCATCCTTTCCTATTTCCAAACATATATAACACTTGATGTTCTGATAAAAATTGAATTTCTAGAACATTTTTCCATGAACAAGCTTGGTCTTTTAAATTTTTGAATATTTTTGAATGTTTGAACTATATCATTTTTCCAAATCTTTTAAATCTAATATTTTAACCATTTTTAGCACTTTTCCATGGAATGTACTAGAACTTGACACTTATCATCTTTTCATTGGATGCTCAGACTTGATCTCAGGTCTTAACCCCTGATTAGGAGATTTGGCAAATGGCTTGCATCTCTGAATCTCTAAATTAATTTCTTGACCATAGTTAAACTCGGCGACCACTAGAAATAGTCTATCTCTAGATCTCTGAATTGAACTTTGACCCTGGGTTAGATCTAGAGAATGGGTGACTAAGCCCATTCTCCAAATCTCAGAATGAAATTGCCTTAACTACCAAGACTTGGAGATCTTGTGACTAGTGTATTCTCCTAACCTCAGAATGGCTCTGCACTAACCACTAGCATTCAGCAACCTGGCGACTAGCGGTTAACTAGCCCCCACCTCCAGATCTTTAGATTTTTTCTAACTACCTAGTTTATCTAGCGAATTCATGAGCATTCACCACGTGTCATCTTTGTCCTCATCACTATCATGCCACCTATTCTAAAAAATTTACTTACCTGCATAGACCTACCTGCACCAAAATCAAGGCACCCTTAGAATGGTCATGTGGGTAGAGCCTCCAACATTTCATCTTGTTTCATTGTGGGATTGGACTTGTATTTATGCACCGTAAATCCCCATTTTGGCATGCATGTGGGACAATTGGTTTTGAAGTTTTAAAGCCTTGCCTACTTCTAGCACCAAAATTAGAGGGGCCCACCATGCATTGAGACTTCCATTTTACTTTACAAAATCTAATTGAAACATATTTATAGCCTACACATTGGTTTTTGCTGGCATTGTTCATAACTGTTGCATCGCTCCTCCTACCCTCACGTGAGCACCCACCTTGTTGTGGCTATCTCCTCATTTGTTTTTATTGGCAGTCTTCACATTTTAGAACTACCACTCCCCTTCATATAGTATTCACATAGAGGACCCATGTTTTTAAGCAACTCCCAAATTGGAAGGCCCCATTCATCCCTCTATGTGTGGCCTCCTTCAATTGTTGGCAGCCTCTCCTCCTTCATTGTATCTAGAGCCTTTTGCATGGTCCTTCACATAGTGTTATTACGCTAAGATGCAACTCATTCCTCACGTGTTGGCTTTTCAAGACATGCCAAACATTGTAAAATAATACTGGCAGTCACTTTTAAAATGTGATGCCCCCCTTCAATACTTGTGTGATTTTCCTCTGTTTTGACCAAAACTTGGCTCTACACACTCCAATTTTAATATGCTAGTTCTTTATTCACCATGCCTGCAAGGGACCCACTCAAATTACCATTCTCAAACTAGTGCATGGGCAAATATGGGTAGAATTGAGCTCTCAGTTTCTGGTGCAAAGCCAATGATGTAGAATGTAACAGAAATCCAAATCAATGCTTCTAAAAAAGATAGCAGGATCTTCACTATCCATGCTAGCAATGCATAAGCCCAAGCTAGATAGAATAGGTCTCTTTTCTTGTAGAAAATTGGAAGGTAGCCAACTATCATTGACATTTCTAGAAATTCATTAAACATCACATGGACTAGACCGAAGAACATAGCTCCTATATAGAGATTTCCATCTATATTATCTATTTATCAGGATTCATTCTTCTTTCTTTGATAAAATGATTAAAAAGAAAGCTTGAGCTCTCCAAATCATATTGCTTTGGTCCCTCTACTTCCACAATCTCCCACCAGACATCAACCATGAGCCCATCAACATTTTTAGACTTAAGGGCTTTTAGATTTTCAATTAGAAAATCTTTATTTTGGAAGGGTATTATCATTTGAGATCACATTTTAGTGGAAACATGACAAACATGGGGATATAAGGTGATAGTAAAAGTTTTGTTTTTGCCTTCAAAATGGGATCAACATGCATTTCTTCAACATTTACCACAACTTAGTTAATCATACTATATCCCATAAATCAATAATTTGAAGTTTCATTTTGATCAAATACAGCACATGAATAGGCACCACTACATAGGTTGCTAGAGAGTTGGAAGTTCAAAAACATCAATATAAAATTGAGCCAAAAAGAGGGCATCAACCACCTATGAATCAACATCATTCATTGCATTTACCCTAAATGCCACCACCAAGTGAAAACAAACCATGATGTCTCAAAGAATCAACCACATAGTTGTTTCTTTTTACACTTTGTCACAATTGCCAAACCACACTAACGACATTCGGGAGCGGCCTTAAAAACTAACTAAAAGGCCTGACAAGAACATGCCATTTGGAACTCTCATTCACTTCCAACACTATAGTACTCTTATCAGAGGAAATGGATCACAAGGATTCAAGCTGAAAGATAGGACCGAAAAAACATGGCCACTAAGAAACATTCCTTGTCCGCACTGCCAGAATCACTAAAGTTGCCTTCGGAACTGGCCTTTAAAACTGACCAAATGAAATTTTTAGAGACCAGAAACATGGGCATTGATTCACCCCCAAAAAAAGAACATGATTCCATAACCAATTTTCCAAAAGATCAAATGGCCACTTACAATTAATCACCAAAGTCAGCTCATTAGTAAAAATCAGAATATAAAATAGTGAAAATCATAGAAACTGGGTTCGGACTCGACTTTGAAAACTAGGCTAAACATGACATTAGGATCCAAAAATAGGGGCATTTATTATTTGTCATACAGAGAGTATAATTCCACAATTAGGGCTCATGATGAATAATAGGGTGCATTTGGCAATCAGGCAAAGATAGGCTCTCAGAATTGCAAACTGGGAAACATAGTAAAACAGTGATTTGTTTATACGGAATAACCTTGGGAATGCATGCTAAAAGATTCATCAAGACTTCTAACTTGGCATACTTGTAGTATTTTTAGAATAGAACATAGTGGTACAACCCATTCAGGCTCATCAATCATGGATAATAAGTTATAACATCACAAATAGGGGTACACATCAATCTGCACATTTCACAACTTGTAAAACAACAGAAGTTGTATTTGGAATCGCATTTGCAAATTGAGCAAATTGATTCGTCATGACCTCAAAATTGAAACATAGGAAGTATTTGACCCCTAGAATATGATGAAAAAATAATTTTCTCAATAGGGTCAATTGGGTCAAAGATATGATTGGTCAAACAGGCCCTTCTAGAATTCTGACCATTACACAAGTGCATGACAACAACAAACTAGCAACTTTGAGGGGTTCGAAACCTAATCAAATGGATTCAAAATGACTTGAAAATTGGAACATAGGTTCTTTGATATGCATACTAAACATCCTCAAAGTGGTGGGTCATGAAACATTTTTGGACACAAGATATTCAAAGGCAAATTGGGCTACTATACTCTATTTGATACTCTATACTATACTCTGTTTGATACTATAGTCAAAGGCAAATTGGGCAAATTGGGCAAATTGGGCTATTGTGCAATTTGACACTTGCTCAAAATGGGACTTCATCGAATGATTCAAGATGATAAAATAACATCATAGAATGCATGCATATACTGAATGGAGTGTGTTAAACACTTGGAACACCTCATAGGCTTCAAAATGACAGCTGGGTACATATGCATGAAAATCATTTAAAGGGCTTCAAACTATAAAACTTTAACATGGTACTCAAAACCCATGTTGCATTTTTGAGTCCCAACACACCCCAATATTTTACACTCACCATCTATGTTCCTTTGGTTGTGTCATTGGCACTTCCATGACAAAGCCAATATCTATTGTGGGCAACCACTTTGTGTGAGGCAATGGGACATCAAGTGTGGGATAAGTTGTTGAGTATTGAGCCTTTGTCTTTCTAAGTTAGCAAGTGCTTGAATTGTCTTCACTATGATCTACCTATGTAAACATTCTTAAACATTAAATATCATGGTAGTGTTCATAGGATTTTCTGTTTTGATATCCCAAGTGCATGTCTTGGCAAGGTTGCTTTTGCTCTTGTTCAATTGTTTTATGACACGATTGATCCCTTACTATTTGCAAACCTATCTGTTTTCCACTGTTACTGTGTTCCAAACTAAAAAATTGAGCTTACCAAACCACAACTTTGATCAAATTACCTTCAACACTAGATTTTTCACATTCACTAGTCAAACATCGTGCGATACTGAACATTCATCGCACCACTTGCCTGATTATTATTGTGTGATACTTCATTGCTAAACTTGTATTTCCTGAGCATTATACATTCTATCATGTCAACTACCTAGTTACTATCACACTGTTGTGTGTGAAATATTGTTTGGCCAAATTGTATCACCCTGCTTTCCTAAGAACTATCACACAGAATCATTTTGTTGTCTTACTGCTGTCTGCAATCCAGAGTTGTCAATTTGATCCTAGTTTGTCTCAGAGTGTCCTTCCTTGTTCTTACCTGAATCTGACTTGTTATTTGCATGATTAAGTCTATTCTAGACTGAGAAAGATGATTTAAAACTATTGGATTGGAGCCTATCAAATGTTACTTTTGATCACTTGTCACATTACGGTTACCTCTCTAGCTATTTGCTAATCAAGCTTCTTGCACATATCTCAGCTTGAGTCAATTGACTGCTGTAAGTTCTTGAGCACCTTTGACAAGCCATCTCGATCTATTGTTCTATCTTGACAAGTGATCTTTATTGGCTTTGCTAATCTCAAAATCCAAGAAACTTTTCCTTGTTCTATTAGTCAAACAACATTCATTTTTCATGCCAGTTACAACTCAGTTTCAATTTGAGCAAGCGAGTCACCCTTCATTCAACTATACGCAGTTACCCTCTCCTACAAGATGCTCACGAGTGCTATTTAGTGATGATAGTTCTAGCCCAAACAAATCTGAGGATTCTAGAGATTCCAAGGTCACCCCATGGGATAAAGGAGGCTTCCTTTTTTCTGCAATTAAGACCCCAAAAGCATAGATAGTGTCTCACTTACCTTGACTGAACAAGAGAAATATCATTGTTTACAAGAACACTTTGAGCATAGACACAACCAATCATGCTGAGATAAGGAGCATAATAAAAACATAATGGATGCTGCTAGGAACACATCTTTAAGAGGAATGTCTCACGATCAAGCTGAGACTAGTGGTTATGAACATAGACCTTCTTTTGGTATTAGTGGCAATCATGGTAACAATATGCCACCTAGATCTCCTCCAAGATGAACTTTTTCTGCACCTTCTTCACCTCCTTGACCTCCTCCATCTCATCATGAGGAAGAGGCCAATGATGACATTTCTAGTGAAGAACTTATGAGGTTTGAACAAGATGAGGCTTCCCAATGTTTGATGCATAAACTTTTAACCGTAATGGAGATCAATACTTTCAATACATGACTTTTGGAGGATACAAGCTCCCTCCTAGTTATGATGTCCACCAAATTTTTCAAGAAAGATTTCCAACCAAGTATGAAATCCTTAGAGAAGAATTACAATGAATCAGCGTCTTGCTCAACTTGCAATAGAAAAGGAACCTTCAAAGGTCTCTTTTGTAGAATCTATTTGTGCTCTTCCCTTTGATAGGAGTCTATACATGGTCCCATTTCCTAAGGATATTGAGGTTCCCAAATATGATAAGTATGATGGAAATGGTGATCCCCATGACCATGTGCATCATTTTTAAACTCTTAGCATGGACTTCCTTCATGAGGACACATTTCTACTATGATTGTTCCCTAGGAGTTTAAGAGGACAAGCTCTAGAATGGTTTGCAAAATTAACACCTCCTCTCAAGACCTTTGATGAGTTGGCTAGGAATTTAACTCAACATTATTCATGCAAAATTCAGTAGCCTATTACCATGATAGATCTCTATGCTCTAAGGCAAAATCAAGGTGAATCATTTACTACCTACTTGCAATGTTGGAGGTCGCTCTATTCTAGATATCCTAGTCAACTGCCCGAGAGAGAAAAGATCAACATCTTTGTCAACACTCTTGTAAGTAAATTATATTATGATCTAAGGAAAAAAAATTTCTCCTCTTTCAATGACATGGTTGAAAGTGCATACCATATTGAGGATGATGCCATAAGGAAAGGGGATATTGTCATCAACAAAGATACCAAAGGTAATGGAAAGGACAATAACAAACCCTAGAAAATAAAACAAATATGTTGTCAATGATGGAGTTATGGATGTTCCTAAAGCTAAAGAGTCCACTTTCCACCTTTGTAATGCTATCTACACAGCTAAACAACAAGAGGCTACCAACACTCAAAGTCCTCCTAAACCTCAATATGAAGAAAACCCAAGTCATATCAATGATGAGTCTACACCAAGTTGGTTGAACCTTATGATGTGATTCTTAAGACCTTGGTTGCCAATAAGTATCTTACACTTCCTGACAATTCTCATCCCTTCAATCCACTAGTTAAGCCTGATTGGTGGAGAGATGATCATTTTTGCAATTACCATAGGAGTAAGGGACACAACAAGGATAATTGTTTCAAGCTCAAAGATGTTATTCAAGATCTTATTGATGGAGGTGTAATTCTCACAGATGGCTTGGTTAAAAAATTTGATCACAAGGCCTTCAAAACCCCTCTACTTGAGTATTAAAAGGGGGAGTCCTCTTTGATGTAGAGTGACATACAAAAGGTGATGGATTCACTTAAGACTAGTTCAATCCCACAGGATCCTATTAGGCCTCAATGGCAAAATACCCACAAAACTCAATCACCTGACTCCAAATCTTCAACATTGATTAGAAACATGTAAATAAGGTTAATAAAGCAGGTTTTAGACACTTTCAACACTTCAAGCAACTCCAAGTACTCAAATTCCCTAAAACTACCAATTAGGCCTATGAGCCCCCAATTAGCCCTTCCTATCCAGTTTTTCACACTTTTCTTGCAATTTATCCAAAACACTCTACAAATAAATCACCATTCCCAATACCCTTTTGGGATTTCTTTAACATACTCCAAGATCAATATGACTTACTTTGGAAAATGTGCAACAACTAATGACTGTCCCTATTTTTAAGGGGTAAATAGTGAGGGTTAACAAAGAAAGTGCTAGTGATTCACCTTCCAAAACCTATCTAACCACACCTAGGGTTGTATCATGACCCAAAAAAATTATTTTGCAATTTATTAGAGATTCCATCAAGTTTCTCATACCCTACTAGCAAACCCTCCTTCCAAGGTACACCAACCAAGGGTTTCATCAAACTCACCTTTGCAAACCTTTCCTGATCCCTCTAATGGATCCAAAACCTTCACTTGGTCCTATTTATCCATTCCATGTCATAAAATATGCCCATCATGTGGATGGAATCTCCCAACTCATAACTGTTCCAATCATTTGGTGTTCCAAACAACAACTTTCTCTCTACTCAGAGCTCTCTGTCACCATTCTCTATGGTATTCCTGCACACAATCACTTTGAATAGTTAAATTATTATTTACACCTCCTCTCCCACAAGTTATAGAGCATAGATAGATAGTGGGAGAGGTTGTTCCACCATTATTGAATCAAAACAATACAATGCTGTCACGTGACAATCATAAACAGTCAGTTATTTGCTGTGAAAAACCTATAACAGAGGACCTGCTTCTAACAAAAAGAATCGTTAGAACTTCTAAAACATTTGTAAATACAAAACGAAAGCTTTGAATCAAAGTAAAATTTGCACCAAACTATGAAATGTAAGATAGAAGCCTTCACTATTCTGTAACAGTCTGCAAGTAACAGCAATTCACAAAATTGTTTTATTGATTTCTTCAAAGCATTACATTTAGATCTTCGACACACCCCTTCTTGACATCCATTTACATCATTTTTATAGACTTCTTTCCCTTCTAAACTGCCTAACCACTTAGGAAACCGACCAACTTCTCCTAACTATCTGGGTGACAGTTTTGATTAACTTTTAATAAATTGCTAACAACTCTTTACTGTTTACTTCAGACTTTTAAGACTCAAAATTTTTATAAAACTCTTAAGACTAATGCTAATTGACTCTTCTAATGTTTAAAAGACCTATAAAGCCTCACTTAAACCCTTGACTCCATCATAGTGCCCTATGTGGCTTGTTTGGCATCATTTTGACAATTTGACATATTCTTCTATTACATCATATTTATGGCATTTTATATGCACTTTATGAATCTTTGACCCCATTTAATTATCCTAGTACACTCTAGGACCCTATGACAACTTATTAATGACCCCTTTTCCTTACAATGATGCCATTGAAGGCTTACATATTTTATTTCAATACAAAATGATAAAACATATCAAAACACATTTAATGGACCATTATTGGTCTTATTACATCAAATGACCCTTTATGGTTATTTTTCCACCTTGTGACCTTTAATGTCTTCATTTTTTCATCCCTGGCCTAGATGCCCCTGCATCACTCTCAAGAAGAAAAGAATAATCATGATTCCAAGATCAATTATACATATACTCATAATGAGATTGTGATCAACATGGTAGAGCCCATTGAGAGTGTTTTCATGATGAGAGCTCAAGGTAATAGTGATGAAAACCATGATACACCTAAGTTGGTCTTACAAACAATTGATGGTTCATCTTCCTGAAGTGAGACACTGAATGTTGTTACTAGGGGACAAGCCAAAATTGTCCTTAAAATTGCTCATGATCCCAAACAAGCTTCATCTTCTAAACAAGTGGCTTCTTTAGCCATATCTAGCTATGAACTTGTTCACCAGTTACAATGAACACCAGCACAAATATCCATTTTTGAGTTTCTTGAGCTATCCCCTTTGCACAAAGAGATCATTGAAAAGGCTGTACACACAAAAAATGTCCCTAATAACATTGATCGAGATAAGTTCCAAGCTATGGTCAACCATATCTCATCTCCTCACTATCTCTCATTTTTTTCAGATGATGACAAGTCCCTTAGTCACCCACATAATCTTGCTTTACACATCGAGGTCCAAGTCTACCATACTCGAGTCCATCGAGTACTGATAGACAATGGTGTAGGGTTGACTATTATTTCCTTTCATGTTGTGCAACAATTGGGATTGTCCTAATTTGTTGTAGATCCTAGGCAAAAGATCACCATCAAAGCATATGATGAAGTGGAGAGGTCTTTGAAGGGTCTTGTTGTGTTGCTTGTCCAAGTGGGTCTAGTTGTGAAAGATATTGTGTTTCAAGTATTAGACATCCCACTCACATACAACATTCTTCTGGGTCATCCTTGGATCCATGACATGAAAGCTGTCCCTTCTACCTACCATCAATGCATCAAATTCCCATACAACAGTGCTGAGATTGTGATTCCTAGGGACAATGCTATTTCTATTAATACTCTCACTATTGCTAAAACTTTCATCCCACACAATAAACCTTCTCATGATCCTAGTGCATCCCTTGTTGCTACTGAACAAAAATTAAAAATGATAAGTATTGGTATGTGTGAGTACACAATGGATTCTATTGCTACTATGCCTATTTCTCCTAAGGCATATGGTAGACCTTCAGACAAGAAGAAGCCTTCCACTTTTTCCATGACAATTTTTGGTACCTTTTTTCACTCATCCGTACCCTTAGAAGTAGAAAAAGAAGAACAAGTTGTTAGGGATTGGATCTATAAAGAGGAAGAAGACAGTACAACAGTTGGTACTCCCATCTCCCCTAAACGCTATGGTAAAGGCTACACATTTTTGTAGCAAATGGGCTATCAAGGTCAAGGACCTTTAAACAATAATGGACATGCTCTAGTTGAACATTTGAGTCATACTGATGGTTGACACTCTAAAGATACCATGGGTTTGGGATATGGTGTCAAAGATGACCTCCCTGAATGTGCCAGAAATGTTCCCATGACTAGTGACTCAAATATAGATATGGATGAATCACCACTCTACACTATGGCCCAAATGGGAGCTGGTCTCCCTTCTACTTCACTTCTTTGGGGATAATAATGCATACATAATGATGATACAGTTGAAGCCTCTATGTCTAGAAACTATATGCCTCATGAATCACTAAGCTTTGATAGATAATGTAGAAATATTGCATGGTTACTAGAAAGAGGAGATCTCAAACATAATGACATGAGTGCCTCTACTTCTCAACATCCCAAACCTTCTTGGTGCAAACATCCCAGTAGAAGTTCAACGATAGATTTAAATGAGTATGAATGGGACATTCTTTTAGATGGATCTTCCATAGTTGATAGGGAAGTTGATGTGATTCATACTTATAGTGCCCAACCCAATGTAGTTGATGAGTCTCACATAGGTTCTAATGAGTTCGATCCACGTATTGCTTTAGTGAACCACGCTGGTTCTTCTATGCTGAATCTAGATCTTGATACTTTTGGAACCTACTGTATAGGCTTGACTTCTCTCATCACCAAAGATGATACCAATCGCATCAATAACCTTCAACCCATCACTTCACTTCCTCTTGTTCATGTAGATCTCATAGATTGGTTTTCTTGGGATCAAAGACCTACATTTCCTTCCTTCAAAAATAACTATGAGATCACTTGCTACCTCAATGCCATTGAACCTATCACCTCTTCCACCAGTGAACCAACAACAAGTATGATAGAATCAGATATCAAGTACCTCAGTCATAAGATCAAAAGAAAAAATAAATGGTTGGATGGAAAAAACCACATTGTGGAAGTGTCCAAACCCAAAAATAGTAAAAATAAAGATGCATCTAAGGGTGAAAACCTCTCTGAGGTGCCTGAAGATGAGGTACTTGGTAGTCTACCCAGCTACTTCTAGGAGAGATCTTCAGTTCTTATAGAACCTATATAGCCAATCAACTTAGGGATAGAGGATTCTCCTAAAATAATCCATGTAGCTCAATCCCTCTCAGCAAAGGAGAAAGAAAAATTTACCACATTTTTTTAGGAGAAAAAGATCAACTTTGCATGGACATATTTAGACATGCCTAGTTTGGATACTGAACTTATTATGCATCACCTCTCTATTGCTCTAGAGGTAAAACCTATCAAATAGAAACTCCAAAAAATGCACCCTCATGTGGCATTATTGGTTAAGGTTGAACTTGAGAAGCTTCTCAAAGCTAACTTCATAAGGGCTATTGACTATGCTAAATGGATTTCCAACATTGTTCCTATTTCCAAACATGATAAGTCCATTCATGTGTGCACTAACTTTAGAGATCTAAACAAAGTGTTCCCTAAGGATGACTTTCCACTTCCAAACATTGATATGCTAGTGGACATGATAGTAGGCTATGAGATGTATTCCCTTATGGATGGCTTCTCGGATACAATCATATCAAAATGACTCTTGAGGACCAAGAGAAGATAGCTTTCACATGTACATGGGGTACCTTTTGTTGGTATTTCATGTCATTTGGTCTTAAGAATGCCGGTGCAACCTATCAGAGAGCTATGACTACAATATTCCATGATATGATGCATAAAAACATGGAAGACTATGTTGATGACACACTTGCTAAATCACAAAAAAGAAGCACTCATTTATCTGATTTGAGTTTGATATTGGACCACATGGAATGATTTCAACTCAGATTAAATCCTAAGAAATGCGCTTTTAGTGTCACTTATAGGAAACTGCTAGGCTATATCATATCAACAAAAGGAATAGAGGTAGACCTGGAAAAGGTGCAAGCCATCATTTTGATGCCACCTCCTCACAACATAAAACAATTAAGGGGTCTCTAAGGCTATCTCTAATATATTAGGTAGTTCATTTCCCAATTAGCTGACAGAGCTTAACCTTTCAACAAGAATTTTCATAAAGGAGCTACTTGCATATGGAATGAGGAGTGTCAAGAGAACTTGGACCAAATCAAGGATTTCCTAGCAAATCCTCCTATTCTAATGCCACCTATCCAAGGGAAACCTTTGATACTCTATATATCTATTACAACAAATTCTTTAGGAGCTCTCCTTGCACATCAAGATGATATGGGAAAAGAATGAGCTATATATTACATCAGGTGCACCTTGGTTGCTTATGAGCTCAATTATACCAGCATCAAAAAATCTTATCTAGCAGTAGTGTTCATGTCCCAAAAACTCAGACATTACATGCTCATGCATACTACATAGTTGATCACCAAAATTGATCTTTTAAAGTGCCTCTTAAGTAAAGATGCACTTATTGGACAACTCACTAAATGGATACTAATTCTTTCAGAATTTGATATTTAGTATGTTGAAAGGAAAGCCATTAAAGGACAAGCAATTGCAAATTAATTGGCCAAATTTCCCATGACTGATGAATCTCCTCTTCAGATAGACTTCCCAGATGCTTTGATCATGAATATCATAGAGCGTGCCTAGAAAATGTTCTTTGATGGCTCTCATACACAGAATGGGGCTGGCGCTAGAATCTTGTTTGTTACACCTCATGGATACACAATTCCTAAATCATATAAGCTTCTCTTTCCATGCACCAATAATGTTTCTGAATACGAAGCCCTTCTCAATGGTGTTAAGCTTTCCCTATAATGGAGGATCACAAAATTGCATATCTTTGGAGATTCACAACTTGTCATAAATCAAGTAAACAATGATTACTAGACAAAGGATGACAAGTTGATCCCTTACAAGAAGATGATAGACTCACTTAGGAGATATTTCACATTTGTTACATTTTAACAAATTCCTAGAGTTGAGAACAAGGTTGCTGATGCCATGGGTAATTTGGCATCCATTCTACAATTGGAATAACACAAGTCATGCTTTGAGTTCCTAGTGGAAAAGTTGCACTATCCCACCTATGATTCTCCTAATGACTGTGTCATTTACACTATGGTCATTCATGATTCATCCCACTATGCTACTATATTTTCCTATCTCCAAAATTAGAGTATTCCTGAAAACCCCATGCGCAATGAGAAGCACCAACTCATCCACAATGCCTCACATTTTACCCTCATCTTGGGTGACTTGTATAGGAAGGGTCTAGATAGAACTCTCCTTAGGTGTCTAGAAATAGAGGACTCAGAAAAAGCACTAGCTGAAGTCCACGGTGGCATATGTGGTTCACACTCTAATGGTCTTGCGTTAGCTCAAAAATTGCGTAGGGTTGGTTACTATTGGCCTACTATGCAAGCTGATGCTATTCGATATGCCAAGTCCTACAAGAAATGTCAACTACATGGGGATCTCATTTATGCTCCTGGATGTGAGCTTATTCACTCTGTTACATATTGGAAATTTCAGTAATGGGCCTTTGACTTGGTAGGCAAGATTTATCATAGTTCTTCAAGTGGGCATAAATTCATTATTATAGCTACTAAATATTTTACCAAATGGGTGGAAGTTGTCCTGTTGTCTATAGAAATGGGAAAACATGTTTCCCTATTTATCTTGAATCACATCATTTTCTGCTATGGTATTCCTTCTTCCATAGTCACAGATAACAGTGGCTAGTTCAAGAATAAAGACTTGAAATAATTGTGCGAAAAATTCAAAATAAAACAACACTGGTCTTCTATTTACTACCCTCAAGGGAATGACCAAGCTGAGGCCTCGAATAAAACATTGTTGAAAATCCTTCATAGGATAGTGCACAAATTGTTAGGAATGAATGCAAAGTATTTTGGTAGTCATTCTGTAGCAGTTGTTGTTGCATTCATGACTTGGATTGTCATTGATGTCAACACAGTGATATTTTGGTTATCGGAAGGAAAATAGGTACAGTTTTGTTTTGCGCACATGAGGTATTGTAGATTGGATTTTGCATAGTTGATGGTTGTTCTTTGGTGTGTTATTAACCTATGGTTAACAACACAAAAAGAAATTCATTCATTCATAAGAGTTATGAGCATTTTGGTGAAAGCAGTGTTTAGACAATGTTTCTGTGTAGAGGTTTTCAGAAATCGGAGGATATCTCTTAGCTAGGATGGAATCTGATTTTGTGCAGTTAAAGGGATGTTGGAGACTCATTAATGATGATGTGGTTCATAGCACAAACTTTGAGGATATATTTGGAGAAAGTTACAGAATTTGGAAGCTGACATTTTTATGTGAAATTTGTGTGTAGCATGTAGAAATTATTATTTTGTAATTGACGACTGACTCATTTTTAATTATTTGAGTTTGGTATATAAGAAGGAATGTTTTAATTGTTGTAGTGTGGAAGTGTGAGAGTGGAGATGCGAATATATGCATGAAGTGAAGAAGGGAGCTAATTCAGTGATGAAGGAAGACTTGTGAATACAGAGATCAGGGATTGTGATCTTGTGTAGTAGAGAGTGCGGTTTTGGCACAGTATGAAGGACGTAATATATTTCATATTATTCTATTGAATAATTCTAAAGATCCTTTGGATAGTGGGTTCAAAGATCTTTCCTTGAAGCTGTTTGGGCAGTGGGTCCTTCTATCTTCCATAAACTCTTAACCGGGTTAGAATCTTTTAACAGGGATTTGAAATCTCCTAACAGGGATTTATATGTACTGAATGTATTTCATAAGACTCCTAATAGGGTCCATCCTCTAACAAGGAACTTTCATATTAGTACATCATTTTGTGGGCATCATTCCCACCGGGGTTTACTCTTTTCAAGAGGTTCCCTAGTCAACATATCTTCTGTTATTATGCAATTGTGTATGGTTATCTTTCTATGGTTGATTACTACCTTGATTATATTGTTTAAAGCTGTTGAATGGTTAAATTATCAGATAACTTATTCACCCCCCCCCTCTTAGTTATCTTGGGAATCTTTACTTTCTAACAATTGGTATCAGAGCAGCAGGTCCTTGAAAGAAAAGTTTAACAACTTAAGGAGATCCATGGTGAATTTTAGGAAAGAAAGCCCTAAGTTTGATGGAGTAAATTTTGACTACTGGAAAGAAAATATGAAGACACATCTATTATGTTTAGGAATAAGTTATTGGTCGATTACAAAGAATGAGAAGACTATCATTGAGGAAGACAATCTAGAGGCAGGAACTAAAGATAAGCTAGATCTATTCATGTGTAACATACTTGCAAGAGAAGCACTTTTGTCAGCACTACCAGAGAATGAATACAGTCAGGTAAGATGTTTGAAAACATCTCATGAAATTTGGAAAGCTTTACATTCTACTTTTGAAGGTGATGAACATGCAAAGAAGGCTAGATTAAATAATTGGATTTGTGCATTTGAAGATATTAGAATGATGGAAGATGAATCTATTAGAAGCTATATTGGTAGGATGTCTGAGATTGTAATAGGAATAAAGTCTTGTGGAGGTGATAAGATAGAGAATGAAGTGATATGGAAAATTTTGAGAACTTTGACACCAGTATTCAAGAAGACAACACAGATGATTGAACAAGTGATATCTTGTACATCAAACTTTTCAAGAGAGACTCTTCTTGGAAGATTAGAGACAGCAGAGATGAATTTGAGATTAGCAGGAGAGCTACCTAGAATGGAGATAGCATTTAGTGCTCTTAACATTAGACCTACATTATCAAGAAGTACTAGTGTGAGTGGAGATTATGCCAGCAGTAGCAGATCTAAATCTGAGGAAGATAAGAAGATTGAAGAAGGTATTGCATTACTTGTAAAAAGAGAACCGGATGGTAAGAAAATCTTTAAATGTTGGACTTGTCAAGAATATGGTCATTTTGCATCTAAATGTCCTAAAAGAGTTAAGAAGTATAGAAATAAATTTAAACCTAGGAGATCTAAAGAATGTTATTATGCAAATGATGAAGATCTTGAAGCAGGAATTGAAAGACATTTAAGTGATAGTGATAATGATAACTTTGAGGAAATAGGATTTGTAGCAATTAAAGAAGAAAGTTCTGAATCTAATGAAAGGGAAGAAAAAGCATTAGTTTCTCAAGTTGAAAAGAAATCTGATTGGATTATAGATAGTGGTTGTTCACATCATATGACTGGAGATAAAAGAAAGTTTACTAAGTTAGACAATTATGATGGAGGAATTGTTAGAGTTGGTAACAATGCACCTTGTTTGATTAAGGGTATAAGATCTATTACTCTTGATGGAAAGACTAACACTGATGATGTTTACTTTGTTGATGGATTGAGACATAATCTACTAAGTGTTGGACAATTGGTTGATAAGGGTTATCAAGTTTGGTTTGCTGAAGAAACTTGTGTGATAAAAGATAGAGATGGAAATTTGATTGGAAAAGGATCCAGAACCAGAGGTAATGTATTTCAGTCGAATCCTACTGAGATGATAGTTGGTTACGGCATAAAAGGTTTTCTCATATAAACTTTGATAATATTGTCAAGGTGAGTACTACACTTGCGGTAAGAGATTTACCTAGAATTATGAAACCTACTAACATAATTTGTAAAGAATGTATGATGGCAAAGCAGAAAAGGAGTTCATTTCCCAACAAGAAGTTCACATTGACAGAGAAGCTGGAGATTGTTCATAAAGACTTGAGTGGTCCTACTAGGACTAGAGGATTCTATGGAGAAATATATTTTATGATTCTTGTTGATGATTTTACAAGAATGATGTGGATTGCATTTTTGAAATAAAAATCTGAAGCATTTGATAAATTTAAGATCATGAAAAACAAAATTGAAAATGAATCTGGAATGAAGATTAAGTGTCTAAGATCTGATAGAGGTGGTGAATTTACATCTAGAGAGTTTAATATTTTTTGTGAAATGAATGGTATTAAGAGACAACTCTCAGCCCCTAGAACACCAGAACAAAATGGTATTGCAGAAAGAAGGAACAGGTCAGTAATTGAAGTAGCAAGAGCTATGTTATTTGAGAATGATTTGGCTAAGACTTTTTGGAGAGAAGCAGTAAACACAATAGTATACACTATGAACAAAGTACAAATAAGAGCAGATACAAACAAGACACCTTATGAATTATGGTTTGGACATGCACCCTTAGTAAAGTATTTTAGAATTTTTGGAAGTAAATGTTATATAAAGAGAGATGATGATATAGGAAAGTTTGATCCTAGAAGTGATGAAGGAATATTTCTTGGACATTCTTTGAAAAGCAAAGCATATAGATGTTATAAAAAAAGAACTAAGACTATTTTTGAAAGTGCAAATGTAAAAGTTGATGAGAAGTTTAAAATTCAGGAAAGAATGCTTGATTATGAATCTGATGGAGAAGCACAACCTCATCCTAACATTGAAAATACATAATTATTTTTTGAAACTAACAGTGATTTGCTAAATGAAAGTCATACTAAAGAAAATAGAGAAGAAAGCAGAGAAGAATCTACAGTTGGAACAAGATCAATAACTATGACACCTAACAGGTATACTTCAAGACATCACCCTATTGAGCAAGTTATTGGAAGTTTAGATAGAGGAGTTTTGACTCGAAATAAGGTACATTTATGTTTGATTTCTCAAATTGAACCTAAGACTACTTGATGTAGGAGCATCCTGTGTGTAAGAGCAATCTTGCATCACCCAAAAATATTTCTATTTTTGTATTCAATAAGGGCTATCTTGTGTAGAGCTGCTATTTATGGGAACTTGCTATTTTTGGTAAGTTGTTCATAAAATCTCAGAATGTTCTGATTTCGCATGTGGAGGTTCATCTTAGTCATATCAACCTTTCGGTAAAGTTTCATGGCTAGAGTAGGTCTATTTTTGAAGATATTGAAGATTTTCAGTATTGGCAGCAGGGTACAGAAACTTCAAACTTAGTTTTGAAGGCTTTAGATGCCCCGGATGAGGTTGAAAATTTGGGTGACAGGCACTTGCACGCATCAAGCTTGTAGAGCACTTCATGGCATTTTTAGAATGGGGTTATAATAGTCAATCGGGTCAACTAGCGATGACTTATGGTCTTTGAAAGTTGGGTCACCTGAAATGGTAGAAAATAATTTTCCTTCAAAATTTCTATTTGGGTTTCAAATGTCATTTTGAGCCAACTTTGATGTAATAAATTGTAAAATAAAATAATTCTAAGTTTGGTCAGCCCTAAGGGAAAAATTTCTGGAACCTTCTCGGGTGGTGGAAATTGCCTATATAAAGAAGGCCCGTAGTGTTGTCTAGGGCAGTTCTGGGAATTAGATCTCGGTAATAATTTGAGGCTTTTTCCTACGGAATATTGTAAGCGAATGCCCATGTGGCTTTGCATATTGTAATTCTAAAAGTTTGTAATTCCACATTTTTGGAGATAATAAGAAGCCAATTTTATGTTCTTGCAGATTGTTGTTGTTCCTCTATTTCTGTTATGTGCTTGTGGTATTAAAGGCGAGCCCTTCATCACTACTAATGAAGCTTGTGAAGATGAACATTGGATTATTGCTATGAAAGAAGAACTGGAGCAGATTGAAAAAATAAGACATGGGAATTGGTCCCTAGACCTAAAGACAAGAATGTGATTAGAACAAAGTGGGTATTCAGAAACAAGATGAATGAACAAGGAGAAGTAATAAGAAACAAAGAAAGATTCTTATGTAAAGGATATTCACAACAAGAAGGAATTGACTATGAAGAAACCTTTGCACCTATGGCCAGACTTGAAGCAGTGAGAATGTTTCTAGCATATGCAGCTTACAAGAAATTTAAAGTGTATCAGATGGATGTGAAGTCAGTTCTTAATGGTGAATTGGAAGAAGAAGTCTACATTGAGTAGCCAGAAGGTTTTCCTTTGACACAAGAAGGAGATATGGTATGTAAGTTAAAGAAAGCTTTATATGGATTAAAACAAGCACCTAGAACCTGGTATGCAAGATTGGATAAGTATTTATTGAAATTGGGATTTATAAAAGGAACAACAAATAGTAACTTGTACACAAAAGAAATTGAGAATGGTTTGTTGGTTATAGTTATATTTATTGATGACATTATTTTTGGAGGAGAAGATGAAGCTAGTGATAAATTTGCAGATGAAATGAAGACTGAATTTGAGATGAGCATGATTGGAGAAATGAAATATTTTCTAGGATTACAGATAGCAAAAAGCAAGGAAGGTATATTTGTAAGTCGGACTAAGTATTTGAATGACTTATTAAAAATATTTGGAATGGAAGATTCCAAACCTGTTGGAACACCTATGGTAACTGGACATAAGTTATCTAGCAAAGATGAGACACCAGCAGTTGAGCAGAAAAAGTACAGATCTATGATTGGAGGATTGTAGTACTTAACACATACAAGACCGGATATAGCACATTCAGTTGGGATTGTAGCAAGATTTCAAGCAGAACCTAGAGAATCACATTATGCAGCAGTAAAGAGGATACTGAGATATCTGAAAGGAACAATGGATTATGGTATGAGAATTTTGATGACTTTACTTTATGTGCCTATACTAATGCAGATTGGGGAGGCAGCATTGATGACAAGAAAAGCACCAGTGGTGGAGCCTTTTTCTTGGAGGAAAATTGGTCTCTTGGTCAAGTAAGAAGTAGAATTGTACTTCACAAAGTACAACAGAAGTAGAATATGTTGCAGTAGCAAACAATTGTAATCAGATTATTTGGATGAAGCAGATGTTGAAGGATATTGGAATAAAATTTGATGAGCCTGTTGTTATATATTGTGATAACACCAATATAGTGAGCATGTCAAAAAATCCTATTTTTCATTCCAAAACTAAACATATTGAGATCAAGTATCATGTTGTAAGAGAGAAAGTTGTAGAAAAAGAAGTAAGATTGGAGTACATAAGTACAAAGGACCAGATAGCAGATATATTTACAAAGCCTTTACCTAAGGATACATTCATGTATCTAAGAGGTATGCTTGTGGTTATACCCCAACCTAATTTTGAGAATTGATGCAGATGATTGCATCCGTCCAGTGGTATATGAGCCCTATCTTTCTTCTGGATTGGATGTTGGAACTTCCTCTATGCGGGAGTTTATGAGCTGAGTCATGAGGACTCTTGTTATTGTATTTTTTTGAATAGTGTCTTTTGACATTAAGTTATTGTTGACTTAGTGATAGAATTTTTGTCATTGATGTCAATGGGGGAGAGATATACATGAAAAACTTTTGTGGATTGTATGAGAGAGCTGATTAGGAAAACGAAGCAAGATTTGATTTGATATTTTGCAGTGATGTTGCAGTATTGGATTTTTGGAACATTGGATGTTTTTCATCTATGTTTCCATCAATGCCAATGGGGGAGATTGTTAGGAATGAATGAAAAGTATTTTGGCAGTCATTCTATAGCAGTTCTTGTTGCATTCATGACTTGGATTGTCATTGATGTCAACACAGTGATATTCTAGTTATCAGAAGGAAAGCAGGTACAGTTTTGTTTTGCACACCTGATGTATTGCAGATTGGATTTTGTGTAGTTGATGGTATGTTCTTTGGTGTTTTATTAACCTATGGTTAATAGCACAAAAATAAATTCATTCATTCATAAGATTTATGAGCATTTTGGTGAAAGTAGTGTTTAGACAGTGTTTCTGTGTAGCGGTTTTCAGAAATCGGAGGATATCTCTTAACTAGGATGGAATCTGATTTTACATAGTTAAAGGGATGTTGGAGACTCATTAATGATGATGTGGTTCATAGCACAAACTTCTAGGATATGTTTGGAGAAAGTTACAGTATCTAGAAGCTGACAGTTTTATGTGAAATTTGTGTGTAGAGTGTAGAAATTATTATTTTGTAATTGAGGACCGACTCATTTGTAATTATTTGAGTTTGGTATATAAGAAGGAATGTTTTACTTGTTGTAGTGTGGAAGTGTGAGAGTGGAGATGTGAATATATGCATGAAGTGAAGAAGGGAGCTAATTCAGTGATGAAGGAAGACTTGTGAGTACAAAGATCAGGTATTGTGATCTTGTGTAGTAGAGAGTGCGGTTTTGGAACAACATGAAGGAGGTGATATATTTCATATTATTCTATTGAATAATTCTAAATATCCTTTGGACAGTGGGTTCAGAGATCTTGCCTTGAAGCTGTTTGGGCAGTGGGTCCTTCTGTCTTCCATACACTCTTAACCGGGTTAGAATCTTTTAACATGGATTCGAAATCTCCTAACAGGGATTTATATGTACTGAATGTATTTCATAAGACTCCTAACAGGGTCCATCCTCTAACAAGGAACTTTCATATTAGTACATCATTTTGTGGGCATCATTCCCACCGGGGTTTACTCTTTTCAAGAGGTTCTCTAGTCAACATATCTTGTGTTATTGTGCAATTGTGTATGGTTATCTTTCTATGGTTGATTACTATATTGATTATATTGTTTAAAGTTGTTGAATGGTTAAATTATCAGATAACTGATTCAGCCCCCCCCCCTCTCAGTTATCTTGGGGATCTTTACTTTCTAACACAAATTAGGCAAGGATTGGCATCTGTAGATGAATCCTGTGCTATGGGCTTACAAAACTTCTATTCGCACTCCTATAGGTGCCACACCTTTTTCCTTGGTCTATGGTGCTAAGGTTTTCTTACCATTAGAGGTCAAAACATGATCACTGAGAGTCTCTCTACATGGTTTGATTACCAATGAAGACCATAGGGCCATGAGATTTTATGAGCTTACTACTTTGGAGGAATGCCACAAGGCCACCTTTGATCACATGTGCACTTATCAGAAGAGAATGTCTACTACCTATAACAAGAAGGTTCATCCTAGAGAGTTCCAAGTGGGTGAATCAGTCCTAAGAGAAAATCATAAGAATCAATAGAATAGAGAGAAGAAAGGCAAGTTCGAGCCAAATTGGTTAGGGCCTTACATCATCACAACAACATTTGGGTCTGGGGCCTACTAGTTATCTACACCTGAGGGAGAAGAGCTTGTTGAACCTATCAATGTTCTACATCTGAAGAAGTATTATGCCTAAGGTTCTTGAGCTCTTTGTATATATTTTATTGATCCTGAAAAAATTCCAAAAAAATTCATATATGATGTTGAAAAAATTCTAAAAAGCATATAAAGTCCTGAAAAAATAGAGCATCCTAGTGAAAACCTAGCAATAAGTGCTTTGATGTCTCATCAAAAAAATTAAAAAATAAAAAAAATAAAAAAAATAGAAAAAGTGCCTTGGTGAAAACCTGGAAACAGGTGACTTGGTAGCAAAAATACAAAAAAATTATAAAAATCTTGAAAAAATTTTTGCAATAAAAATCTGCTAAGTGGTGAAAACCTGGAAACAAGTGTTGCTTGAGACCCTTGCACCTATGTCTATCAGTCTTGTGTGGTGCTCATTCACTCCACTTCTCGCTTTTCCTTTCCTAGCTTGGAATTGACTCTTGTCTTAGTCTAGGGGGCATACGTCGCTTTAGCTTATCTTGGGTCTCTTTGTGTGTCAAGGTTTCTTGGGCAACTTGGTTCAAACAGTGTTTCTCAACACTTTTCTAAACTATGTTTTTCAACACTTACCTAGCATCAAGTGTTTCTGAACACTTATCATATATCCTGCCCACAGTCTAGAATGATGCGATATTTCTCACTAGTAGATGCGATACTCAAAGTTTAACTCTGACCTACACACACACACTTAAACATTTGACTCACTGAGACTTGCTTCACTTTATTTCTTTGTGCACTATCTATGATGATTTCTTTTGATGAGTGTTCTCTCCCTAATAGTTTTCGATGATGCATAGCGAGAAGACTAGGGGCATGAGGACATGTTTTATTTATTTTCTGCTTGTGGGTATATCTTGTTGATCCTAACTATCATGAACATTTATGCTTGTTCCACTTGACACAGAGGATCTACAATGTACTATCCTTGATTGTTTTCTACAAGTGCATGCTTTTGGTCATCTTGACTTTCTTGTGTCTCGATGTGAGCATAATATTGCTATACTAAACTTAGGGAACCTCACTACACTAGTCATCTTGACCTATATGTCTTCGATCCCTAGGTGGGATTCCCACATACCCATCTGATACAGATCATATTCATATACTCATAGTTATACTAGTGCATATTGTATGATCTTGTGACGCTACCAATAAAGCTTGATGATGATTATTAGAGTCTAACAACTTTGTAACCTTGTAAGTAAACCACTCTTCATAGTAGCTTGCATTCTTAGGTTTATGTTAGTTTAGTTTTTCATCTTGCATATGGAGAGAGCTCTCCTTTCATCTTTCATAGACTTTTCAGTCAATTGTATTCACCTTTCACTTCTTCTCAAATCATGTCTTCCACTTCTTGTCTTTCATATCATGTCCTTTTCTATCCCTATCATCACAAGGGGCTAGTCTTATCATCATATCATCATATAACAAAGATCATTTTCAGAAACATGAGTCTATATCATAACATGAGAACTAAACATACATACATGAGAGAAACTATACATTGGCATTTATAAGCATATATCATACATTTGAGAAATATAACAAGACAATAATACTAAAACATCCATCACAATGAGACAAATACACAAGATATATCATAAATCTAGTCATCTCATATATATATAATGATACAAGTACAATGTGAGATCCAAAATTTGGATAAAGTCTCAAGGAAATGTCTATACATCTAAACCCTAAACCTAGGACTCACTCCCCCCCTCATGTGCAAGAGATGTTGGTGGAGCTGGTAGTCCCATCCTATCAGCTAGCATGTCTAACCTCCCTGCCCTCTCAGAGTAGAGTGGAAATCACTGACCCTTAGGTGTAGCTGCTATGTATAACCCATGATAATTTTCTACCTGTGTCACCTCCTTTTGGATCTTTTCTTCCCTCTCTCACTGATCTATCTTAGCCCATGCATCCAAAAGCCATTGATCACAAATAGTGATCATAGTCTATAGCTGCTATACCTTGACCTCTAAGACCCAAACCCTAGCCTAGAGATCCTCTCCCCCTACAGCTTGCTCCTATCCTACCCCAACCCATCGACAAACTAGTCTCACCTCCTCCTCCTCACTCTCATCCCCCTCCTATTGACATGACCATCTGCAACCACCCAATTGAGATCCATGCCCTACCTCTGCTCTCCCACCACCTCTCCCTCCTTTGTATTCTCTATCATCTCCATCCCACCCTGTGCCTCTGGTTGTGCATCTAGGACTGTAAACCATGGGAAGGGATGCCTTCAGTGCTCTACTATATATGCTGCATCTATCACTACATCTACCATATCTAATAGATAATCCCATGGCTCTCACCACAACCTTGTTGTCTCCTATGCTGCCTACTAGTAATCCAACATTGACAGCTATCCCAGTGTCTCATCCTCCCATACCCTAGCATTATGGTGGTCTCTACCACCACTCTCTACTACCTCCTAAACTGCCTCCATACTGAGGTGATGAAAAAATGCTCTACAATATTTGCATGCCTTCCTAGTAATGGCTGGCTACATAACATATACCTGAGCTCCCGATCCTCATCTCACCACTACTTACACTACTTGTACAACCTCCACTTAAAAGCTATCAACTCATCTATCAGCCTCTAATAATATGTAAGGTCCCCACTATGTGGCTGAGTGATGAACCTGGTATATCTGTATATGTATGGAGTCCTCTGCTCCTGACGCTATACCTATGGTTGCAGGACAGCTATATGGTCCCACGTCCATATCTATACTAGGATGGCTCTGCATGCCCATGATTGGCTATCCCTGTAAATGATCTTATGTAATTCATGATACATATCTACAAGGATCACTAGCCCCCATGCCATCTTCTTGGGTCATGCCACCAAGTCTGCGACTAGTCTCCCCCAACCTAGTGGGAGTCCTCTCTGACTCCTATCAGTAATCAAAGCCTGTGCTGCTATGGAGCACACAATGCAAGGCACTAGATAATCTCGACCATACTCTTGTATCAAACAGTCCCAACTAAGATGTCTGTCTATAATGGTCACATCCTAAAAGAGGTCTTGAATGGCCTAATGCCCCTCTATAGGATTCTGGTCATAGTATACCTGTGCCAACAAAAAATCATATTAGTTTTCATCATATGGAAACACTACATTAATGAATATCTCTACAAACATGATTATGCTCACCATATCTCCATGGCTAGGTACACAAAGGATCTGATAGACATCCTCCAATGTGATGGTGGCCTCTCCAATTGGAAAGTGAAAGGTGTTATGCTCACTATGCCACCTCTCTACCAGTACAGTCCATAATCTTTGGTTTGCCCATATATGGGGCATCTCCAGCAGGTAGGCAAACCCCATCCTAGTCAAATCTGCTCACCCTAGATTGTCTAGATCCTGAACATAGTGCAACCCAACCACCCTCGGTGCTCTAATGATGAGCACCACTAGAGCCTCTTGTAAGTCATAAACCCACAAACTAGATGTTAGAACATGTCATGATGGATGTCTAAAATCATTACAAGTAATATCAAATGCAAAAAATGTCTCTACACATGTTATATTGCTCAAATTAAAGACATATTTTACTTCTTATTATATTGGTGTGACACTATTTGCTAATTCATTATCATGCAATTCTTTCTTCTATAGTAGTGCGATACTTTTTCGTCATACAATAGTTCACACCATGTCACATGACATTTCATCAAGGATCATGCGATACTTTCCTAGATGGTCATGTGATAGTTTGTGGCCCCATGAAATATCACACGATATAGTACATAGAAGCTATGCAATAATTTTAAAGTATCACATGATGTTTTGCTAAGGTATAATTTGAAATTCAAAAAATATGCTTTAAATGTAAAAAACTTCAAACAACTAATTTTTTTTTGAAAACTTACTGGGGCACCATACTGAGGAGGCCAATTGTGCAATTGAGCACACTCAGATTGATGTGTGTGAATGAGAATCATCACCTATTGAGCCATAGTCTCTCTCAAATCTCTCAAAATTCTCAAAATTCACAAAAGCAAAATGATTTTGAAAATGACCTTCTTACCCCTTATATAGCACTTTGACCTTTTGACCCAATTTTCAAAACATCTTGGAATTGCCCAAAAATTGCACCCCTACCTAATTTCGATGTCCTAAATCCATTTTTGGGATTAAAATCGAAATCCAAGTTCATCTTGATGGTCAAAATTGCATTTCAAATTTCTCCTTCTTTTATGTAGTTGGCTAACCGTTTGAGGCCCGATCCTTCGATCTTTGTTGGGGCATCTTCATTTCTTCATCTCCATCTCTTTCAAACTTCTAGTCTTTCATTCATTTCCTTCACTTTGTCTCTCTAAGGGTTTGAATTTATCTTTATCCTATATCCTTCTCAGTCAACCCTAGTCAACTGGGGCATATTTTCATTGCTTGATGGTTATTCTATTATCTTTCATCTTTGATTATGTTTTCTGGTGATTTGATCATGATGCTCTCATCTTGCTTCTGCATTCCCTCTACCTCATTTTAATTTCAATCCTAAGGAAGAAGACATATCCTATGAGCTATTCTCTAGAGAATATGCTTGACCATTCCATTTTCTTTTATTGATCTATCTATCTAACATGTTAGTTCTCATCTTGAGTTTTGATATTGTCCATCTCTCCATTGGAGATTTGCCAGCAGGCCAGTACTGACTATATGTTTGTCATTGATGATCACATATGGAAAGTAGCATGTGTGGAACTCTTATGTAGTGAACCTTCAATATATGTTGCATGGACATGATATCGGCATGATATCATGGGCGCATAGGTCAAGACTATTAGTACAAATAGTTATACAACAACTTTTGTTAGCAGTGTTCCTAATAGAGTAACAGGCAGTATTCTATGTATGGTTGTCCATACAGTTATCATGGATCCTTGTGCACATGGATATATGTTGGAGACATGTTAGTGATTTTAAGTTCATGGATGCATAGTCTGATGATGAGTGCAAGTGAAGCTATGCATTCGCTATTCACCAGTAATAGTTTCCTATGCTTATTCAGAAGAGCCGACAAAGATTTGGTTGGTTCTGGAGTTGCACCTATCCCTTGAGTATGTGTCCTTGGATTTAAGCTTATAGATGAATTATTGATGTTTTGTTAAGAGCACACAAGTTAATTTAGCTTAAGGAGAAAGATCCAATTGTTTTGGTAGAGCCGACAGTGTGTAACATGCGTCTACAACTATCTTATTAGATAGGTCCTAGAATGTGTTGCACCCATAATAGAGCCAATGAATTGTTATCTAAAGGTTGTTATGGTTTCTCTAATATGATTTCAAGGTGGTTCTAATAGGCCAACTTTATTATATCATTCAGAGGAAATATATTTATAGGAAGTCATTTGTGATTGCTGAAGTGTGGTTCATGGTTGATTAGTAAGAGCAGAGGAGAGTGTGTGAAGTGCTAAACCATTAGAAGAAGGTCTATGTGACCAAGTGAAGTATTTATGCTATACATTGGAACTGATCCAGACAACAGGTCTAAGCATAGTTCACAAAGATCAAGATATAGTGTGTATCTATTAAACATAAGGTTGTAGCCTTCACCCCTTTGAGCAGTGAGCTCTTGGACAGTGCATCCTCTCCCCTAACAGGGATTATTATAAAAGACTCCTAACAGGGTGCGACCCTTAACTAGGTCTACTGTACTAAATATATTGTAAATCTACTTCTAAATAGGTAAAGGATCTTCTAGCAAGGATCATAATAAACTAGTATAGAATATTAGTGAGTGTCAATTTCCACTAGGGTTTTTGCCTATTTGGGTTTCCCCATAACCAAAATATTGGTGTTGTGTTCATGTGTTCTTTCGTTGTGTTTATGGTTAATCTTTAAGTATACTTAATTGGATAAATAATTGAAACTTGTAGATAACTGATTCACCCACCCCTCTCGGTTATCTCCATGGGAATATTCCTAACAATTGGTATCAGAGCCAAGTGTTTCAAAGAGAAAACCTAACAACTTGAGGTTAATCAGATGGCATTCTTCAAAAAGAAAGTCCTAAGTTTGATGGAGAAAATTATCTTGATTGGAAAAACAAGATGGTGACTCATATGTAGTGCATTGGTTTTGAATTTTTTAATGTAACTATCAAGGAAGCCAAGATTCCTACCTTAAAAGATCTTGAAAAGGATGATGCTACTAAAAATTAGAAGGAATTGTTTCATCAAAATGCAATAGAAAAAGAAGCCCTTATTATACCCTATTTGACAGTGATTTTTTATATATAAAGAAGGTAGATACAACCCAAAAAATATGGAAGTACCTAGAAGACATATTTGAAGGAGACAAACAAGAAAAGGATGCACACAAAAAGACCTAGAAGAAAAGATACACTGCATTAGAGATGTTTCTTGAAGAAAACATTAAAGCCTATAATCAAATGATCAATGAAGCAGCTGCTGGAATGAGGAATAATGGTGGAGAGATCTCAGAAGAAGACGTAATGGACAAAGTAATGACTACTCTCACTCCTGAATATGAAAACAAGATCAAAATACTTGATGAGACCATGCAGCTTACATTTAATTTCAAAAGAGAGACCTTGATCAACAAACTCTCAGCTTTTGAGATTTCAAGACTTAAAACAGAACCTAAAAGTGAGACAGCCTTCAAAGCAATAGTTCATGGTAAGAAATTTGCAAACACTCCTGGTAATTTTGATGATGATGATGATGAAGAGAAATTTAGATGATTTTATTGCTATGATTGCCAAAAGAGAAAAGAAGGGAAAAGGAAAATATGAAGGTCAATTACCATTTAAATTATTTTCTTGCAATAAGATTGGTCACTTTGCATCTAAGTGTCCCACTAGAGCTAGAAAGTTCAAGAAGGATTACAAGCCTAAGTACTATAAGGAATGTTACTATGCTGAAGATGGAGTTACAGATGATGAATTGGGTGAATAATAAATTGGATTCATTTCTATAGTAGACAAAATAAAAAATAAGACAAATCATAAAGATGAGGAAGAGAAACAAGAGCTAGCATTGATTTCCCAAGCTGATATAAGGACAGACTGGATTATAGATAGTGGTTGCTCACATCACATGACAGGTGATAAAAGTAGATTTTTTCATCTAGGCAAATACAATGGTGGCATGGTTAGATTTGGAGACAACACTCCTAAACCCATAGTTGGTAGAGGAGCCATCATCTTGGATGGAAAGAATAGGACTGATGATGTTCTCTATGTTGATGGTTTGAAACATAACCTTCTCAATGTTGGATAGTTACTTGGAAAAGGCTATCAGTTGGAGTTCAAAGATGACAAATGCATCATTAACAACAAGGATGGTGTTATGATTGCATCAGGTTCAAAGAGTAGAGGTAATGTTTTTCAACTTAATTCTTAAGTAAGTTGTTTCGTTGCTAAAGTTGATGATAGTTGGTTGTGGCATAAAAGACTATGCCATATCAATTTTGATAACATAGTAAAGATAAGAAATGTAAAGGTAGCAAGAGATCTACCTTGCATAGAAAAGCCAATTCATATTATATGCAAGGAATGTGTGATGGGAAAGCATGTGAGAAATCCATTCAGAAGCAAGCTCAATTCAGTAGAGAACAAGTTGGATCTGATTCATACTGACCTATGTGGTCTAACTCAAACAAGATCATACTATGGTGAAAGGTATTTAATTTTGTTTATTGATGATTATACTAGGATGATGTGGTTTGCACTCTTGAAAGACAAGTCATAAGAATTTGAAAAGTTCAAAATATTCAAAGCTATGGTTGAGAATGAATTTGGATTAAAGATAAAATGTTTGAGATCAAATAGAAGAGGAGAATTCACCTCTGATAGCTTCTATGAGTACTGCGAAGAATATGGGATAAAAAGATAGTAAAGTGCACCTAGAACCCCTTAGCAAAATGGTATTATAGAAAGAAGGAATAGGATCATCCTTGATACAACATGCACCATCATGATAGAAGGGAAAGTTGCACATACCTATTGGAGAGATGTAGTCAATACAGTAGTCTACACTATCAATATAATTCAATTAAGACCTAGTGCTGAAAAAACACCATATGAGCTATGGTTTGGTAATGTCCCCACAGTGAAATACTTTAGAATCTTTGGAAGCAAGTGCTACATCAAGAGGGATGATGCAGTAGGCAAGTTTGATTCAAGAATTGATGAAGGTATTTTCCTTGGTTACTCTACTAAAATTAAAGCTTATAGATGTTTCAATTTAAGATTGAAAAAGATCATTGAATGTGCTCATGTTAAGATTGATGAAAAGTTTATGATTCAAGAAAGATATCATGATTACTCACCCATGATTGAAGAAGAACCCATACTATCTACTAGTGAGATAGTTATTGAAGAAATGTTTGAAATTATTGATGTGATATTCAATGACCGTGAAACAAGTGAAGAAGAGACTCCTAAGGCTGATGAGTCAACATCACCTAAAGTTCCAAAGTCTACATCTAGAAATCACTCCAAGGAAGACATCATTGGAGATCAGAGCGGAAAAGTCCTAATAAGATCACAAGCAAAGAACTTAGCTAGTAGTGAAGTGGTATGTTTACTATCTTAGATTGAACCTTCAAGTGTTGAAGATGCTTGTAATGATTCAGATTAGCATGATGCTATGAAAGAAGAACTTGATCAGATTATTAAGAATGACACTTGGGAATTGGTCCCAAGACCTAGTGATAAAAATGTGATTGGAAAAGTTGTAAGAAACAAAGAAAGGTTAGTGTGTAAAGGATATGCACATAGAGAAGGCATTGACTATTTAAACACATTTGCACCTGTGAGAAGATTTGAAGCTATTAAGTTGTTTCTAGATTTTGCAACATTCAAAAAATTCAAGGTTTATCAGATGGATGTCAAGTCAACATTCTTGAATGGAGAACTAAAAGAAGAAGTATACATTGAGTAGCCAGAAGGATTCACCCTATTAGAAAGACCTGATATGGTATGGGTATGTGCAAGATCATGAGGGGCCAAACTATGCCCTTAAGTGGCAATGAAAAATAAGCAAATCAGGGTTAGTCAACTTGACGTGAAAATTTCAACTAGCTATGAATCTAATATCAAAAAGTTGTAAGAATAGAATCTATATAAAATTGAATGTAGTTTCTAAACTACTAGGCCTTTTTTGAGAAGAAGTTAGTATGATTGGTGAAAAGTATAGATTTCAATGCAGCAGTACAAAAATTTCAGGAAAAAAATAAGAAGTAGGTGTATGTCTGACCACCTTAATCATAATCAAATGATAATATTTTATTATAAGATTTTATATATAATTAGTAGACTCATGCTTGGATGTGACACATATTTTTTTGTAATTTTATTCCAAAAAAATAATTAATTATGAATTTTTTGCTACAACATTTTCAGAATAAAAAAACTCCCGTGTTTGACAACCTTAACTCATTCAAAACTTTACAAAATTCAAAAAAAAAAAATTCCCTTATAGTAGGTGAAGCATAGAATGTGACGCATTTTTCAAATTTCAAAAATGTTATACCATCTGAAAGTTATAGTCATTTTTCAATCAGTATATAAACTAGCACTTTAGAGGTAACTCAATTAGAAAATAACTAATAATTACTTACCGAATTCAAATTTTGACAGCAATTATATCGATAGAAATCTGATAATTTCCTTAAGATACCCTTTTTGTTTTATCAAATTTGGGTGAAAAAAAAGTCATCAGCTACATTATCAAAGTTTTGAACTGACATTGCCACTTTTTGGCCCCTCATGATCTTGCACATACCCGTATGCAGATTGAAGAAAGCATTCTATGGACTTAAGCAAGCCCCTAGAGCCTGGTATGATAGACTTGATGGATACCTAACAAAGATTGGATTCAAGAAAGGAGTAGTAGATTGTAGCTTATTCATTAGAGAGACATCTGAAGGACTACTACTTGTAGCCATATTTATGGATGACATTATCTTTGGAGGTAATGACAAGCTTAGTGCTGAATTTTCTAAATAGATGCAAAGTGAATTTGAGATGAGCATGATTGGTCCTATCAAGTACTTTTTGGGACTAAATGTACAATAGACAAAGAAAGGTATTTTCATTAATCAGTCCAAGTATGTGAAAGAAATATTGAAGAAATTCAAGATGGATGATTGCAAGCCAGTAGGGACACCTATGATCATTGGATGCAAGATTACAAAAGAAGATGATTCTGTTAGAAAGTAAAGTCCACCAAGATAACTGAGAGGGGGGAGGTGAATCAATTATCAAATATTTATAAATTTTATCAACTTTAACAACATTTAACCATGTAAGCAATATAATTACCAACCATAGAAAGATATTCATACACAATGACACAATAACACAAGATATGTTGACTAGGGAACCTCTTGATCAGAGAGTAAACCCCGGTGGGAATGATGCCCACAAAAGATACACTAATATAAATATTCCTTGTGAAAGGATGGACTCTATTAGGAGTCTTATGAAATACATTTAGTACTTATGAATCCTTGCTAGGAGATTTTGAATCCTTGTTAAAAGATTCTAACCCTCTTAAGAGTTATGGAAGATAGAAGGACCCACTACCCAAATAGCTTTAATGGAAAGATCATTGAACACACTATCCAACTAATATTAATATTATTCAAAAAAATAATATGAAATATGTTACCTCCTTCACTATGCCAAACAACACTCACTTCTACACCAAATCTCAATTTTAGATCTTTGTACTTCACATGTCTTCCTTCACAATTTCACTTTCACAACTTCATTGGCTCTTTTCTTCACTTCATGCATACATTCACATTCAATTCATAATCAACCATTCTCATAAATCATATAAAAAAAGGAAAAACATTCCTTCTTTTATACCATAGTCAAATAATTACAAATGAGTCAGCACACAATTACAAAATAAAAGTTTCCACACGCTACATTAAATTTAACCAAAAATGACAATTTCCAAATACAATAACTCTTCATGCATGTGAACTCAAAGTTTTCATTCTCAACCACATCACTATCAATGTGTCTCAAACTTTCCTTTAACTACGCAAAACTAGATTCCATCCCAATTAGGAGATATCATCCGATTTCCACAAACTGCTATTCAGGAACACTGCTTGAATACTGCTTCCACCAAAATGCTCATAACTTTCATGAATAAATGAAATACTATCTGCACTCTTAACCATAGACATATAACATATCAAAGAATATAACCTCAACATCACATAGCTCCAACTACAATATCCCACGTGCGCTAATCAAAATACTGTCTACTTCTCTGTGAGTCTCCAGAAGATCACTGTGTTGACATCAATGACAATCATAGTCATGAATGTAACAACAACTGCTATAGAATGAATACCAAGCATTAATTCCTAAAAATCTCCCCCATTGGCATTGATGGAAACATAGATGAAAAAACATCCAATATTCCAAAAATCCAATACTGCAACACTGTTGCTCTGAAAATGCTTCAAGTCCTCTTCATCAATCAAATCTCGCTTCCTTTTCCTATTCAATTCTCTCCAAAAAATGGTACAACTAGTACAAATGTTTTTTCATGTACACTTCTTCCCCATTGACATCAATGACAAAAATTTCATCATTATGTCAAAAACAACTCAATGTCAAAAGACATTGTTTAGAAAATACATTCACAAGAGTCCTTATGACTCAACTCAGATACACATACTTCCCCATAGAGGAAGTACCAACATCTAGTCCATAAGAAAGATAGGGCTCATATACCATTAGATGGATGCAACCAACTCCATCACTACTCAAAAGTAGGCTGGGGCATAACCCCAAGCATACCTCTCAGATACTCAAATGTATCCTTAGGAAAAAGCTTTATAAATATGTCTTCTATTTGTTCCTTTGTGCTTATGTACTCCAGTCTGACTTCTTTCTTAGAAAATTTCTCTCTTACAACCTGATACTTGATCTCTATATGCTTTGTCTTAAAATGTAATACAGGATTCTTAGACATACTGACTGTACTGGTGTTGTCACAATGTATGACAACAGGCTCAACAAACTTCATTCCAATATCCTTTAGCATTTGATTCATCCAAATTATCTAGTTATAATTGTTTGTTGTTGCTACATACTCTACTTCTATTGTGCTCTATGAAATACAATTTTTCTTCTTGCTTAGCCAAGAAACTAATCTTCCTCCAAGAAAAAAGGCTCCACCACTGTTTCTTTCTTTGTCATCAACACTACCTCTCATATCAGCATCTGTATATGCACATAGGATAAAATCATCAGATTTTTCATACCACAATCCATAGTCAATTTTGCCTCTAAATATCTTAGTATCCTCTTTACTACTACATAATGTGATTCTCTAAGTTCAGCTTGAAATCTTGCTACAATTCCAACTGAATGTGCTATATCCGGTCTTGTGTGTGTCAAGTACTACAATCCTTCAATCATGTATTTTTATTTCTTCTTCTCAACTGTCGATGTTTCATCTTTGCTAGATGGTTTGTGTCCTATAACCATAGGTGTTCCAACTGGTTTAGAGTTCTCCATTCCAAATCTTTTTAGAAAATCATTCAAGTACTTTTTCTGACTTACAAAGATACCATCATTGTTCTATGTTATCTGTAATCCTAAAAAGTATTTCATCTCACCAATCATACTCATTTCAAATTTTGTCTTCATTTCATCAGAAAATTTCTCACTAGCCTCATCTTCTCCTCCAAAAATAATGTCATCAACAAAAATAACTATAATCAACAAACCATTTTTAATTTCTTTTGTGTACAAATTGCTATTAGTTGTTCCTTTTGTAAATCTCAGTTTTAACAAATACTTATCTAGTCTTGCATACCAAGTTCTAGGTGCTTGCTTTAGTCCATATAATGCTCTCTTTAGTTTACAAACCATGTCTCCTTCTTGAGTCAAAGGAAAACCTTCAGGCTGCTCAATGTAGACTTCTTCTTCCAATTCACCATTCCATCTGATATACTTTGAATTTTTTAAAGCTACATAGGCCAAAAACATTCTTACTGCTTCAATTCTTGCTATTGGTACAAAATTTTCTTCATAGTCAATTCCTTCTTGCTATGAGTATCCCTTACATACTAATCTTTCTTTGTTCCTTACTACTTCTCCTTGTTCATTCATCTTGTTTCTAAATACCCATTATTTCCAATCACATTCTTCTCTTTAGGTCTAGGGACCAATTCTCATGTCTTATTCTTTTCAATCTGATCTAGTTCTTCTCTCATAGCATTAACCCAATGTTCATCTTCACAAGCTTCACTAGTAGATTTAGGTTCAATTTGAGAAATCAAACATAAATGTACCTTATTCTGAGTAAGAACTCCTTTGTTCAAACTTCCAATAACTTGATCAATAGGATGATGTCTTGATAAATACCTATTTGGTGTCATAGTGTTAGATCTTGCTTCAACTATAGATTCTTCTCTAGATTCCTCTCTGGTTTCTTCAGTAGGAGTCTCATTCAACAATTCACTATCAGTCTCATAGAATAACTCAGTAGTTTCAATTTTAGGCTTAGGATGAGCTTCTTCATCAGATTCATAATCAAGAATTCTGTCCTAAATTTTGAACTATTCATCAACTTTAACATTTGTGCTCTCAACAATAGTTTTTGTTCTCTTATTGTAACATCTATATGCTTTTCTTTTCAAAGAATATCCAAGAAAGCTCCTTCATCACTTCTAGGATTAAATTTTCCAATATCGTCATCTATCTTTATATAACATTTGCTTCCAAAAATTCTAAAATACTTAACTAAGGGTGCATGCCCAAACCATAACTCATAGGGTGTCTTGTCTATGTCTGTTCTCATTTTTACTATGTTCATTGTATATACTACTATATTCACTGCTTCTCTCTAGAATATCTTCGCCAAATCATTTTCAAATAACATAGCTCTTGCTGCTTCAGTCACTAATCTATTTCTTCTTTTTGCAATACCATTTTGTTCAGGTGTTCTAGGGGCTGAAAACTATCTTAATACCATTAACTTCACAAAAGGTGTTAAACTCTCTAGTAGTAAATTCTACTTCTATCAAATCTCAAACATTTAATCTTCATTCCAGATTCATTCTCAACTTTATTCTTAATGATCTTAAACTTATCAAATGCTTCAATTTTTTCTTTCAGAAATGTAATCCACATCATTCTTGTAAAATCATCAACAAGAATCATAAAATACCTTTCTCCAAAGAATCCTCTAGTCCTGGTAGGACTGCTCAAGTCTATATGAAAAATCTCCAACTTCTCTACTGATGTGAACTTCTTACTAGGAAATGAACTTTTCTTCTATTTAGCCATCACACATTCTTTGCAAATCATGTTAGTAGGATTCATAATTTTAGGCAAATCCCTTACTACAAGTGTAGTACTCACTTTCACTATGTTATCAAAGTTTACATGACAAAACCTTCTATGCCATAACCAACTATCATCAATTTTAGTAATCAAACATGTCATCTCAGTAGGATTCAACTAAAATACATTACCTCTGGTTGTAGATCCAGTTCCAATTAGATTTTCATCTTTATCTTTTATCACACAAGTTTTCTCAGTAAACCAAAGTTGATATCCTTGATCAACTAATTGTCCAACACTTAAAAGATTATGTTTGAAACCATCAAAAAAGTAAACATCATCAGTATTAGTCTTTCCATCAAGAGTAATAGATCATATACCTTTAATCAAACAAGGTGCATTGTTTCCATCAAGAGTAATAGATCCTATACCATCTGGTTCTCTCTTCACAAGAAAGCCAATACCTTCTTCAATATTTTTGTCTTCTTCATTTCTAGATCCATTTCTACCAGCATAATCTCCACTCACACTGATGCTTCTTGACAAAGTAGGGCACATACTAAGAGTACTGAATGCTATCTCCATTCTAGGTAAATCTCCTAATAACCTTAGGTTCATCTCTGTTGCTTCCAATCTTCCAAGAAGAGTCTCTCTTGTAAAGTTTGTAGTACAAGGTATAACTTGTTCAATCATCTATGTTGTCTACTTAAATACAGGAGTCAATGTCCTCAGAATTTTCCATATCACTTCGTTCTATGTCTTTGTTCCTCCACAAGATTTTATCCCTGCAACAATTTCTAACATTCTACCAATATAGATTCTAACAGATTCATCTTCCATCATTCTAATATCTTCAAATTCACATATCCAATTATGTAATCTAAATCTCTTTGCATGTTCATCACCTTCAAAAGTAGACTGTAAAGCTTTCCAAATTTCATGAGATTTTTTCAAACATTTTACTTGACTGTATTCATTCTCTATAAGGGTTGTCAAAAGTGTTTCTCTTGCAAGTATGTTACACATGAATAGATCTCTCATCATTAGAACATGTTTCAAGATTGTCTTCTTCAATTATGGTCTTATCATTCTTTGTAATCAACCAATAATCTAGTCCTAAACATAGTAGATGTGTCTTCATCTTCTCTTTCCAGCTGTCAAAATTTACTCTATCAAACTGAGGGCTTTCTTTCCTAAAATTCACCATGGATCTCCTTAAGCTGTTAAACTTCTCTTTCAAGGACCTACTACTCTAATACCAGTTGTTAGAAAGTAAAGTCCACCAAGATAATTGAGGGGGAGGTGGGGGGGGTGAATCATTTATAAGATAATTATAACTTTTATCAACTTCAATAGCATTTAACCATGTAAGCAATATAATTACCAACCATAGAAAGATATTCATACACAATGACATAATAATACAAGATATGTTGACTATGGAACCTCTTGATTAGAGAGTAAACCCTAATGGGAATGATGCCCACAAAAGATGTACTAATATGAATATTCTTTGTGAAAGGATGGACTCTGTTAGGAGTCTTATGAAATACATTTAGTACATATGAATACCTGTTAGGAGATTTTGAATCCCTGTTAAAAGATTCTAACCCTATTAAGAGTTATGGAAGACAAAAGGATGCACTGCCCAAATAGATTCAATGGAAAGATCATTGAAAAGACTATGCAAATGACCTTAAGATTATTCAACAGAATAATATGAAATATGTTACCTCCTTCACTATGCCAAATCGCACTCACTGCTGCACTAGATCTTACTTCACAATTTTGCTTTCACAACTTCATTGGCTCTTTCTTGACTTCATGCATATATTCACATTCAATTCATAATCTATTAGGAATTAATTCTAAAGTGTTTGGCATCCATTCTGTAGCAGTTGTTGTCGCATTCATGACAATGATTGTCATTGATGTCAACATAGTGATTTACTGAAGACTTGTAGAGAAGCAGACAGAGTTTGGATTAGTGCATGTGGATTATTGCACTTGGAGCTATGTGATGTTGAGGTTTTACTCTTTGATATGTCATATGTCTATGGTTAAGAACACAAATAGCAATTCATTGATTTGTAGATGTTATGATCATTTTGGTGGGAGTAGTGTTTAGGTAGAGTTCCTGAGTAGGGGTTTGTGGAAATCAAATGATATCTCCTAATCCATATGCAATCTAGTTTTTCATAGTTAAAGGGAAGTTGAAGACACATTGATAGTAATGTGGATGATAGTGCAAACTTTGAGGTCACACGAGTGAAGATTTATTGTATTTGGAAGCTGACAATTTTATGTAATTTTGGTGTAGCATGTGGAAACTTTTATTTTGTAATTCTATGCCAACTCATTTTTAATTATTTGAGTGTGGTATAAAGGAAGGAATGTATTTCCTTTTTTATGTGTATTATTAAAGTAGTAGCATGATGTTGTGATGCGAAAGTGTGTAATGGTAGCAGAAGTTGTGATGTTGTAAGCATGAAGTGAAGAAAAGAATGAATGTGTGAAGGAAGACATGCAAAGTACAGAGATCTAAAATTGAGATTTGATGTAATAGTGAGTGTGGTTTGGCATATTCAAAGAAGAGGTAACATATTATTCTATTGAGTAATACAAAAATTATTTGGACAGTGTGTTCATTGATCTTACCCTGAAGTTGTTTGGGCAGTGGGTCCTTCTGTCTTCTATAACTCTTAATTGGGTTAGAATCTTTTAACAAGGATTCATATGTACTGAATGTATTTCATAAGACTCCTAATAGATTCCATCTTCTCACAAGGAATATTCATATTAGTGCATCTTTTTTGGGCATCATTCCCACCAGGGTTTACTCTTTGATCAAGAGGTTCCCTAGTCAACATATCTTGTGTCATTATGTTATTGTGTATGAATATCTTTCTATAGTTGGTAATTATATTTCTTATATGGTTTAATGCTATTGAAGATGATAAAAGTTATAATTATCTGA
The DNA here is from genome assembly GCA_027943335.1 of Chamaecyparis obtusa. Classification (NCBI taxonomy): domain Eukaryota; kingdom Viridiplantae; phylum Streptophyta; class Pinopsida; order Cupressales; family Cupressaceae; genus Chamaecyparis; species Chamaecyparis obtusa. The sequence goes on along the minus strand of BSBK01001155.1, from coordinate 2,997,310 downwards.
TAACTAATTCACCCCACCCCCTCTCAGTTATCTTGGTGGACTTTACTTTCTAACAATTTTTATTAGAGTAGTAGGTCCTTGAAAGAGAAGTTTAACAGCTTAAGGAGATCCATGGTGAATTTCAGGAAAGAAAGCCCTAAGTTTGATGGAGTAAATTTTGATAGCTGGAAAGAAAAGATGAAGATACACCTATTATGTTTAGGACTAGGTTATTGGTTGATTACAAATAATAATAAGACTATCATTGAAGAAGACAATATTGAAACATGTATTACGAAAAAGAGAGATCTATTCATGTGTAACATACATGCAAGAGAAGCAGTTTTGACAAAACTATCAGAGAATGAGTATTGTCAGGTAAAATTTTTGAAAAAATCTCATGAAATTTGGAATGCTTTACACTCTACTTTTGAAGGTGATTAACATGCAAAAAGAGTTAGATTACATAATTGGATATGTGCATTTGAAGATATAAGAATGTTGGAAGATGAATCTGTTAGAAGTTATATTGGTAGAACGTCAGAGATCATTTTAGGTATAAAATCTTGTGGAGGAACAAAGATAGAGAATGAAGTGATATGGAAAATTATGAGGACATTGACTCCTGTATTTAAGCAGACAACATAGATGATTGAACAAGTGATACCTTGTACAACAAGCTTTACAAGAGAGACTCTTCTTGGAAGATTGGAAGCAACAAAAAATGAACCTGAGATTATCAAGAGACTTACCTAGAATGGAAACAACATTTAATGCTCTTAATGTTTGCCCTACTTTGTCAAGAAGCATCAGTGTGAGTGGAGATTATGCTGGCAGCATCAAACCTAGAAATGAAGAAGACAAGAAGATTGAAGAAGGTATCACCTTGCTTGTGAAAAGAGAACCAGACGGTAAGAAAATATTTAAATGTTGGACTTGTCAAGAATATGGTCATTTTGCATCTAAATGTCCTAAGAGAGTTAAAAAGTATAGAAGCAATTTAAAACCTAGAAGATCTAAGGAATGTTATTATGCTAATGATGAAGATCTTGAAGCTACTATAGAAATAACTTTAAGTTAAAGTGATACTGAGAATAATGATGACATAGGATTTGTGGCAATTAAAGAAGAAAATCCTGAATCTTATGTTAAGGAAGAAAAAGCCTTAGTTTCTCAAGTTGAAAAGAAAGCTAATTGGATTATAGATAGTGGTTGTTCACATGATATGACTGGAGACATGAAAAAGTTTATAAAGTTGAATGAATATGATGGTGGAGTAGTTAGAGTTGGAAACAATGCACCCTATTTGATTAAAAGTATAGGATCTATTACTCTTGATGGAAAGACTTATACTGATGATGTTTATTTTGTTGATGGATTGAAACATAATCTCTTGAGTGTTGGATAGTTAGTTGATAAGGGATATCAACTTTGGTTTACTGAGAAAACTTGTGTGATAAAGGATAAAGATGGAAATCTGATTGGAACTGGATCTAGAACCAGAGGTAATGTAATTCAGTTGAATCCTACTGAGATGACATGTTTGATTACTAAAATTGATGACAGTTGGTTATGGCATAGAAGGTTTTGTCATATAAACTTTGATAACATTGTGAAAGTAAATACTACACTTGCAGTAAGAGATTTACCTAGAATTATGAAGCCTACTAACATGATTTGCAAAGAATGTGTAATGGCTAAATAGAAGAGAAGTTCTTTTCCTAGTAATAAGTTTACATCTACAGAGAAGTTGGAGATTGTTCATACAGATTCGAGCGGTCCTACCAGGACTAGAGGATTCTATGGAGAAAGGTATTTTATGATTCTTGTTGAAGATTTTACAAGAATGATGTGGATTTCATTTCTTAAAGAAAAATCTGAAGCATTTGATAAGTTTAAGATTGTTAAGAATAAAGTTGAGAATGAATCTAGAATGAAGATTAAATGTCTAAGGTTTGATAGAGGTGGAGAATTTACTTCTAGAGAGTTTAACAACTTTTGTGAAGAAAATGGCATTAAAAGACAATATTCAACCCCTAGAACACCTGAACAAAATGGCATTGCAGAAAGAACAAACAGACTAGTGACTGAAGCAGCAAGAACTATGTTGTTTGAAAATAATTTGGCAAAGGTATTCTAGAGAGAAGCAGTGAACACAGTAGTATATAGAATGAAAAAAGTACAAATCAGAGCAGACATAGACAAGACACCTTATGAATTATGGTTTCGACATGTAGCCTCAGTTAAGTATTTTAGAAGTTTTTGAAGAAAATGTTATATAAAGAGAGATGATGATATTGGAAAGTTTGATCCTAGAAGTGATGATGGTATAATTCTTGAATATTCTTTGAAAAGAAAAGCATATAGATGTTTCAATAAAAGAACTAAGACTATTGTTGAGAGCACAAATGTTAAAGTTGATGAAAAGTTCAAAATTTAGGAAAGAATGCTTGATTATGAATATGATAAAGTAACTCATCCTAAGCCTAATATTGGAACTACTGAATTGTTTTATGAAACTGAGAGTCATTTGTTGAATGAAAGCCATAGTGAAGTTATTGAAGAACCTAAATCTAAAGAGAGATCTGAGACAGTGACACCTAGCAAGAGTTTGTTAAGGAATCATCCTTTTGAATAGATTATTGGGAGCATCAAAAGAGGAGTTCTTACTCAGAATAAGGCACAAGAATAGTCATGTTTGATTTCTCAAATTGAACCTAAGACTACTAATGAAGCTTGTGGAGATGAAAGTTGGACTAGTGCTATGAAAGAAGAACAACATTAGATTGAAAAGAACAAGAAATGTGAATTGGTCCCTAGACCTAAAGACAAGAATGTTATTGGAACTAAATGGGTATTCAAAAATAAGATGAATGAATAAGGAGAAGTAGTAAGAAACAAAGAAAGATTGGTATGTAAGGGTTACTCACAACAAGAAGGAATTGAATATGAAGAGACTTTTGCACCTATTGCAAGAATTGAAGTAGTAAGAATGTTTTTGGCATATGCAGCTTACATAAATTCAAAGTGTATTAGATGGATGTGGAGTCAGCATTTCTGAATGGAGAATTAGAAGAAGTCTACATTGAGCAACCTGAAGGTTTTCCTTTAACTCAAGAAGGAGACACGGTATGTAAATTAAATAAAGCTTTATATGGACTTAAATAAGCACCTAGAACTTGGTATGCAAGACTGGGTAAGTATTTGTTAAAGTTGGGATTTATAAAAGGTACAGGTGATAGAAATATGTACACAAAAGAAATTGAAAATGGTTTGTTAGTTATAGTTATTTTTGTTGATGACATTATCTTTGGAGGAGAAGATGAAGCTAGTGACAAATTTGCTGATGAAATGAAGATTGAATTTGAAATGAGTATGATTGGTGAAATGAAATACATTTTGGGATTACAGATAACACAAAAAAATGATGGCATCTTTTTAAGTCAGAAAAAATACCTGAATAACTTGTTCAAAAGATTTTGAATGGAGGATTATAAACTAGTTGGAACACCTATGGTGACATGACATAAGTTACCTATCACAGATGAGACTCCTGCAGTAGAACAGAAGAAATACAGATCTATGATTGGAGGATTGCAGTATGTTAGCCCATTTTCCTATAATAGCAAGATCCTCAGAAAATGGTCTATCCCTGCAAAAATTTTCATGGCTGCATTAATTCTCCTCTGGCCTCTACAAATATTTTCCTGTTTCTGGCTCAAACACTAGACTCAAATTTCATATTTCTAGCTGTTACATAGAAAAACCCTAGTTTACCCGGGCCAAGTTCTATTTTATCATTACCTTTTTTGGGCCACTTAAGTTATCTTATGTGCACGTGACTATTTCCTTCTTGGTGTTCGCTGAATCACTTAATAATTTTTCATATCCCTTTTTTATTTAGTGAAATGGTGAATACATGTTTGTTGCTAGTTATCCAAGTCCTCCAGCGGTTAGCATTTTCATTTAGTGAATACATGACTATGCATTCACGTAGTCTCTTGATCTTGGTAGTTATGTCTTTAACATTTAGCAACCCGACAAGTGGCTTATTTTTCCTTCAGTCGTTGAATTGCGTAATGGTGGGCCTTCTTCATAAAGATGTAATAGGTGGAATTGATGAAAGAGTGGTGATGAGGTGGTAGTTTCTCATTGGTTGCCAGACAGTGACATGGAATTTGACGCGGGGCCCTACTTTCAGTTGCCTTTAAGATCTATGGTTAGCGCATGATCTCATGGAATATTCTTTCTCTATAAGATCATGCAACAGCCTTTGATTTGGTATCAGACCATAAGGGATTGTAGTGGGTCCATTTGCTAGCTGTGCGCACATGGTTATTGTTGATTGGTTGAGATTATGGTGATGTGGTAGCTGACGGGACCTTGTTATTAAAGAAGAATTCAGGAAGGGGCCCACTCTATGCAACATGGCAGGTTCTGATTCAACGGTATGGCTTATAAGGTAGGGTGGGGTCAAGCTTTTGCGGCATCAACAACAGATTCAAGATCGATAGCTGGCGTGAAAGCGTATGGAATCTTTTGAGGTTTTGAGATCATGCGCCAGTTGTCTGATCTTCCAATGTGTTAAGGTCAACAGTAGGTGGGACCACTGACATGTGTTACAAATGGCACCTTTTTATTTGTTAAAGACTATGGGACCATCAGCCAGGTGTTGCAGATTTTTTTTTTTATTGGCCATGGGAGTATGAGGTGGAGCTTGTCAGGGGGGCCTGATGTCAGAGATTTAGATTAATGGTTGGTGTATGTTCACATGGAATATTATTCCCCTATTTGATCATGTGCCCACCATCTGATTTGATGCTGATGGGTAGTGGGTCCATTGGCAGTGGGCACTGACATGCTCATTTCTCATTGGTCAATGTGGGTAGTGATAAGGATGTGTTAGTGGGCCTGAATCTTTTGAGAGGAATGATAGTTTGGCAAGATCTATGGCTGGCACATGATCACATGGAATCTTTCCAGGCTATGTGATCATGCACCCACCATCTAATTTAAGGGATCATTCGGTGGGTCCTCTGTGCTGGGGCCTTTTAATGATGTTGTAGTTTTTGATTTGATGGAGTTTAGTGAAGTGTCAGTGGGGCCAGATTCTAAAGGTGACCAGGTAGTAGCGGTGAATGGTTTGGTGACATGTGGCATCAGGTGGGCCCATGTGGGGTCTTCTATAAAGAATCAATGAACCAGTGACTGAGTAATCTCATTGTCCTCTAAATTTGGCAGCCTAGATATTTTTCTCTTATGTTCACTCATTCTCATAATAAATTGGTAGGGTTCTAAGAGATTCTGTGAATGAGCGAAATCCTTTAGTCACCAATTCACTAAATATAAACTAGGATTCCTATAAAGGGTTAAGATCTTATCTAGCGACTTAGTGAATATGGTTTTCTCATGTTTGTAAAATGTAACCAAGAGTCACGGGAAGATTAAGAGACTTGGAAAATGTAGTGTTGGCTAAATCACCAGACCAGACTGTAGTTAGGAGAAGTACTTTACGACTTGGAGAATGCCTTTAGTCATGCATTCGCTAAATAACTAAAGGTTGGAAAGCTTGCCAAGAAATGGGGGTCTAGACTACCAGGTGTTGCTGATGTGCATGATTTTTATTGGCTGAAAGACTGCTAACGATGCCAGAGACTTTTCAATGGTTAGTTGACTATTTTAAAGGATGAGGAGAACCGCTCGGTCTGTTGGGAAATAATAAGATCAATGGCCACATTTTAAACTTGTTGATTAATCATTGATGTTTAAATTTAAATATTTTAAAGGGTTTTCAGTGATAGAAGGGACTGAAATTGAATGCTTAAGTGGCTAGATCTGGTATCATTGATTTTGTCAACTATCACGGTGTGGTCCAGAGGGTTCCATGATTGATTGCAGATGTTTGTACTATGAAGAAATGGGTAAGTGTTGCTCGAGGCATGTTGTAGGTGAAGTGATTAGATTGATTTGCATGGTGAATTTATCATCTTCAGTACATTTTTAGAGAATTATCATAAATGGAGATCATTCTTGGATCTGATCTCTTCTGATCAGACCAGGTTGCTTGGTTTTCCTCCAAATGTAATAAATTCTAATTGAATCCAGTTAGTTTGGTGGGTAAAACCCTAACCCTAATCATATGTAGCTTGTTGCACCTTGTTTTGGGATCCCAAGATGATTAGTGGTATATATGGTTGTAATTTTAACTTTGTAAGGGTTTGAGTTTTCTTCTGAGAGTTGGTTCCATGAATGTTCTACCTTGTAAATATTACTTTCTTCTCTGCATATAGGGTTCCCTCTTTCCTTTCGGGCTATGGGAATAGAATACATATTGTAATAGTTTGTCCTATGTATGAGTTTGCAATATATTTGTACTATTATTAGACTATCTCCACTTGAATCTTGAACTTATTGATTGAAGCATCAAGGGTGTCTTAGCCTTTCTATATGCATTTCCTATGTGACTACAATAGAGTTGTTTTCACAGAAACAACTAAGTTTAAGTTTAGTTTTCAGATGTGTATAAGCTGGGGTATTGAGGTTATTTCATGCTTGTCTTTCAGTGGATGCTAATTAATGTATTGCTTATTTATAGGTCTCTTCTAAGGGGAGGGTTAAAATCCTTTGAATAGGTGATAGCATATCTGGGTGCACAGGTGGATTGTTGAAGTGAGGTCTGATTAATGGTGTATGATTGATGTAAGGCATCAACATATTAGAATGTATTGTCTTCTTGTTTCATAGCTCTCTGTTGCAGTGATGTATATGACTCTTTTGCCCATTGGATAAGGCACTAGTCTATGAGAGACTAAGGATATTTCAAGGGTCCATTCAACCCAACATCAATCATTCAAATGAAGTACCTTTCCCTTTCATGTTGGTAGTAGTAGGAGGAGGTCCATTCTATTTTTTAGATTCATTCTATGCCAATAGGGTTGTTGCATAAGATTTGGTTTCATTGGGGTATTGGATACCCATAGGGGTCTGAAAGTTATTCCACAATAATGTATCTGTAGGCCTATTGTTTGTCATGAGGTGTCTTGAATGTGCAGATAAGGCAATACCTACCTGAGTGATGTTGAGCTCAAAGAAGAAGGAGGATTCCTTTCAATCCTCATCAATTGGACTGTTTCTTGTCAAACTTGAGTGCACAATCTAAGAATCAATCCCACATATTTATTCAAGTTTGGTCCTGCAAGGAAAAGCTCCAACAAATTGGCGACTCTGCTGGGGATTGAAATAAGTTCACCATTAAGAGTATCCCAGAGTCTTGCTATATTCATTTTGGGGAAGAGTCTCATAAATGTCATAATCTGAAAGTTGTTTTTAGATCTACAAATGTATTACCTGGATTTGTTGTTTTAAACTAAAAAAAGTTATATGTGACTTTAGTGTGAGGAATGCCCAAAATCTATTGGTGTTTCAAGACGGATCAGTGAAAATTTGTGTCCTTTGAAAAGGGGTGGTGACTATGTACTTGAATGAACCTAAGGTGTGTAGCCTTGTTTCAAATTTCAGTCAAATGTGAAGTAAACAACAACAATCAGCAAAGGCTTCTAGGTATTCTCCATTCAATATTTTGTGTATTTGCAAGGTCCTTATCGAATGTGTTAGTTCTTGGATAGGATTTTACACTCCATGAGATACCAATATGCTTATGATGGATTTTAAGGATTGGTTAGTTCCAAGTGTGAGAAATCTATAGGCAATTGGACCAACTATAGGGATAAGACTACCCTCTTCTACTTCTGGCTCTGCAAAACCAAGGTGGGTACACCTAATCCAATAGTTTTAACTCTACCCCTTTCTTGAATATTGGATCTTATAATAGATATTAGTGAGAAAGTACTAAACAAAAACCTATTGTTCATTGACCCTCCATCACTGGATAGGACAACATATAAATGTAAATAAAAGTAATGACTGGTAATGATTTAATGTTTTGGCATTACAAAGTTTGAATCACTCTTCTCAACACAAAGATAGGAAAATACAAGCCAGTGCCTTATCCATTGGGTAAAACATCAGAGAATAAGATTAATACAATGGTGTCTAAAATTGGTCTTTTAGACATAAACACAAATACTTCAACTCTTTCCTACTTGTGAGAATCCTTCACATGAATTCCATGAACACATATTCTACTTTGAGCAGTATTTAATCTAACTCTAGGTTGGAACTCAAAGCACAAATACATACATATAAACCTTATGAAAAGATTTAAAGATTCATAGAATAAAGTAAAGGAGAGACAAAGATCTGAGATTTTTATTAAGTATAACCTTTCACCATGTGCATATAGTATATTCTAAATAGCAAGCTTGTCAAATAAGAACAACCTGTGCTACTTCTCTATTGTTTGATAAAATGATATCAAAAATTACAATCCGTGACTGAAAGCTAGGGTTTTAGAAATTCTATCTTTTTAACACCTAAACTCCCAATGCCTTAGAATGATCATGAAAAATCCCTTTATACAAGGAGATGCAACAAGAAACCAATCATTCTAGAGTTTGCAAAATTTTAACCTAAACGCTATACAACAACCCCAAAGGGTTTACAATAAATACACTGATGAAACAGATGAGATATTAGAAACTGAGCTATCCTACTTTATGTCTTCAATGCTATGCTTGGCTCTTTTCAACAGATTTGATCTTACTATCTCGCTCTCCATCCTGTAATGAATGTTCTCCTACAATTCAACAACCCTTATATTTACTCGGCATGGCATCATAAGGAAATAAAATTAGATTTGCAGCAATTTATGTCTTCTACATCCTTTTCCAACTGCAAATTGACCAGAGAAATCAATTCTTAGCCACCGCTTTGTTTTATACAACTTACTACTTCAAACCTTAGCAAAAACCATGCAGGAAATTTTGAATTCAAACGAGAACAGTTACTGGCTGAAGGTTAAAATGCAACCATTGATCTAAGTTATTCCTGGTAGATTGAGCAGTCCTCATCAATCTTATAACAGTCAACAATCCTTTAAAAAGTCTTTTGCCACATCATCAATCTCTCGGTGAATGAAAATTGAGCACATCAGCAATGAATCGACACGTTGGACCCACTTTGCAAATCCTTTTGATCAGACGGTAGTCTCATGATCTCATAGCCTCAAAAGATTCTATGCAAACATTAGACAACCATTAGATCTTCCATGCTGTGATCCCCTCTTGAATCTTTCAGGCCCACTGACATATCCTCATTACCCTCCAGCAACCAATCAAAACAAAACAAAATGAAGCACTTGGAAAATGGTCCCACTAAGAAACATCGTATCACTTGGAAGATCAGACAATTGGCGTATGATCTCAAAGGCTCAAGAGATTCCTTGAGATTATATGTCCATCATAGATCTTGAATCTACTACTATCAACACAAAGCCCAACCCCACCCTGCTGAACAAACTTGCTTCATCAAATCAGGGATTGCCACGTTGAAAAATCTAGCAAACAGACATACAACCCTTTTTCATTGCTCATGTTGTCCTTCTGACAATGCTGCCATATCACCATTTTTTGGCCAATAAGAAGCTTCCACCTATGCATACCTTGTAGTGGACCCACCCATTTGAAAAGCCTTGTAGCCTTGGAAGAGTCAATGGTCGGTGTATGATCTCAAAGGGGAAGAATATTCCTTGAGATTATACGCTAGCCGTTAGATCAAGAGGGATTGAAAGATGGGCCCCGCATCTTTATTCCAATTCACCACTCGGCAACCAAAATTTGTTTGACACGTTAGCATCCAACTGACACCAGGTCCACATGTAACATGTCTTACGAAGAAGGCCCACCATTACATGATTCAACGACTGAAGAAAAGGGTAACCACTAGTAGAGTTATTGAATGTTAAGACATAACCATGAAGAAATAAGAGATTATGTGAGCATAGTCATGTAATCACCAAAAGAAAAAATTAACTGCCTGGGAAATTGGAGACCAAGCAACTGATCATCATGAAGAACCTAGATCTAGATGGTCACAGCAGTGCACATATGAAAAGCTAGCACTAGAAACTAGCTGGGAAGAGGTGAAAGGCCGAAAACAACTAGAGTTTTCATATTGAATAAAGGTAACAAAGGAATGCAAAAATATCAAGGGTTTATGACTGAGACAATTTTGGAACCTTGTGTCATGAAAGAAATATCTCTAGTAGACCTTGAAACTTAAATATCTCCCTGGTTTTGACACATTAAGACATGTGATTAGGACTGGAGCATGGTGACACATTACAGAACATGGGGCTAAGAGCACAAGCTATAAGACATTGTGGATCTTCTTAACACATTAAAACAAGCTTGCAGGTAGGGCCGAATAGCTTCAGGAAAACTATGAAGACAAGACCAATTTCATAGGATTTTGCATTGATGGGAAATTGGTCCAACAGTGCCTCTATCTGAGGATGTTGAAATGCAAGTTTGAACAAGAACCATAGATCTCTAGGATGCAGACCACCCTAAACATCCAATCAAAATTTATCTCTTTCTTCTCTTTCACCCTTCCTAACCTGACACCTCTTCTCAAAAATTGGGAACCTTTACTGGAAGCAAACACAAAATTGAAAGCAAAGCAACTGTACATATAGGGAAATTTTTTACAAAAGGGGCCAAAGCCTCAAAATATGAAATAGCTCTTCCCTCTATCAAAAATCTAGTTTTCATCCTCACAGAACAAAAACAAGCTGAGCTTATCACCTTCATGCACCTGATGAAAATCATTTCCATTCTCCATTAGCTCAAGACAAAAATAATCAGCATAGTCTTCTTGAGGGATAAGAAGGAAATTGTACCAACTTTGAAAAGAATGTGGCATATGCATGTTGCATTCATTCCAAAGAAAGACACTTGGATAGCAGCAACATATATTCTTTTTAATCATGCAACCACGCTTTGAAAAACTGTTATCCAACTGAAAAGAGGGACACTTAAGGTCCTCTACATTGCTAAGATAATCCTTATTGGATCCATTTAAATCAGCAATTTGCACCTCCAAGGAGAAGACACATTGATCTTCATGCAAACAATGAGGAGACACATCATATAGGACATCATCACTAGAAGGAAAAGTATCCTTCAATGGCTTAGCAAAAGATTCAAAATCAGAAAAGGATTCAAAATCTATACAATTTTCCCAATTAGTACGCAATGCCATATCAGGGACATCTTCAATACTTGAAACTAAAAAGATACTAATGCCCTCATCATCTGATATATCATATATAACCTAGTTGTTATCTAGTAATGCAGAAGTAGAAAAAGAACTAGAAACACACATGTCAAAGTCAGACCCTACTGACTCATGCTCTTGGTCAAAAACAATGTGTGTTGGATGTGAGAACTCAGAGTCATCCCTCCCTGAATATCTGAGATATTCACAAGATAAGAAATCTAAAATTTGTTCACTATGAAGTGAACAACTGTCCTCAAGAACACCCTCCTCTAATAGGCAATCATAAGCAACATCTTCACTCCTCCAATCCTTTTCTTCATCTGACAGACTACACAAATTTTCTGCCCCATATTGAGAAAGGGCATCACTCTCATGTGTTAATCTCTATTGAGCATTCAAGGTTGTCATTAGTATCAAAAGATATCAAATAGATCAGTCGGTAACTTATATTGAGTTGGTCGGTAACTACAAGCAAGACAAAGTAGTCGATAAAGTCTTACATCGAGCATTACACACTTTACTGAGCACCAGGAAACACCAACACCGACAATCAGTAAACACTGAGCATCACAGTGTACACTGAGCAGTCTATATAGTGTTTACTAATGATCACAGAAAATGGCATAGTAATCAGCAATGGCACATTATTCTATGCAGACGGTTACAATAGATCAGAAAATGGTTTACCAATATTGAGGAGCATTTATTATAATAGATATTCATTAAATGTAATGTTTATCTTTTTTGTAATAGTTGATCTAGGTCAATTTTGCACCGTAGATCTTAGGGTTATGATAATTTTTGTAACCTAAATTTTTCTTAAGCAGAAAAATAGAACACTATATATTCAGTATGTTCACACCACTTTAAGGTGTTGTTGAATTGAGACATAATTCACAAAGCACTTGAAGTCATTGCCTAACTTCAAGATAATCAGTTGGGAGAACAGAACAATGTACCAAGTAGATTCAGAGTAGGCTACGGAGCAGAATAGAGTAAAGACTCATCATAGTCAAGGTGATATTTTATCAGAGAATTATGAGATTTGTTTCAAACAAATTGAGTGTCAATTAGCAGATAATTTTGCATATTACTTTCTAACAATTGTAATAGAGCTTTTGTTAAATCTCTTAACAGTCTTTTGTAAATCTCTTAACCAAGTGCACACTTCAGTAGTGTTGCTGAAATCCTATAACTAGGTAGATCTAATTGATCTGATATGCCACTCCTAACAGGGTGAGATCACTAGAAGTGATCAAAACTTGTAGCCTTAATAGGAAAACCTTTTCTATCTACAGTAGTGAAGAATTTGTGGGTGTCATCCCCACTATAGTTTTTACCTTCTAACAAGGGTTTCTGCATTACCAAAATACTTGTGTTATGTGATTGTCATATTGATTTCATGTTGTTTACGTTCTTAAAGTTAACTAGATGATTGATTTATGCAATTAGATACAAGTCAATTTGGTCGGATAATATAGATTTATAATATAGATTTGAAAGGTATTACAAGTAAAAGTTTTGAAGACACTGATTCACCCGTCCTCTCACAATATCTATCTCTCCTAATTCCAACAATTGGTATCAGAGCACAGTTCTCTTGTTGAATAGTTTAACCACTGAAGGGTAAAAATCTAGATCATGGAGAGGTACAAGCTTAACAAGACTATTGATAATCATAAGATACAAATGTAGATGTTTGTGGAACAGTATAAACAAGCCAAGGAAGAACTGAAGAAATCACTAGTTGATAGGAAAAATCTTGCAATTCAATAGAATGAAATCGGTTATCATGAAGAACCTATTGATGATATATTTGATCAGGTTGGATCAAGTTCTAGAAGCATCTCTAATGGATCTGAAAGTATCATCACTGACTTATCTTAAAAGAATCAACATCTATCTGAACAAGTAAAAGAACTTCAAATCAGTCAAGAAGCCCAGATGGTAAGAATGGTGGAAATTATGAACAATGCAAGACAAGCTGAACAAGATCAGAATATGGCTATTGAAGACTGAAGACTAATGACTGAACAAATTCAAGAAAAAGAAAGTGAAATACAAAGACTCACTAATCGTAACTTCCAAGTATCAAATCAAATGATGACTGTCAATCAAGAAATGAACCGTGTAAATGGAGAATTATCAAGAAGACTTGAAGATGTTGCAATACTCAAAGTAGACAATGAAAAGCTAAGAAATGAATTAAAGACACAAAAGCAACATAATGAAATGATGAAGATAGCTAAGGATAGTTCCAAAAAGATTGATGATTTCTTGACCAATCAGAGAAGAGTTGGAAGTAAAGCCAGGATAGGCTACACCGGTGAAGGAGAATCATCACAACAAGCTAAAAATGTCAACAACAATCAAGTCCAAAAACCTAAAGTGTTAGCATGTTACAACTGTGGACAATCAGGACACACATCAAATGTGTGTAGAAGCAAAGCACAAGGTAAACCTCCTATCACTCCTAAGTTTAATGGATACTGCTACTATTGTGGAAAGTTTGGACATCCTGCTTATGAGTGCAGAGCTAAGAAAAAAGATCTTGCTAACAATACTACTACAGAGAAGATATGCTATACTTGCAATAAGCATGGACACACTACACAAGAATGTAAAGAAAAAATGAAACAAGTCTGGACACCTAAGTAGAAACCACAATGAAAGCCTTATCAACTGAAGAGACAAGGTAACTCATATGTTTGGGATTATAATACATGGACTAACTGTGCTGTATGTGGTCGGTATGGACACATTGTAGCAAACTACTATAGGAAGAGTCAGATTGGACATTCAAGAAGTTGGACAAGCATTGGAATGGCATGTATGCATTGTCACAAGGTTGGTCATTTAAGTAAGAACTACAAAGACCGAGCACTAGATGAAAATCATATATTTGAGAGTAGATGTAACATTGCAAAGATCACAAGGTTAAGGAACACTATGTGGAAGAAAGCATCTAGTGAGAATGCTGAGTCAAGTAAAAATGTCAGTGAAACCTTGTCCACTGGATTGGGTGACATCGGTAATTCTACTTAAAGTGACAAAGGTATGTATGGAACTGACATTTCAAATGATCACATTTTACATACAGTTCCTTATATATGTTGTGCCAATACCAAATCTGCATAAATAAAGATGCACTATGGTTTTATATGTTATGAGCTAACAATGTCATATAGTTGGTAAAAGAGAGACTAAGAGTTGGTTACCTATCAGTAATCACTACACAAGGTTAATCGACGACAGTACAAACCGATGAAGAAATCCTATGTTAACTGAGCAAAGAAAATTGTAGACATCATCGAGCTAATAGCTATGTCATACTAGAGGTTAGGTTGAGCATTTAATGCATGAAAGTTTGAGAAGGAATATCGAAAGGGTTTATAAATACGTGGAAATAGAGTTTATTATCACATCATGATTTTGAAGAATGAAAATTCACAGAGTAGAGTTTGAGCTGAAAAATTTCTCAGAAAGATTAAAAACAACTGCAGATCGAATCGATGATATTCTTTGACTAAACCAAGTAATTTCTATTGCAACTAAACACATGTTACTCTTTGCTTTCTGAAACCCTAGATTTTTTTTATGGCATTGACATCGTCTACAAGCAAAACAAACATCATTGAAGAGGAAGTAGAGTTGATTGTAAGATCTAATTTTGCTGAGGCAAAATTCAAACCACATCTGAAGGTCACAGCTCAAATGGATGATATGGGAGCTTTTTTGAGTATTTTGGATAGGGTTTTACTAACAGAGGATGTTAGGGCATATATTCACTGCAAGATCTTTCAAATTGGTGATTTTGAGACTATTGCAGCATATCAACAAATTTGTGGACCAGATGGAAAGCTAAAATCTGAACATAAGAAGATTCAAGAATCAGGGTTATCTAATTTCACCTATCTCCCACAAAGATTCAGTACTGATTGGATAAGAATCATACTTAGTATATTTCATGATGACAAATTGTGGCTAGATAAACTTGTTAAGGTCAACAAGAAGATTATTAGTAGAGTTACTGGATACCCTACTACCGATAAAGCTAAATCTTTTCAAAGTTCATCTCGTAACGACGTAGAGAAGAACACTAGAGTACAATGGGATGATAGAGCCTTAAAGATTTCAACAATCAAGGATCTAATGGTGAAATTCATAGCTCATGTCATTGGATACAAGATATTTCAATCCAGCAGATTGAACAGTGTACCCTACAACACCGTGGACATGGCCTACAAAATTGTGAAGAAAGATCACCAGATTGATCTTGCTGAAATTCTACTACATCAAGTTTAGGAGAATATGAAGACTATAAGATCCAAAAAGACTAATACATGTAAGTATAGTTCACTCCTTATGTGCATATTTCTCTACCTACAAAATTTTGTGCCCGGTATCGGTAAAGTAACATGGCAATTAGATAAACCAATTACCGCCTGGATTAGTGAAATGATGGAGAGTTTAGGACAAAAAATGAAAAATGAATTTGATGCATATTTCAAAGAATTCAAGATTAGGATGCATCAAAGGAGTAGAATTCCAAGGGAATTAGTTGATAAATTTGAAAATGATATAACCTTTGTAGTAAGTACACATTTCTCAATGATAAAGGTTATAGAACCTAGAATCAAATGGTTGGCACCAATGGGATATGAAATGAACAAAGATTTCACCTTGAAATCTATTAATGCACTATTGGCACTACTGATAGACATCACTGCCACTAGGTTTGGAACATATGAAGAAGAAAAATCCAGAATAACAACTGATATTTAAATTGGTAAAATGTCTCGTAGGGTGAAGAAAATGAGAAAAGACCTCACAGCAAGGTATGGTAATGCATCAGACTCATCTAAGGAGTCACAGGTTAAAGAAGTAACCGAAGGTCAGCTAATGTTAACTGACAAGCCCTATGAAAGTGAGGAAACCAAGTCTAACAAGGACAAAGATACTACACCAGTTCCTCCTGCTAATGATGAACAAGAAAAACAACAAGACATGAAGACAAGATCGTCTACTGCAACCTCATCCCCTCCAAAGAAAGAAGAAATAAAAGTAAAGAAATTGAGGGCAGCTACACCGATGATGAAATACACTAAAAGGAAGAACAAGCTTGTAGTTGAGGCAACAAAGAAAAGAAGGAAATTCATAAGAAGCAAAGAAGACATAGAAGATATAGATAAAGAAGATGACACAAATCAATTCAAAGTAGTCAAACACAAGGTAGGTACAATTGATGAAATAATTGAAGACATTATTGAGAATGGAAGTATTGTAGATCCAGGCATAGGCAACTTTGACAAAATGTCAACAAAGGACAAGACAAAGATAGAGCATGTGGTCATCCAGATGATGATCAAATTTAAAAGAGTACCAATGGAGTTTGCATGTCAATTACCAAAGGAACTAGATGATAGAATAAATGTGCAATGGGCTACTGCATGAGAAATAGAAAGAAGGAAAAGAGAAAATTCATTAGTTCATATTGCTACAACTATGAGCTATGGTGAAGCAAGTGAATATTTGACAAAGGACCAACAAAGATTTTTAGTCAAGAATTGAGAATTATAGATATTGGATGAGAATGTGGGTGATATGTATGTCAAATGTGACTCATTGTGGACATTGATTTTGAAAACTGAAGAGAAATCTAAACAGGAAGCATTCTTGAAACTATCTAAGAAGAGACACAATTCAAAAGGTAAAGGAATTTATATTGAGGATGACAGAGGAAAGAAACCAAAGGACACTGGTATATCAGTTACTGAGGTGATTGATATTACCGATAAGAAGGAAGAAGTCAAAATTTCATAGGATGCACCAGATCCAGTAGAGATCCATTTGCATAAGAAAACTGATGATGATGTACTCATTGAGGACATCACTAACGGTGATCCTAATGACAAAGATGATGCAGATGTGACTATTGAACCATACAAAGATGAAGTGACAAAAATTATTGATAGTGTGCTCACATCTTTACTAGGTGAACTACCAGTACTTGCAGAAGCAGTAGAAATAATTTCACAAGTACAACCCGATGCATCTCTTCCTGAGCTGAGAAATTAACCAATAGAACCATAAGTGCCTACACAACCTACAGAGACAAATCAGCCTAATAGTACAGAGGCATAGTCTACTGAACCCAAAGCAACTGATGAACCCAAAGGAACTACCAACACTCCTACACCATCCACCAAGGAGCAGAAGAAAGAAGATACAGTGTCAATTGGGCAGAATACTCTAAAAATTGGAGAAAGATCTATTGTTCTTACTGAGAAGAAGTCACCTCTTGGACAGAAGAAGAAGAAGAAAGGAAAACGGTTGGTCACCATTGATGAAGTAATTATAATACCAGAATGTGACCCAAGAACCCTGAGCCCTGTAGAGTTAATGAAGTATGGGGAGTTATGTTCCAGAAAGGCAGCGCAAGAGTAGCTAAAGCAAGAGCATAAAAGAAAAGAAGTTCTGAATGATATATGGGATATTCTCCAATAGGTAGTACCAGAAGTAGACATTGATGAGAATACTTCTATAATAGATCAACTTGCTTTACTTGCTGATAAGATAAATACACCTGATATAGATGCTGATAAGAGAATTGAAGAGAGGATAGAGTCCAAAATTTAGGACAAACTGGCAGAAAAGATAAGCCAAGAAGTGGCCATATAGAAGGTAAAATTATCTGAGGTTATCACCAAGGCAAAATCAATTGCTCAGATAATCTGTCAATTATTAATTAAGTTGTGTACTTTAGACACCTTCACTATAGAAGTCAGTCTAAAGATTAAAGGTTTTGAAGCAAAAATTAAGTTGAGTACACAAGAAGCTATCACAGAGCCAGATACTTTTCTCAAGTATATTCACCAAGTACAGGAACTCCAATGGCTAATAGTAGAATTAAAGAGACAAGAAGAGAAAATCATAGATTAGGTTACAGAGTTATAGCTAGAACTCATTCCACACCTGAAGATTTATGAGGCACACATTGTCAAAGTAGAGCAATTAGTGGCAACACCAGAGATTTCAGTGTTAGACAATATCTTTGACATGCATGCACAAGTCGGTCTTGAGCATATTGCTCTTACCAACTTGAAAGAGGAGTGGGACAACCTCTTGGCCTCATTGGAGAAAACCCATCCATCAATTTTTGATAAGATGTAAGTATACTGTATATTTTTTTGTATTTGGCATTACTATCAAAAAGGGGGAAATGATGTATATATGCCAAATAGGTTACAAATTTTGATATGTATATTACATACTACCGGGAAGCATGAACCTAGGGGGAGTAGTTATGCAGTACTTAGAAAGTTTTTTGATGAGGATATGTATATGGCAGAGATATAAGGATTATATAGAACATTTTGTCTATATACATTTGAAGTTTTGATACTAATGCCAAAGGGGGAGATTGTTAATCTCTATTGAGCATTCAAGGTTGTCATTAGTATCAAAAGATATCAAATAGATCAGTTGGTAACATAGATTGAGTTGGTCGGTAACTACAAGCAAGACAGAGTAGTCAGTAAAGTCTTACACCAAGCATTACATAGTTTACCAAGCACCAGCAGACACCAACATCGACAGTCAGTAAACACTGAGCATCGTAGTGTACACCGAGCAGTCTATATAGTGTTTACCGATGATCATGGAAAATAGTATAGTAATTAGGAATGGCACATTATTCTATGCAGATGGTTACAACAGATCATAAAATGGTTTACCAAAATTGAGGAGCATTCATTGTAATAGATATTCATTAAATGTAATGTTTATCTTTTTTGTAATAGTTGATCTAGGTTAATTTTGCACCGTAGATCTTAGGGTTATGATAATTTTTTTAACCTAAATTTTGCTTAAGCAGAAAAAAAAACACTATATATTTAGTATGTTCTCACCACTTTAAGATGTTGAATTGAAACATATGATTCACAAATCACTTAAAGTCATTGCCTAACTTCAAGATAATGAGTTGGGAGAATAGAACAATGTACCAAGCAGATTCAGAGTAGGCTACCGAGCAGAATAGAGTAAAGATTCATCACAGTCAAGGTGATATTTTATCAAAGAATTATGAGATCTATTTCAGAAAAATTGAGTGTCAATTAGCAGATAATTTTGCATATTACTTTCTGACAATTGTAATAGAGATTTTGCTAAATCTCTTAACAGAGTAGACTTAACAGTCTTTTGTAAATCTCTTAACCGAGTGCACACTTCAGTAGTGTTGCTAAAATCCTATAAGTAAGTAGATCTAGCTGATCTAATATGTCACTCCTAATAGGATGAGATCACCAGAAGTGATCAAAACTTGTAGCCTTAATAGGCAAACCGTTTCTATCTGTAGTAGTGAAGAATTTGTGGGTGTCATCCCCACTGCAATTTTTACCTTCTAACAAGGGTTTCTGCGTTACCAAAATACTTGTGTTATGTGATTGTCATATTGATTTCATGTTGTTTACTTTCTTAAAGTTAACTAGATGATTGATTTATGCAATTAGATACAAGTCAATTTGGTCAGATAATACAGATTGCTAATATAGATTTGAAAGGTATTACAAGTAAAAGTTTTGAAGACACTAATTCACCCCTCCCCTCTCAATATCTATCTCTCCTAATTCCAACATCAAGATTATAAGAAAGAATGTCAGCACTTCACACATCTCCTTCATAAGCTCCATCATTCTCAATAGTAGTATTACTAGGCACAACCCCAAATGTATCTTCAAGTTCAATATCAACATCATTAGATATCCAATCCCTAATATGCACATAACACTCTTCACACAAGGAGGCTAGCCAATGGGTTGATTCAAGAAAATAGAGCTCCAAAAACAAACCAATGAACACAGATTTTGAAAACTTAGTACCCCTTAGAAGCTCATTATATGCATCACAAAAATTCTCATAGAACTAAGGTATTGATAGTTCCATTCTACCTCCTACCTTCAATCTTATCAATTGTATGCAATCCCTCTGGATGCCTTGGTCTAATAATGCAATTTCCTCCTTAATTTTACCCATCACAACTTAATGAAATATTTCCATAAAATTTTGTGAAATGTAACTAAAAACTTCAAGTATGCAAACCTCTATTCACACCCCATTCCTTTTCCTAGTGCTCAAATCACTTAATAAGGAAATACTTCTTGCTTTATAAAATAGGATTACTTGGAGATGTTGTGAGTGCTGCAAAATATTGATTTGAAGTCTCCTCCAAACCACCTCTCAAACTTTGGTAGAGTCACCACCTCTTTGTAGAGGATAGATATGAATCTGCTGAGAACCTTCCTCAACTTTGAACCTTCTTGAAAACCCATGATCACAACACAATCTCATAGGATATCTACTTGTCAGGACTACAAATATATCACCTTTTTACAAAACACTAATCAAACAGAGACTTAGAGTTGGCACTCTCAACTTGGTGAGATAATTTGAAACTTATTGAAAAATGACTCTTATACTTCTTCAATGAAGTCCACTAGATAAATAATAAGTTGGCCAAGAGTCAAAGATCTACTCATACCCGCATTATTTATGACTGATTTGTAACACCATAGATATCAACTGATTGAAATAGGTAGGTCAGGAGTCCAGCTCAACTTGAAACTTGCACTATTTACACTTGACTATATTTCTCTATTCCCCAGTAGATTCACTAATTTGTTGGTGACTTGAATGGGCTAAATCAATTGGGGTAGTAAGATACTGAAAGTTTGTAATATAACTACAGATTCTGAACTGATTTATTTCATTGTTATGTTCTCTTCCCCGGCAAAGTCACCATATTCTTGGTTCCTGGATAGGATTTTACACTCCATGAGATACCAATATGCTTATGATGGATGTTAAGGATTGGTTAGTTCCAAGTGTGAGAAATCTATAAGCAATTGGACCAACTATAGGGATAAGACTACCCTCTTCTACTTCTAGCTCTGTGAAACCAAGGCGGGTACACTTGATCCAATAGTTTTAACTCTACCCCTTTCATGAATATTGGATCTTACAATAGATATTAGTGAGAAAGTACTAAATAACAACCTATTGTTCATTGACTCTCCATCATTGGATAGGACAACATATAAATGTAAATAAAAGTAATGACTGGTAATGATTTAATGTTTTGGGATTACAAAGTTTGAATCACTCTTCTCAACACAAAGATAGGAAAATACAAGCCAGTGCCTTATCCATTGGGAAAAACATTAGAGAATAAGATGAATACAATGGTGTCTAAAATTGGTCTTTTAGACATAAACACAAATACTTCAACTCTTTCCTACTTGTGAGAATCCTTCACATAAATTCCATGAACACATATTCTACTTTGAGCAATATTTAATCTAACTCTAGGTTGGAACTCAAAGCACCAATACATACATATAAACCTTATGAAAAGATTTAAAGATTCATAGAATAAACTAAAGGAGAGACAAAGATCTGAGATTTATATTAAGTATAAACTTTCACCATGTGCATACAATATATTCTGAATAGAAAGCTTATCAGATAAGAACAACAACTTGTACTACTTCTCTATTGTTTGATAAAATGATATCAAAAACTACAATCCTTGACTGATAGCTAGGGTTTTAGAAATTCTATCTTTTAACACCTAGACTCCCAATGCCTTAGAATGATCATGAAAAATCCCTTTATACAAGGAGATGCAACAAGCAACTGATCAGTCTAGAGTTTGCAAATTTTAACCTAAAAACTATACAACAACCCCAAAGGGTTTACAATAACTACATTGATGAAACAGATGAGATATTTACAACTGAGTTGACTTGCTTTATGTCTTCAATGATATGCTTGGCTATTTTCAATAGATTTGATCTTACTATCTTGCTATCCATCCTGCAATGAATGTTCTCCTACAATTCAACAACCCCGATATTTACTCGGCATGACATCAGAAGGAAATAAAATCAGATTTGCAGAAATTTATGTCTTCTACATCCTTTTCCAACTACAAATTGACTAGAGAAATCAATTCCTAGCCACCGCTTTGTTTTATACAACTTACTGCTTCAAACCTTAGTAAAAACCCTCCAAGAAATTTTGAATTCAAACAAGAATGGTCACCAGCTGAAGGTTAAAATGAAACCATTGATCTTAGATGTTCCCAGTAGATCGAACGGTCCTCATCAATCTTATAACAATCAACAATCCTTTAAAAATTATTTCACCACATCATCAATCTCTCGGCGAATGAAAATTAAGCACATCAACAATGAATCGGCATCGATACGTTGGACCCACTCTACAAATCCTTTTGATCGGACGGTAGTCTCATGATCTCATAGCCTTGAAAGATTCTATGTGAACATCAGACAACCATTAGATCTTCCATTTTGTGATCCCCTCTCGAATATTTCAGGCCCACTGACATATCCTCAGTACCCTCCAGTAACCAATCAAAACAAATAAAATGTAACACCTAGCAAACAGTCCCACTGAGAAACAGCATATCACCTAGAAGATCAGATGGCCGGTGTATGATCTCAAAGGCTCAAGAGATTCCTTGAGATCATACGTGCACTGTAGATCTTGAATCTACTACTGTCAACACAAAACTTGACCCCACTCTGATGAAAAAAATTACTTCATCAAATTAGGGATTGCCACATTGTAAAATTTTGCAAATGGACATACAACCCTTTTTCATCGCTCATGTCATCCTTCTAACAACCCTTCCATATCACCATTTTTTTGGCCAATGAGAAGCTGCCACCTATGCATACCTTATAGTGGACCCACCCATTTGAAAAGCCTCACCGCCTTGGAAGAATCAATGATCAACATTTGATCTCAAAGGGGAAGAATATTCCTTGAGATTATATGTTAGCCATTAGATCAAGAGGGACTGAAAGATGGGCCCCACATCTTTATTCCAATTCACTGCTCGGAAACCAAAAGTTGTTTGACACATTAGCATCCAACTGACACCAGGTCCACATGTAACATGTCTTATGAAGAAGGCCCACCATTACACAATTCAACGATTGAAGAAAAGGGTAACCACTAGCAGAGTCACTAAATGTTAAGACATAACTGTCAAGAAATAAGAGTTTATGTGAGCATAGTCATGCAATCGCTGAAAGAGAAAGTTAACCACCTGGGAAACTAGAGACCAAGAAACTGATCATCATGAAGAACCTGGACCCACACGGTCGCAGCAGCGCACATATGAAAAGCTAGCACCAGAAACTAGCTACCAAGAGGTGAAAGGCCAAAAACAACCAGGGTTTTCATATTGAATAAAGGTAACAAAGGAATGCAAAAACATCAAGGGTTTATGACTAAGACAATTTTGAAACCCTACGACATGAAAGAAATATCTCCAATAGACCTTGAAACTTGAATATCTCCCTGGTTTT
This sequence comes from Chamaecyparis obtusa, assembly GCA_027943335.1. NCBI lineage: Eukaryota > Viridiplantae > Streptophyta > Pinopsida > Cupressales > Cupressaceae > Chamaecyparis > Chamaecyparis obtusa. The sequence continues at coordinate 2,973,755 of BSBK01001155.1, read as the reverse complement.
GACACATTAAGACATGCAATTAGGACTAGAGCATGGTCACACATTATAGAACATGGGGCTAAGAGTGTAAGCTATAAAACATTATGGATCTTCTTGGCACATTAAAACAAGCTTGCAGGCAGGGCAGAACAGCTTCAGGAAAACTGCGAAGACAAGACCAATTTCATAGGATTTTGTATTGATGGGAAATTGGTCCAACAAAATTGTTTTGTCATTAAAGAAAGGACATATAAGTGTGAAGTATGTAGGAAAGGTTCAGTGACAAAACAAGGTTAGTTTCAAGTATAGATTTCCTATCATTGTCTTGAAGAATTTCAAGTGGATGTGCAAAAGTTACAGCCAGTAATGGGAACTCATAGGGTTTCTTTTGTCAAAGGATATGTGTCATTTTGTTATGATGGCATACCTAGTTTCCCTAACAAGATCCCTAATGAAATCAGGGGATAGTTGCCAAAGTTTAATGGGAACCATCTCATTTTAGCCAATCACCATGTTCAGTTGTTTTGTGACTTGATGTGTGACTTTGAAATTGCTCATGAGGATGTGCATATGAAATTGTTTGTTCAAACTCTAGAAGGTGATGCTAGAGACTAGTTTTCTTTTCTACCAGCGTGTTCTATTTCATCTTGGAGTGAGATGCATTCAGTGTTCATGGAGCAATTTGGAGAAAGGGTAAGCATATCTGATTCTTATGATAAGTTTTTGAAGATTCATATTGAGAGTGATGAACTTGTTCCTCAATTCAATATCAGATTTGCAAAAGTTTTGAATGAAATCCTTGAAGGTTATAGACCCAATAATCAAGTGTGTATGAATGTCTACTTTGATGCATTTGATAAGAAAATGAATTACTTATTGAGGGATAAAGAACCTAAATCATTATATTAGGCATTTATAACTAAAATGGAAATTGAAAATAATTTGAAGTATGGATTGACCAGAGGTCATTTTGCCATAAATTTCTATCGGTATAATGAATGTGAAAGAAAAGAAGAATGTAGTGTTGATGCCACAATTCCAAATCAGTGTACCAGCACTTTTGCTATAGTTTATAATCAAGTTAAAATGTCAAATCAGAATATGTGTATAAATGTTGTTGAGTCTTTTTCTATTGATGAGACATATGTTCAGGATGCTACAACAATAAAATATATTTTAGACCTTGATAGAGTTGAGTAGTGTGCTGATTATATTGATTATGAACGTAATGCTACTAATGTTCCTAGACATGAGGTTGCTGCTTCTATATCTTAGTATTATACAAATGAAGAGGTTGAAAGTTATGTCTCTAATGATGAGCTTGAAGTTGTTGCACAAGATGAGGAATGTGATTCACAGGCATATCAGTCAAAGTCAGAGGAACATAGTGCTAAAAGTGGTTATTCAAGTGAGTATGATGAAGGCAGTGATGTGGATGTGTCTTCATATGAGTCAGATGCAACATGGGAAGAAGAAAGTAATGATGGAAGTGAACAATCATTTGAAAATGAAGGTATGAATTTTCTTTTTGAATCTGAAAATGAGAATGCATCTCAATTTTTGCATCATACAAATTAGTTTGAATATGATGATTTTGAGAATGATTTGTCCTCAAAGTATGAAGATAAGGAAATGGTAATTCACTATGATATCAGTGAGGATGAACATGAAGATTTGAGTAAAAGGTTATCTAATGGTCCTACATTGGTTAATGAAGTTGCAAGATATAGTAGAGGGTTTAGGGGTGAATCATGGTTTTGCTATAATGGTATTCCTAAACAAAATAATGAAGAGGATGTAATTATGGACACTATATGCTTGGTAGGTGATGTTGACTATCAATCTTCATAAAGTTCTAATTTTTCTTCATATGATGAGAGTCTCCATGAAAATGAAATGGGTAGTGAATTTAAAGTGCTTACTAATACTTTATATTATGAGGACTATGATGATGATCAACCCAATTTTTGTCATAATGTTCAACAAGGAGTATTACATGGAGTTATCAATCCATTGTTTGAAGAACATATGGAGGTTTCAGATTTAGTTGAACCGGATGTAAATGATGACATACTGTCATACTACTATGAGAGACCAGGATGTTCTTCTTCCATCTATGATAGATTTTTAAGTGATGATGTTGCATTTTGTGCATTGGAAGGTTTTGGAGTTGTTTCAGAATTTGATGATGACATGTGTGAGTATAAATCTGATTATTCATTTGAACTCCACACAACTACACCTAAAGATATGCAAAGTCAAGGTATGAATGATGTCTTTTCTCAAGCCGAGTATGAGTCTTTTGCATTTTAGATTGATAGCATGCATAGATCAGTAGATAAAGATCAGTTCCAGTCTGATAGTAGTGTTCATGAGCATGCTGAGTCTTATTTTCATAGTGAGAAAGCTAATGAGAGTGTTTCAAGTTTTTACATGCACTATGAAAATGAAGGTAGTTATTTTGTTTTGCCTAATGATCTGATTAAAAGTGTTGATATGCTTGGTGAAAAAAATGGGAATAAAATGTACAGCTTACCTCAAGAAGAAAGAAATGAAAATCAAGTATATGACAGAGCTGAGAAGTTTTGAAAGCTTTGCAATGACCCGGGGCCATCATTTGTACGTAGTAGGAGTAGTCTTCTTTGTTTCAATAAGGTTATTCAAGATATTTTTGTGGGGTGGTCTACCTCTCCCAAAGATCTGAATTCTTGCCATGCTTGCAAGAGGCATGCATCCCCAGATAGAGCCACTGTTAGCCCATTTTCCTGTAATAGCAAGATCCTCATAAAATGGTCTATCCCTACAAAAATTTTCATGGCTGCATTAATTCTCCTCTGGCCTCTACAAATATTTTCTTGTTTCTGGCTCAAACCCTAGACTCAAATTTCATATTTCTAGCCGTTACATAGAAAAACCCTAGTTTACCCTGGCCAAGTTCTATTTTTTCATTACCTTTTTCGGGCCACTTAAGTTCTCTTATGTGCACGTGACTATTTCCTTCTTGGTGTTTGCTGAATCACTTAACAATTTTTCATATCCCTTTATTATTTAGTGAACTAGTGAATACATGTTTGTCACTAGTTCTCCAAGTCCTCTAACGGTTAGCATTTTCATTTAGCGAATACATGACTATGCATTCTCGTAGTCTCTTGATCTTGGTAGTTATGTCTTTAACATTCAGTGACCCAGCGAGTGGCTTATTTTTCCTTCAGTCCCTGAATTGCATAATGGTGGTCCTTCTTCATAAAGATGGAATGGGTGGACCTGATGACAAAGTGGTGATGAGGTGGTGGTTTCTCATTGGTTACCAGATAGTGACATGGAATTTGATGCGGGGCCCGACTTTCAGTTGCTTTTAAGATCTATGACTAGCACATGATCTCATGAAATATTCTTCCACTATGAGATCATGCGACGACTGTTGATTTGGTATCAAACCATAAGGGATTACAATGGGTCCATTTTCCAGATGTGTACACATGGCCATTGTTGATTGGTTGAGATTATGGTGATGTGGTGGCTGACAGGACCTTGTTATTAAAGAAGAATTCAAGAAGGTTCCTGCTCTATGCAACATGGTAGGTTTTGATTTGATGGTATGGCTTATAAGGTAGGGTGGGATCAAGCTTTCATGGCATCAGTAGTAGATTCAAGATCGATGGCTGGCGTGAAAGCACATGGAATCTTTTGAGGTTTTGAGATCATGCGCTAGCCATCCGATCTTCCAGCGTGTTAAGGTCAATAGTAGGTGGGACCACTGACAGGTGTTACAAATGGCACCTTTTTATTTGTTAAAGACTATGGGACTATCAGCCAGGTGTTGCAAATTTTTTTATTTCTGATTGGCCACAAGAGTATGAGGTGGAGTTCATTAGTGGGGCCTGATGTTATAGATTTAGATCAATGGTCAGCATATGTTCGTGTTGGTTCTTGTCCTTGCAGGACCAAACTTGAATCAATAGATGGGCTTGATTCTCAGGGTAGGCACTCAAGTTTGATAAGAAAATAGTCCAATTGATGAGGATTGAAAGGAATCCTCCTTCTTCTTTGAGCTCCACATCACTCAAGTGGGTATTGCCTTATCTGCACACTCAAGACACCTCATGATAAAAAATAGGCCTATAGATATATTATTATGGAATAGTCTTCAAACTCTTTTAGGTGTCCTATATCCCAATGAAACAAATTCTTATGCAATAGCCCTATTTGCATAGAATGAGTCTGAAGACTAGAAAGGACCTCCTACTACTACTACCAACATGAAAGGGAAAGGTATTTGATTTGAATGATTAATGTTGGGTTGAAAGGACTCCTGAGATACCCTGAGTCTCTCATAGATCAGTACCTTATCCAATGGGCAGCAGAGTCAAATACCTCACTGCAATAGAAAGCTATGAAACAAGAAGACAATATATTTAAATATGGTGATGCCTTACATCAACCATACACCATCAACCAGATCATACTTTAACAATCCACCTGTGTTTCCAACTATGCTACCACACATTTAAAGGATTTTAACCCTCCCCTTAGAAAGGACCTATAAACATGCAATACATTAATTAGCATCTACTAAAAGACAAGCCTGAAATACCCTTGATATCCCAGCCCATACACATCTGAAAACTAATCTTGAACTCAGTTATCTCTACGAAGACAACTCTATTGCAGACACTCACTGGAAATACAAATAGAAAAACTATAACACCCTTGATGCTATAATCAATAAGTTCAGGATTCAAATGGAGATAATCTAATAACAATACAAATATATTGAATCTCATACAGGAGACAAGCTATTACAATTTGTATTATATTCTCCAAAACTAGAAAGGAAAGAGGGAACCCTCTATATGCAGAGAAGAAGGAAAATATCTATAGGAAAAGGACCCTTCACGAAACTAATTCTTCTCAAAAAATTTGTAGAAGAAGGAACCCTTCTAAATGATCTTGAAAATCCTTTTATAGGAACAAGGATTGCAACAAGCTATAGATCATTTAGAGCACAAAATTTAGGCCTACAACTACCTAGTACAAAAAGAAGAGAAAGAATGCAGAGAAGCCTAGAAACCCGAGAAGAAATTAGATAAAATTTGATGTACAATTGTATTGGTTTCATCACCATAGGCTAATTGTGATCATAGGTAGAAGTAATATATTTTTGTAGGAAGAACAAACATCGATGCCAAAGCAAGCCTGAAGAATTCGCGTGTACAAAACATGTGGATCTCTGACATCAATCAAAACCCTAGCCACCTGCAGAGAGAAATAGTCAACTACATTAAAGACTGGCATAGTACCCCAGGAAGCAAAATCAAATCAAGATAGCCACACAAATCATCATCATCATCATCATCATCATCATCATCATTGCAACTGCTACTATCCTGCAAAAATCAATTCTAAGCTACCACATTCATTGCACATGGCCAACTACTTGAAAACCCTACAAAAAAATGGTTGTCACATGATTGAATAGCCAGGAAAAGGGCTATGTGAACATGTGACACACCTCTACATCACCCCTTTACCTTCTACATAACTGTCATCACTACTTAGAGTTAACAAAAGTGTTTGTCACATGATCGCATAGCATGAAAATGGCTCATGTGAACATGCGACAAACCACCAACAATCATCACCCTTAACTTCCATGTCACCACTGAGCACAAACCACACCTCATCAGGTACAAAGATATCATGCAATCAAGCACAAAGACCTAGGATCACACTGCAACAACTGGGGCCACCAAACAAATCCAATTAGGCTGCTAAAACTATACATTTTTGTACTTCCATTCGTTGGAAACCCTCTCAAAAATTCAAATTTGAAAAAAAATGGTCACTTTATGGTGCCAGTAGTGAATCAGCGGTCAAAATCTGAATATGATCCAACTTTAAAACACCACCGTCAAATCCTCTTCCTTTCGCAACTTTATGACTTTAACCCACCTAGGAACCTCGGGTTAACTCTTAGCGAACTAGCGACAAGGCTTCTCCTTATTCATGAAATGATCTTCTAACTCATGGTTTAACTCCATAAACTAGTGATTGAAGGAAACTTAACTCACCCTGGCTACTTGGTGAATTGGCGACTAAAGGTTATTCGCCAGTTTGCATGATCTTTCAGGGCACTACTAAAACATTTGGAGACTTTACAAACACTTGTTCACTAATTCACTAAATCATTAGAACCTCCACCAAAAATCTCGCGAATCAGTGAACAAGAATAATTTTTTTCAGGCTACTAAACATTTTATCCTTACCGCCAAAAGCACCGAGAAAATTTACCAGGCCCGCACAAGAAGATCGACGGCTAGTCACATCTTCGCATGTGTCAGAAATGAGCCTTAAGAACTTACACTAATCATCAATGCTCTGAAACTATCAAGGCCCACTAACAAGCTCAAAAATTAGGTCCCACTGATAACATATACGGTCACTCACCCGTAGACTAGTCAGAAAGCATTGAATCAGCACACCTGGCACATGGACCCACCTGGACCCACTGCATGCTAACACAAGAAAAATCTAACAGTTGTTGCGAAGGAATGAAGGATAAACATCATGCATCTTTTCCATGTGAACATGCGACAACCATAGATGCTGACCAAGCTTTAACCATTTCCAAACTGAGACCGCCAAACATCTGCAGATCACACGACTGAAGAAAAACAAACCGCCTACCAGGTCGCTAGATGTTAAGGACCTAACCACTAGAATCAAGAGACCTAGCGACTACATAGTTGTGTGATCATGGAATGAAACACTTAACCTCTAGAAAGACTAAAAACTAGGTAGCCAAACATCATGAAGAACTGGGACCCACACGGTCGTGGCAGTGCACATAGGAAATGCTGATGTCAGAGATATAGCTGCAAAGAGGAAAACAACTGAAAATAACCAAGGTTTTCAATGCCAGAAAATAAGTGCACAAATTCGGAAAGGCACAAGGTTGAAAACAACTAGGGTATTCACATTGACACAAAGGTAACAAAGGAATGCGAAAACATTGAGGGTTTTTATACTTAAACAATTTTAACAACCCTGCGACATGAAAAAGCAATTTCAACAGACCTCGAAACTCGAATATCTCCCTGGGTTTTGCGATTTATGAGATGTGATCAGAATTGGAGCTTAGTGACACAATGAAGAACATGGGGCTAAGAGCACAAGCCATAAAACATTGTAGATCTTCTTTGCACAATAAAACAATCTTGCAGGCAGGGCGGGACAACTTCAGGAAATATTGCAGGGAAATAGGCCATTTTCAAAGGATTTTTGCTAAGATAGGAAAATGGCCTAATAGTTTGCATGGAATATTATTCCCCTATGAAATCATGCACCCACCATCCAATTTGGTGCTGATGGGTAGTGGGTCCATTGCCAGTGGGCACTGACATGCTTGTTTCTCATTGGTCAACGTGGGTAGTGACAAGGATGTGTCAGTGGGCCTGAATATTTTGAGAGGAATGACAGTTTGGAAAGATCTATAGCCAGCGCATGATCACATGGAATCTTTCCAAGCTATGCAATCATGCACCCACCATCTTGTGAATCATTCAGTGGGTCCTCTGTGCTAGGGCCTTTTAATGATGTGGCAGTTTTTTATTCGATGGAGTTTAGTGAAGTGTCAGTGGGGCTAGATTCTAAAGGTGACTGGTAGTAGCGGCGAATGGTTTGGTGACATGTAGCATTAGGAAAGCCCATGTGGGGTCTTGTGTAAAGAATCAGCAAACCAGTGACTAAGTAATCTCATTGTCCTCTAAATTTGGCAGCCCGAATATTTTTCACTTGTGTTCACTCATTCTCATAATAAATTGGTAGGGTTCTAAATGATTCAGTGACTGAGCGAAATCCTTCAGTCGCTAGTTCGCTAAATATAAACTAGGATTCCTATAAAGGGTTAAGATCTTATGTAGAAACTTACCGAATATGGTTTTCTCATGTTTGCAAAATGTAACCAGGGGTCAAGGAAAGATTAAGAGACTTGGCAAATGTAGTGTTTGCTAAATTGCCAGACTAGACCGTGGTTAGGAGAAGTCCTTCATGACTTGGAGAATTCCTTCAGTCGTGCATTCACTGAATAACTAAAGGTTGGAAAGCTTTTCGAGAGATGCCGGGCTAGACTGCCAGGTGTTGCTGATATGCATGATTTTTATTGGTTGAAAGATTGCTAACGAGGCTAGAGACTTTTCAAATCTCAGTTGACTATTTTAAAGGATGATGAGAACCGCTTGATCTGTCAAGAAATAATAAGATTGAAGGCTGCATTTTAAACTTGCTGATTAACCGTTGCAGTTCAAATTTGAATATTTTAAAGGGTTTTCAGTGACAGAAGGGACTGAAATTGAATGCTTAAGCAGCTGGATCTGGTAGAATTGATTTTGTCAACTATCACGCCATGGTCTAGAGGGTTCCATGATTGATTGCAAATGTCTATACCGTGAAGAAATGGGTAAGTGTTGCTTGAGGCATGTTTTAGGTGAAGTGATTAGATTGATTTGAATGGTGAATTCATGATCTTTGATACATTTTCAGAGAATTATCATAAATGGAGATCATTCTTGGATCTGATCTCTTCTTATCAGACTAGGTTGCTTGGTTTTCCTCCAAATGTAATAAATTCTAATTGAATCCAGTTAGTTTGGTGGGTAAAACCCTAACCCTAATCATCCATAGCTTGTTGCACCCTATTTTGGGATCCTAAGATGATTAGTGGTATATATGGTTATAATTTTGCCTTTGTAAGGGTTTGAGTTTTCTTCTGAGAGTTGGTTCCATGAATGTTCTACCTTGTAAATATTGTCTTCTTCTCTGCATATAGGGTTCCCTCTTTCCTTTTAGGCTATGGGAATAGAATACATGTTGTAATAGTTTGTCCTATGTATGAGTTTGCAATATATTTGTACTATTATCAGACTATCTCAATTTGAATCTTGAACTTATTGATTGAAGCATCAAGGATGTCTCAGCCTTTCTATTTGCATTTTCTATGTGTCTGCAATAGAGTTGTTTTTGTAGAAACAACTAAGTTTAAGATTAGTTTTCAGATGTGTATGAGCTGGGGTATCAAGGGTATTTAATGCTTGTCTTTTAGTGGATGCTAATTAATGTATTGCTTGTTTATAGGTCTCTTCTAAGGGGATGGTTAAAATCCTTTGAATAGGTGATAGCATATCTGGGTGTACATAGGTGGATTGTTGAAGTGAGGTCTAATTAATGGTGTATGATTTATGTATGGCATCAACATATTAGAATGTATTGTCTTCTTGTTTCATAGCTCTCTATTGTAGTGATGTATTTGACTCTTTTTGCCATTGGGTAAGGCACTGGTCTATGAGAGACTAAGGATATTTCAAGGGTCCATTCAACCCAACATCAATCATTCAATTGAAATACCTTTCCCTTTCATGTTGTTAGTAGTAGTAGGAGGTCCATTCTAGTTTTCAGATTCATTCTATGCAAATAGGGATGTTGCATAAGATTTGGTTTCATTGGGGTATTGGATACCCATAGGGGTCTGAAAACTATTCCACAATAATGTATCTGTAGGTCTATTGTTTGTCATGAGGTGTCTTGAATGTGAAGATAAGGCAATACCCACCTGAGTGATGTGGAGCTCAAAGAAGAAGGAGGATTCCTTTCAATCCTCATTAATTGGACTGTTTCTTGTGAAACTTGAGTGCACAATCTGAGAATCAAGCCCACATATTTATTCAAGTTTGGTCCTGCAAGGAAAAGCTCCAACATATTATTTGACTCATACAAGACCTGATATAACACATTCAGTTGGAATTGTAGCAAGATTTCAAGCTAATCCTAGAGAATCACATTTTGCAGTAGTAAAGAGGATACTGAGATATTTAAGAGGCACAATGGACTATGGATTATGGTATGAAAATTTTGATGATTTTACCCTATGTGCATATACAGATGCTGATTGGGGAGGTAGTGTTGATGATAAGAAAAGAACCAGTGGAGGAGCATTTTTCCTTGGAGGAAGATTAGTTTCTTGGCTAAGAAAGAAGCAGAATTGTATCTCACAAAGCACAGTAGAAGAAAAATATGTAGCAGTAACAAACAATTGTAACTAGATAATTTTGATGAAGTAGATGCTGAAGGATATTGGAATAAAATTTGTTGAACCTATTGTTATACATTGTGATAATACTAGTATAGTTAGTATGTTGAAGAATCCTATATTACATTCTAAGACAAAGCATATAGAGATTAAGTATCATGCTGTAAGAGAGAAAGTTGTTGAAAAAGAAGTCAGACTTGAGTACATAAGTACAAAGGAATAGATAGCAGATATATTCACAAAGCCTTTGCCTAAGGATACATTTGAGTATCTGAGAGGTATGCTTGGGGTTATGCCCTAGCCTACTTTTGAGAAGTGATGTAGTTGGTTTTATTCATCCAGTGGTATATGAGCCTTATCTTTCTTCCAGACTAGATGTTGGTACTTCCTCTATGGGGAAGTATGTGTATCTAAGCTGAGTCATGAGGACTCTAGTAAATGTATTTTCTAAAAAGTGTCTTTTGACATTGAGTTATTGTTAACTTAGTGATGGAATTTCTATCATTGATGTCAATGAGGGAGAAGTAGGCATGAAAAGAAATATGAGACATTTGTTGGAGAGAACTAAACAGGATAACGAAGTAAGATTTGATTGATGAAGATGATTTGAAGAAGCAGTTATGCAGTATTGGATTTTTGGAACATTGGATTTTTTCATCTATGTTTCCATCAATGCCAATGGGGGAGATTGTCAGGAATGAATGCTAAAGTGTTTGGCAGTCATTCTATAGCAGTTGTTGTTGCATTCATGACTATGATTGTCATTAATGACAACATAGTGATTTACCAAAGACTTGCAGAGAAGTAGACAAAGTTTGGATTAGCGCACATGAGTTATTGTAGTTGGAGCTATGTGATGATGGGGTTATACTCTTTGATATGTCATATGTCTATGGTTAAGAGTGCAAATAGTAATTCATTGATTCATAGTAGTTATGATCATTTTGGTGGAAGCAGTGTTCAGGCAGTGTTCTTTAGTAGCGGTTTGTGGAAATTAGATGATATCTCCTAATCAGGATGGAATCTAGTTTTTCACAGTTAAAGGGAAGTTGAAGACACATTGATAGTGACATGGATGATAGCGTAAACTTTGAGGTCACATGAGTGAAGATTTATTGTATTTGGAAGCTGATAGTTTTATGTAATTTTGGTGTAGCGTGTGGAAACTTTTATTTTGTAATTGTATGCCGACTCATTTGTAATTATTTGAGTGTGGTATAAAGGAAGGAATGTATTTCCTTGTTTATGTGTATTAGTAATGTATTAGCATGATGTTGTGATGTGAAAGTGTGTAATTGTAGCAGAAGTTGTGATGTTGTAAGCATGAAGTGAAGAAAAGAGCTATTATGTGAAGGAAGACATGCGAAGTACAAAGATCTAAAATCAAGATCTGATGTAACAGTGAGTGCAGTTTGGCATGGTTAGAGAAGAGGTAACATATTATTCTATTGAGTAATGCAAAGATTAATTGGATAGTGTGTTCAGTGATCTTACCCTAAAGCTGTTTGGGCAGTGGGTCCTTCTATCTTCTATAATTCTTTACCGAGTTAGAATCTTTTAACAGGGATTCAAAATCTCCTAATAGGGATTCATATGCACTGAATGTATTTCATAAGACTCCTAATAGATTCCATCCTCTCACAAGGAATATACATATTATCACATCTTTTATGGGCATCATTCCCACTAGGGTTTACTCTTTGATCAAGAGGTTCCCTAGTCAACATATCTTGTGTCATTGTGTTATTGTGTATGAATATCTTTCTATGGTTGAATGTTGTTGATGATGATAAAAGTTATCATTATTTGATAACTGATTCACCCCCCCCTCTCAATTATCTTGGACCTCAAAGTTTGTGCTATCAACCATGTCACTATCAATGTGTCTCAAACTTCTCTTTAATTGCATAAAACTAGATTCTATCCCAATTAGGAGATATCATCCGATTTCCACAAACTGCTATTCAGGAACACTTTCTGAATACTGCTTCCACTAAAATGCTCATAAATTTCATGAATAAATGAATTACTATCTATTCTCTTAACCATACACATATAACATATCAAAGAATATAACCTTAACATCGCATAGCTCCAACTGCAATATCACATGTGCGCTAATCAAAACACTGTCTACTTCTCTACAAGTCTCTAGAAGATCTCTATGTTGACATCAATGACAATCATAGTCATGACTGCAACAACAACTGCTATAGAATGACTACCAAGAATTCATTCCTAATAGATTCTCCATTCGTAGATACAACATTATACAATTCTATGATTGGTAAAATCATATATCTTACTCAAACTAGACCTTATATTTCAAATGTAGTTGGCATAGTTGGAAGATTTGTAGCAGAGCCTAAACAAAGTCATCTCATGGCAGTAAAAAGGATATTCAGATATTTGCAAGGCACTATAGAGTATGGTCTATGGTAGCCTAACTCTGAAAAATGTTGAGGTTCATGTGTACACTGATGCAGATTGGGCAAGATGTGTTGATGATAGAAAGAGTACATTAGGTGGAGCAGTCTTTCTTGGTGATAGACTTGTCACTTGGACAAGCAAGAAACAAAATTGTAATTCTTAGTCAACAACAAAGGTAGAATATGTTGCACCAACCTTGAATTATTCTACAATTGTTTGGATCAAACAAATGATAAAGGATTTTGGAATACATATTGATTATCCTATTGTTATTCATTGTGACAACACTAGTACTATTAGTATGTCAAAGAACCCTGTGATGCATGCAAAGACAAAACACATTGAGATCAAGTATCAGTTCCTAAGAGAGAAGGTTGTAGAGAAAGAAGTCAAGTTGGATTTTGTGAGCACTAAAGATTAGTTAGTAGACATATTCACAAAGCCCTTGCCTAAGGATACTTTTGAGTATCTTAGGGAGAAGCTAGGAGTAATTCCCTTCCCTGATTCTGCTTAGAAAAAGAAGGAAGAGCATGAGTCCTCAGAGACTGATGGATGGTGGACTACTCTACTTCAGGAGTAGTACTAATGCTTAAATAGTTTGGCACCCTTTTCCATTGATGTCAAAGGGGGAGTAATATACATTCATGAAAAACAAAATTAAAAAGGAAGAGTAATACACTAAGGGGGAGTAGTATTCAGATCTGACAACAATTTAGGTGAGGAAATGGAGAATATTATAATATGTTGCAGCAGATGGAGGATTCATCCTTGGGGGATTTTTTGTTGAGAAAATGGAGAATGTTATGAAAGAAATGTTCATTTGAGTTGGTGTTGGTTTTTCATTCCACATGTTTCTATCAATGCCAAATTAGGAGATTGTTGGAGATTTTCTAGTTGGCCAGTACTGACTATATGTTTGTCATTGATAAAAACATATGGAAAGTAGCATGCATGGAAGTCTTATGTAGTATTCCTTCAGTACATGTTGCATGGACATGATATTAGCATGATATCATGGGCATATAGGTCAACTGTTAGTACAGATAGTTATACAGCAACTTCTATTAGTAGTGTTCCTGATAGAGAAACAGGCAGTGTTCTATGTATGGTTGTCCATAAAATTATCATGGAGCCTTGTGTACTTGGATATATGTTGGAGACATGTTAGTGATATTAAGTTCATGGATGCATGGTCTGATGATGAGTGCAAGTGAAGTTATGTAGTCGCTATTCGCTAGTAATAGTTTCTTGTGTTTATTCAGAAGAGCCGATAGAGATTTGGTTGGTTCTAGAGTTGTGCCTATCCCTTAGGTATGATCCCTTGGATTTAAGCCTAGAGATGAGTTATTTATATTTGGTTAAGAGCACACAAGTTAATTCAGCTTGAGGAGAAAGATCTAGTTGTTTTGGTAGAGCTCACAGTGTGTAGCGTACGTCTACAATTATCTTATTAGATAGGTCCCAGAATGTGTTGCGCCCATAATAGAGCAGGCAGATTGTCATCTAAAGGTTGTTATGGTTTCTCTAATATGATTTCAAGGTGGGTCTAATAGGCTGACTTGATTATATAATTTAGAGGAAAGATATTTATGGGCAATCATTTGTGATTGTTGAAGTGTGGTTCATGGCTGATTAGTAAGAGCAGACCAGAGTGTGTGAAGTGCTAAACCATTAGAGGAAGGTCTATGTGACCAAGTGAAGTATGTGTGCTATACATTGCAATTGATCCAAATAGTAGTTCTAAGCATAATTCACAAAGATCTAGATATAGTGTGTATCTTTTAAAATAGGAGGTTGTAGCCTTCACCCTTTTTAGTAGTGAGCTCTTGGATATTGTGTCCTCTCTCCTAACATGGACTATTGTAAAAGACTCCTAATAGGGTTCAACCCTTAACCAAGTCTACTATACTAAATATATTGTAAAGCTACTTCTAACAGGGTAAAGGATCTTCTAGCAAGGATCATAATACACTAGTATAGAATATTAGTGGGTGTCAATTCCCATTGTGGTTTTTACCTATTTGGGTTTCCTCGTAACCAAAATATTGGTGTTGTGTTCATGTGTTCTTTTATTGTGTTTATGGTTAATTTTTAAGTATACTTAATTGGATAAAGAATTGAAACTTGTAGATAACTGATTCACCCCCCCCCCCTCAGTTATCTCCTTGGGACTATTCCTAACACTCTCTCCTAAGTGTTTAGTACTATTGCTACCAGGTTGACCATGAAGGATTTTCTATCTCTCTGCAGTTCATTCTTTAGAGTAAGATCTTTATCTATTTCCTTCTTGGCTGATCTATTCTTTGATGTAATGTGTTCCTAGATCAATCACACATTAGTCAAAGAGGGGAAAATGTAATCACCCAAAAATGATCATCTAGAATATTATCCCCCTTGTAGCATTATTTTCTAAATTCATCAATTTCTCATTCTTGATCAAATCCTAATTGTATCATTTATTCGATTATATTCTATGGATTAAACATCTTATCCTAAGTCTTTATTTAATTAAAAGGAATTCTCTCCCCTTTTATTAAATAAAAAACCCCACTTACCTTTTATCCTAAGTTGCACAAATAAAGCATTATTTCTATTTTATAAATAAGAAGAAAAGGCTCTTTTTGTCTCATATGGTGTGCAAAAGTCAACACTTCTTTCTCATTAGAGGAGACTTGTGCACATGGATTGCTCCCACTGTCAAGCTCCACCCTTGATCATATCTTTTTCCTCTTAATCTCCATGGTCCATCTATCTTTAAAAGGAGAGTTCTCTTCTCATTCTATGATCCCCACTCTTGATGCTAATGTTGTGCTGTAGGTTGTCTTGGTGACATTGGAGCTTTTGAAGATTTGTTGCATTTTGATTCTCATAGTTGCATTGCAGCTTAATTCTCATAGCATTATTAGCTTAGTTTCCTTTCATGCTTTAGCTAGATTCACATAGTTTAACTAGTAATGGCTTGTAACTCTTTCATTTCTATAGTTTAGTTGCATTCTTGCATCCTCATTCTAGCATTAGCTTGCATTGCATTTTCATTGTGATTCTTGAAGATATTGGCATCTTTCCCTTGTCTCTTTGAATCTCCCTTTGCATGGTTTACTAGAAAGGTTGCATGCTTAATAGCTCTAGCTGAGAGCCCTCTAAACACCCTTGCACTCCATGCCTAGGGAGCTCTAGGTTGCTTTTCAAGGTTTCCAATCCATGGATGCCCTTGGAAGCAATGGCTTAGAGAAATGCACATTTTGAGTGTATAATAAGGTGGTTTTTCAATGCCAAGCCTTAATTGAATTCTATTGATGGTGTAGACTGTTGTATTGACCACATCTCTCTAATAGGTGTGTGTAACTTTTCCTTAAATCATGATGGTGCACACTGTATCAAGGATGATCCTATTTCTTCTCTCTGCAATTCTATTTTTCTAAGGGGTTCTAGGTGCACTCAATTATCTCTTTATGCCATGTTTTTCATAGTACTCATAGAATATTTAAGAGGTGAATTCTCCTCCTCTATCCAATCTCAAACATTTTATCTTTAGTCCAAATTCATTCTCAACCTTAGCCTTGAATATTTTGAACTTATCAAATGCTTCTGACTTATCTTTCAAGAATGAAACCCACATCATCCTAGTATAATCATCAAAAAAAAAAATGAAATACCTTTCACCATAGTATAATCTTGTTTGAGTTAGACCATATAGGTTAGTATGAATCAGATCCAACTTGTTGTCTACTAAATTATTCTTGCTCCTGAATGGATTTCTCACATGCTTTCCCATCACACATTCCCTACATATAGTATCAACTAGCTTTGCAATGGTAGGTAAATCTATTACTACCTTTACATTACTTATATTTACTATGTTATCAAAGTTGATATGACATAGTCTTTTATGCCACAACCAACTGTCATCAACTTTAGCAACAAAACAACTTGCTTTTGAATTGAGGTGGAAAATATTACCTCTAGTCTTTGAGCCTGATGTAATCATAATACCATCCTTATTGTTAATGATTCATTTGTCATCTTTGAACTCCAACTAATTGCCTTTTCCACATAACTATCCAACACTAAGAAGGTTATGTTTCAAACCATCTACATAGAGAAAATCATTAGTACCACTATCTATAATCTAGTCTATCCTTATATCAGCTTGGGAAATCAATGCTAGCTCTTGTTTCTCTTTCTTATCTTCATGATCTATTTTATTATTCATTTTCTCTATGATAGAAATAAATCCAATTTCTTCTTCAGCTGAATCATCATCTGAAACTCCATCTCCAGCATAGTAACATTCCTTAGAGAATTTAAGCTTGTAGTCATTTTAAAAATTTCTAGCTCTTAAGGGACATTTAGATGCAAAGTGACCAATCTTATTACATGAAAAGCATTTAAGTGGAAATTGACCTTCATATTTTCCTTTTCCTTTCTTTTCTCTTTTGTCAATCATAGAAATGAAATCATCTAGTGTTTTATCTTCATCATCATCATCAAAATTACCAGAACTTTTTGTAGATTTCTTACCATGAACTGTTGCTTTGAAAGTTGTCTCGCTTTTAGGTTTAGTCTTTAATCTTAAAATTTCAAAAGCTGAGATTTTGCTGATCAAGGTTTCTCTCTTTAAATTTGATGTAAGTTGCATGGTCTCATCAAGGATTTTGATCTTGTTTTCATATTTAGGAGTGAGAGTAGTCATTATTTTTTCCATGATGTCTTCTTCTTAGATCCCTCCACCATTGTTCCTGATTCCAGCAACTGCTTCATTGATCCTTTGATTGTAAGCTCTAATGTTTTCTTTAGGCATTATTTCTAATGCATTGTATCTTTTCTTTCATGTCTTTCTACACACATCCTTTTCTTTTTTGTCTCCTTCAAATATGTCTTGTAGGTACTTCCATATCTTGTGGGTTGTATCTTCTTTCTTTACTTCTGAAAACTCACTATTAGATAGGGTGCTGATAAGGGCTTTTTTGGCTTGTTAGTACTATTTTGAATTTTGATCCTCATACCTAGAATTTTTGAGAATTATGGTTCTAGGGGTTTTGCCTTATGCAATGTTACTAAAACCCTAGTTTGGCCTAAGCATTGTTATGTTTGAGCATTACCTTTTTTCTCATTAACATTCAAAATAAACATTTGCATTTTTAGACCCTTATAAAGTAACCACTTTATGTGTTATACCACTAGGTTGTTGAGCGGGGTCTCCTTTTTAATATTTTCCTTTAAAGCCTAAGTTTTCTCATTAAAATCTCCAAATGACTAACCTTTTAAAACTTGTGGTTATGGTTAAATCTTCAACTCTGGGTTGTCAGAATTTTTGACATGCATTTTAGCGACAGGATGACATCTATCCAAGCGGGCCCATCTTCAAGTCCACTGTCGATTAAACATTGGGATCAATCTATGGTCATTGTTATATTGTTAGGACAAGATGACTACCCTTTAATCATCATGCTTTAGCAACAAGCATCCAATCAAGACCCTTTCTGGCACTGCAGTGTTCTGACAATTTTTCTTCCATGGTAGTTCTCAAGGTTGACACCAGTCTTGGGTGATGTATTAAAGTGGGGTTGGCCTTCTCAGATAGATAAAGCTTGCATTGATCCTACAGTTATCACTATACCAATGAGGTAAGATGTGTGATAATTAAGGCTTGTGGTATAGCGATGACCGTTCGATCTTATAATCAAGGTGTTGACTATACAATGGGTCCTACAATGCCAAGTCATGTTGACATGCTAGTTTTTGATTGGTCAAAGTAAAGGTCGTTTGGTAGCTGTCAGTATCTCTAATGTTAAAATAGAATAAAGCAAGGTCTAACTACTGATTTGTCCAACGTGGAAATTTTCTGATTAATGAAAGGTTTGAAAGCTAAGGTGGGGTCATCATTTTGGGAAATGGTAAAAGTGCGATAAGTTGGGAAAAGATCTACGACCATCCTTATCCTGCCAAGGAAAATTGATCGAATCTTATGCATGTGCTTTAGTGATAGAGTGAAACCTATCCAATCCAATCAAAACTTGAGTTAAGTTATAACTTTTTGCACATGCATAATTATAGCTATTCTCATTGGTCAAGAACTAGTCTGGGAAAACATATTAAAAATTTACACTAATGTTTCTGCCATCTGCTCGATGTGCCGAAAAGAAAAGAGGATCGACGGTTTGAATTTGAAATTTTGTTCTATGACATTGCTCGCTTCCTGTGAATATTAAAGCCGCCAGTTCTCAGTAATGGAAAACTTAGTGAGTTTCATGTGGATGAATTGTAAATGGTTGGCAAAAAATTATATACCCTGATTTAATTATCAAAGTTCTTACCTCTTTCAAAGTATCTTGGCAAGCGAAACTAGTTTTTCTCTCCGGAGTGATTACAAGCAGAGTTTTTCAAAGTGTCTGGTAGGTCAATTTTCTAACCTATGTATTTCATGAAATTTTAAGGAGAGAAGAGTGTGAAGAGCTTGTTATTCTTGATTATTGTATCCAGTGATTTTTAGAATTCTCTTTGGTATTTATACATTATTTCACAACCCTAGTTAAGATGCCACCAAAGAGGGAGTTGTCTAGGAAAATAGAGTATAAGGATAGGGGTTTTTATGAAGACTTAATGCAATTGCTCCCACATTCAGACAATGGGGTGAAAAAGTGAAGGACTTAGTCCCAAGAAACCCTAGGGACTCTGTAAATGAGGGACTCCATGATAGAGGGCTCTAGATGAGGGATGCTAGGGTAGGGAAAGATCACAATGGTTTGATTTTGTTTAGGGTAGCATATTCACAAAAAAATTCTTGTGCTCCCCTTAGCAATATATGATAGTTTGATATAGGGAAGTTAGTTGTCCCTAGAGTGTTCGAGGATGCAGAGCTCCTCATTCAGGTTGCTAGGTGTTATGATCTTGTGACTAGATGTGTCAAGCACACAAATGGAAATGACTTAATAAGTATTATGGAAGATGAGATCAGAGAGGTGTTTTCATTGAATGATCTTTCTATTGGACAAGAAAAGATTGATTTTAAAGAGTTTACTTAAATATATGAAGCACAAAAAGATTATTTAAGGGTAGGACCTTTAAGGGATTTTCTTGATCAAATTGGATCAATGTGTGTGATTAGCCCTAGTACACCTGAACCTTTTAGGTTGGATTTATTCAGTGTACATGAACAAGCTATTTATAAGTCTCTAAATTTGATTCTTGGACATGATGAGGTAACCCATATGCCAGTTCCATATATGTTTATGATGGTTCAATCCTTGCACCCTTAATTAGCACTAATTTTTGACTTTGCCTCTCATCTTGCTGACTTAATCCATGATGGATTAATGGGGATAAAGAACATGAAGATAAGTAGGCCTTTTGGGTGGTACTCATTGCTAATGCATATGTTCTTATACAAGGGTGAACAATTTTTTAGTTCAACAGTTAATATTGTTAATGAGAAGAATGGGGAAACACTTCTAGTTTAGTTGTGGACAATAGATTTGTCATGGGATAGGAATGAGGCCAACTTCCTTGTTTTTGATAGAAATTTTGCTTCAAGGTTTAGGACATTATTATATCTTGAGAATCCTAGGATCCTAAGAGAATTGTTGAGATTGATCAGGCCTAGGGAGTATTGCCAAGATATCACTATATTGCAAAATTTTGGTGACATTATATTATATCCAGTTTCTATAGTTTTTTGAGTATATGGTTGTAAAAAGGCACCATACATTTTTCCTTACTAGGTTCCATTGAAGATAGGATATGCAAAGATCTTAAGGCAGATTGATGATCTGCAGGAAACAACCCTTACTAGTAACGGGAGGAGAACTTTGTTCCTAGATATCACAATTGCACACTAGTATGTAATTACTAAGAAGGGTTGGGTGCATTTGAATCAGGTTTTACAGCCTTACAGGATGGCTACACTCATAACCAGATGTGCAGATAAATAGGGTTTCTTGTGAGGAATGTTTAGAGAGAAGGTAAGGTGTGCTCTTCTTGAGCATCAATTCAATTTTCCTGAAGACATAGTAAGAAATGAGTTTGATCTTCAAACTCAAGAGATCAAGAAGGAGAAATGGGTAATATACAAGAAGACTGTAGATTTTATTAGACATTTTGATAGAACTTATGACCCCTTGAAGAATTTTGAGCCATTTGCTAGGAAGGTAGATGCTCTCATGCAGCATTTTGAAGGAATCATGCAAGAAGTGAATGAAAAGAAGGCTATAGTAAGTAATATAGATCCTGAAAGAGCTAGGAAAATTTTAAGCCATCCAAGGTATACAAAGATGACCCCAAGGGGAGTTTACACTATACAGAAGAGAAGTGATTATATTGTTCTTCTACCAACATAGTAGAGAGATGAGAGTCTTCCTCCTACTTCAAGAGGAAAGAGACCTATGGATGACCAAACATTGCAGGGACCTTCTCCTAAAATGTAGAGACAAGAGGAATCAAGGCCATAACAAGATGTATATTCTCCTTCTCAATCCCCTTTACACTTAGATGAGCATGGGGTAGCCAAATAGTTGGTGCAACTAAGAAATGAAGGAAATGTTTTTGTTTCTAGTGATGAATTAAAGGAAGGAGTACCAGAAGCACCTAAAGCAATAGAGATGGGTCTTACTATTGTAGAGTTTGAGGGTAAACAAATTGACCCAATTTTGAAACAAGCTAGTGATTCTTTTATTGCTAATGATAAATTTGTACAGATTAGAGCATTCTTTCAGTTTTTATGGAGAATAAAAATAAACCAGTTTAAAGAGATTTGTGAGAAGAAGAAAGAGGAGTTCAATGATAGGGACATAACCAAAATTGAGAATGAAACTAAGAATGAAATGATGAAGTAATTTGAAAAGATCATCCCTGAGGAGGGAAGGGCCATGATCTATACTGTAGGAGTGATAATTCTACCTAAGTGGGATATTGTAGATGCAATAGTTTTTTATTAGGTTATACGAAATAAAGTAAAGACCCTTACTATAGTAGAACAAGCACAATAGGCTGCTAGGGGTATTACTTTCTCCAATGATCATGCAGCCCTAGTAATGTAGTCCCTAAAGAGGGAAGAAAGCAAAGGAAAAATAGAGGCTCTCTCTTTAGGATACACTGGAAATTTAGTAGTGCAACAAGTAGGTGAGACTTCAGGTGTTGAAGCCTCAAACATCATTTTAGAGATTGCCAAGTTTAATGTAAAGGTAGTAGAAAAAGATGCACAAGAGAAGGAAGAACTAAGGATTAAGTTTGAGATAATCCTTAAGTCTTATAATGAGCTCAAAATAGAACTGATCCAAAGGGACAAACTAATTTCAAAATTGTCTCGGCCACAAGATCATAGGTCTCCCCAGTTAATGATTTTTGATAGGCTAGCAGTTGGTTCTTCATCAAGCCCAATTATTGAGTTTCCACCATCCGCACTCCCAGAAACAAGTATAGATGCAAGAATCAGTTGGGAGAAGCAACAATTAACCATGGAAACCAATAAATTGAGAGAAATAAGGGTGCAGTTGGAAAACGAAAAGAATGAACATATAAAGGCTACATCTCTGGTAAACTAGAAGTATGAGGAAAAGATGACAGAGGCAATAATGCAATTTGCACATGATTTAAAGCCTTCAATTTTCTTCAATCATGTTAGTAGGTTACATTTTTTTTTCACAACTGTGAATAAAGATAAGACTAAGATGGCACCAATTTTGAAAAATTGGATTGAGAGGTTTTCAAGTGTGAAGTTATTTCATTTGTTGTCTAAAGGCCAAGAGGATCCCGATCCATTGATTAAGCCGGTTCACCAATCTATCAAGAAACTAGTGGAGTATGACATTATTTTGGATAATTTCATAAGGAGATCAAATATGTTGAAAGGGGAATTAATGCTTTCAAGTTATGAACTAGAACCAACTATTCTCACAGATTGAGGAGAATTGAAATAATTATATAAATGGAGAGAAGAGATGGATGCACTTCTGTCGAAGAGAGTAACTGGTGTCTTAAATGATACCTATTCCTTTATTAGCACTGTCAAGCTATTAATGACCGCAAAATAAAAGTTTGATTTTATTCAATAGGAGGTCAATCAGATAGAGAGCGAATGGGAATAGTTATCTAGCAAGAAGGCTAAGTTTGTAAACTTTAAATTCCCAAGTGAAGAGGTGTATAACAGGTGGAAATATCAGTACATCCCACATGCAGAAAAAGTAGATACACCACCTGCTTCTTCAACTAGATAAAGATCGCAATTTTTTTAGTCCTAAAGGTTGTTAAGATATAGAGAGGTATTTATTACAGGGATGACAATGAGGAAATGGCGATCAGATTTGGTTGAGAAAATCAAGGAAAGGATTGAAGACATAAAGCAAGGTGGCCATCTGCAAATATCTCTCTAGATTTGGTGAAAGCATTTATTGTAAGCCTAGTAGGGTTCTTGTAAAGTTTTTAGGGTAAATTTTGTAAACAATAGAATGATTGGTAGCTTGTTGCATCTCCTTGTATATAAAGGATTTTCCATGATCATTCTAGGCATTGAGAATATAGAAACTTTGAAACCCTAACCCTCAGTCGAGGATTGTAATATTTTACATCATTCTCTTATGAAAATAATAGAGAAGAAGTACAAGTTGTTGTTATTGTCTTGCAAGCTTTCCATTCAAGACATATTGTATACAAAGAAAATAGGTTATACTTAATACAAATATCAAAGTCTTTGTCTCTCCTTTGCATTTGATCTATGAATCTCTCACATTTTCAAAGACTTGCATATATGTATTTTATTTTGAGTTCTGATCAAGGGTTGGATTAAATATTGCACAAAGTGGAATATGTGTTCATTGGATTTGCATGAAGGATTCTCATAAGTAGGAAAGAGTTGGGGTATTTGTGTTTATGTTCAGAGACCATTTCTTCTTCAAACATCTATGTATCCATTTTATTTTTTGGTGCTATATGCCCAATGGATAAGGCACTGGCCTGTGGACCTATCTTTGTTTTATAAGGAATGATTGAAATCATTGTAATAAAAAATTATTTAAATACCAGTCATTTTACTTTATTTTACTTAAATATAGTTGTTCTACCCAGTGATGGAGAGTCAATGAATAATAGGTTGTTATTTAGTACTTTCTCATTGATATCTGTTGTAAGATCTAGTATTGAGTAAGGAATAGAGTTGTATATATTGGATTAGGTGTACCCACCTTGGTTTTGTAGAGCCAAAAGTGAAGAGGGTAGTCTTTTCCCTATAGTTGGTCTAGTTACTTATAGATTTCTCACATTTGGAATTAAGCCTTCCTTCAGATCAGTCATAAGTATATTAGTGTCTCATGGAGTGTAAAATAGTTTGAAGAACCAAGAAAATGGTGACTCTGCTGGGGAGTTTGTAAGATTTGTGTAAAATAATGGAGGTACAAGTTGAGCTAGACTCCTGTCCTACTTATTTTTAAAACCACTAGGTCACTGTTGAGCACACAGAGTTATTTCCTTTTCAAAATTTACCTACCCTCATTACTTGTTTGAAATCATAGAAAACCCCATTTTTCTTGGGTGGCGACTCTAAGATATCTCTATAACCAGTGATAAATAAAGTTTTATTTTGTTATAATGAGTTTGAAAAATATAAGGTCCTAGAGAAAGGAGCATGCAGAGGAAACCTTGGAAGGTGGGCTTCCAACCACATCAAGACGAGCTCAGATCATAAGAGAAAAAAGTACTAATGATATTTATTTCACATGGAAGCGGAAGGGAGGTTCAAGACAAGAAAGTATTTCTCCTCCTAGTCAAGAGGGAAATGCCTTAGAATATGAAGAGGCTATTGATATAGGTCTAAATCAATATGAGGATTATTATTCCCCTATAGAAAGAGAGGGTGAAAAGTTGCCCCATAATAGGAAAATAATCCCTAACAAATGGTATGGAGGGGAGAGGAGGTCTAGAAGTAAGAGTAGAAGTAGACAAGATTTTATCTGTCCTTTCACCCTTGGCTCTTCATTACCCCAAGGCCTCCATGAATCTTAGGATCAATAGGAAAAGCCTCAAGCACAACAAGTTGAATATGAAACAACTTTACCTAATTCTAAGGAGATATTTGAAGAAGTGTATGAGTTAGAAAGAAGAATTCATGAGCAAGCAGCTATTAGGCATAAGAGAGAAAAGGAAAGAGAAGAGAAAATTAGGCATGACATGATAAGGGCTAACTAGTTGAGAAGACAACTATTAAATTTAGAATCCATAAATTATATTCCCATTCCTAAACAGATAAATGAACAGCCCATTGTCCAACAAGTGTTTGAAATAAAGAATCCTAGGGATAAAGGAAACTAGAAAGTGGTGGGCATTTTAATTAATGAGCCTATAGACCCTAAATTTCCCATAGATCCAGCTTTAAAATTAGGAGAAGACCTTGATAATGCCAAAAGGGAATAGTAATTTCTAGCCAAAGAATTGGAAAAGGCGGAATTGGAAGCTTTAGCACTAGAGATGAGAAAAAAGATAGATTTCCTCAAGCGGTCTTCAGGACCCACTAATGTTACCAACTCTGTTATGACACAAGGAGGAAATGTTGCAAATATGGATAATTAAACAATGGATGTTCCCCTACCATGAGGGCTCAAAATCTCTACCATGTCAAACACTAGTGCATCAACATCCCACAGTGTTGGTATATTTAATATAGGGCTTATTCATGAAAGATGTAAACAGTTGGTTTTTATAGGCATCCCTGGATATCCTAACCCCGTCCCTAAAGAAATTAGGAAAAAACTTCCCAAATTCACTAGAATTAATGTTGTCACTTGTGAGGAACACTTGAAAAAGTTTATTGATGTGATTGATGACTACAACATTGTGCTAGATGATGTTATAATGAAACTGTTTGTACAATCCCTGATAGAAGATTCAAGGGATTGGTTTAGGGCTTTTTCATATGGTATCATATGCTCATGGGATTAGATTAGACATTATTTCAAGGAATAGTATGGTGATAAAACACATGATGGTTTTATGCTAGATGAATTTAATAACATCAAGAAAAATTTCAATGAGGATGTTGAATTTAATGTCAGATTTTAAAAGGCCATGCATAAACTCTTGCAAGTCATCAGATTGGATGATAGAATATGTCTTGTCACCTATTTAAATTCCTTTGATTCTAAAATGGGCTACCTTTTGAGGGACAAGAACCCAAGGAATCTTTTAGACACTTATAAATTAGTTGTAAACATAGAGAGTAACCACAGGGTTTCAGGGAAATTGGGAAGATAAAAAATACAATTGTTGAGCAAAAAAGACCCAAGGAAACCTATGAGTGTAAAACTAAAGGATGATGATAGCTTGAAGAAAATATTGAAGGAAATAAAGGACTTAAAGCCTATTTAAAATAGAAATAGAAAAGTAGCAGGAGGTGATAAGCCTGCTTTTAACAATTTCAACAAATTGCCAAGAATGCAGAACTATCCCTACAATACTCAATGGAAGGATGGGAAGCCCATTCTCCTTGAAAAAAAAGATAAACCAAGTGATAGAACCCCTAATCCATTACAAAGAAACTTAATGAATGTGGTAGAGGATGTCCCATGGTGTATTTTTTGTCAGTCACTACATGATCCTAATTATGATGACCATGGATGTGGGATGAATTCTTCCCATATTTGGGATGAGATGGATTCTGCTAAAGAAGATGAAAATCATGATGTTTCAAATGCTCAAAATAGAAATGAATCATACCATCAACAGGTCTTTTTAGACGAGGATAGTGAGCTTGATAATGTTCAGTGTAATGTTTTGAAGGATAAAGAGACAATTGTTTTGAGAAGGCCATCAGATCAAGAGATTTCCTTGATAACAGTTGATATGGTTACTCAAGCCAAAACAAGTTACAACTTGAGGAATAGAGTAGTTGGTAATCTAAATTAGAAGCCCGTTGGTATTTTCTTCAAGAAGATAGAAAAAGATGTAAAGACATCCCAAAATAAGCCAAAGGATGCGGATGCTACTGATACGGTCAAAACAAAGAAAAATGTTTAGTCTAACATTGTATATAAAATAAAATCTAAACCCACAAGTAAGGTTGTTCCAACATTGCACAAGGAAGTTAGGAATTTGGTTGAAGATCCTACAAATACATCTATTTAGAATGTTGATAAAGAAGCTGCAAGTGTGAAACAAGATGTGATTGATTCAAAATATGTTCCAATTGACATAAGCAAGTTGTTGTTACAGATAACTATCAAAATCCCATTGCTAGAAATGATGAGAATAGAGGAGCATAAGGATAAGGCCCTGAATTGGGTGAATGGTGTAGTATCTACAAACTCTCAAAAAATACAAAAGATTGAGAAACAAGTAGCAACTTTGAGTGATGAAAAGGAAAGTTGTAGTGAGGAAATTGTTTCCAAAATTCCCCAAATATATTTGGATACAAATGTTGTTAGTACTATAGTAGGAACAATTGATCCTTTCTTTTTGACTTTGATGATAAATGGGAAATTGTTGAAAAATTGTATGATTGATTTGGGGGCATCAAACACTGTTATGCCCACTAAAAGTATGAAGTCACTAGGATTAAAAGTGGATGCTCCCTATGAAAGATGCCAATAAATGGAATCAAGAGAAGTACTAGTTGTAGGCACTATCAAAGCTTTACCTTATAGATTGGCAGCATACCCTGGCAAATAATTGACCATGAGTGTTCTAGTGGTTGATATCCCTCTGTAGTATGGGATGTTGTTGTCAAGAAAGTGGAGTGCTTCTATGAGAGGAAGCATAAAGTGTGACTTATCATTTGCTACTTTCAATTTTGAGGGGTAGAATATTAAGATCTCTAGGGAACTTATAACTCCACATATGATTGAGGAAGAAGAAGAAGACACCATGAATTGCTTTCTTGATATTGACATAAATGCTTTCAGAGTCCAAGGTAAGGAGGTGGAGGAGGATGTTAAAACCACACATAAATCACATAGCCAGGAGGGGTGGATTGACCTTGAAAATTTATGGACAATGTATTTTGATGTAGCAAACTCAAAGGAAGGGTCTGGAGCTGGAATATTGCTCATATCTCTGAATGATAAAACTTTCAAATTGTCTTTTACTTTTCTATTCTCATGCACAAATAATGTTGCAGAATATGAGGCCTTATTAATAGGTCTAAGATTAGCATATAGGCATGGTATAAAATCTTTGAAAGTAATAGGTGATTCTAAGTTGGTAATCTCCCAAGTTAGATCAAAATATGCTTCAAAGAATAAAAAATTAAAGCAGTATAGAAATGCAGTGTGAGATGAAATTGAGAGCTTCAGTGCTTTTAGTATTTATTGGATGGAAAGAAGTCAAAATAGAATGGCTGACTTATTAGCTAATGTAGCTCTTAGACCAAAGGATGTTACATTCATAGATATATCAAACATAGAAGTTCAAGCCAGGCCTTCCATCCCTGATAATGTAGAAAATTGGCAAGTATTTTCTCATGATTAAGACATATTAAGATTCTTGCAATGTGAATCTCATTTTGGTGACAAGGAAATGGATTTTAGTGCTTATGTTGATATAGTGAATGGTCAAGAGGTTATCTTTGGAAAGGAAGTATTACAGTTGAAATCAAATAGTGTTCCTAAGGGATTGGTTGCTTTGGAAAGAGCATTTGATAATAAAGACAAGGCCTTCTCTACCAGCACTGACAAAACAAATTATCTTGAAGAAATAAATTTGGGCACAAGAATGGTACCCAAGAAGGTTTACATAGGTAAATGTTTATCTCCTAAAACCAAAAAAAATCTAATTGATCTTCTTAGGAATTTTAGACATGTTTTTGCTTGGTCCTATGAGGATCTTAAGGCTTACAGAAAAGATCTTTTTCAACATGAGATTCCACTAAAGGAGGGTACAAAACCTTTTAGACAAAAATTAAGACCTATTAACCCCACCTTGGCACCTAAAATGCAAGCAGAGCTCAAGAAGATGATAGATGATGGAATAACTGAAGCAATTAGACATTCCACTTGGGTCTCTAATTTGGTGCCTGTCAGAAAGAAGAATGGTGACATCAGGCTCTGTGTTGATTTTAGGAACCTTAACATAAATTATTTAAAGGAAAATTATGGATTACCTAATATGGAGAACATGTTGCAAAAGGTCACTGGGTCAGAATTGATGTCCATGATGGATGGCTTTTCTGGTTACAATCAACTTATGGTTAAACAATCAGAACAATTCAAGACTACATTTACAACCCCATGGGGGACATATGTTTATGTAAGAATGCCTTTTGGACTAATTAATGCAGGTGCCACCTTCCAAAGGGCCATGGATGTAGCTTTTGTAGATGTCATTGACAAGTTCATGGTGGTATATCAAGATGATCTAACAACATTTTCAGCTAAAGAGGAACAACATTGCCTACATCTAGAAAGGATTTTCATTAGAGCATTAGAGTATGGAGTTTCTTTGAACCCAAAGAAGTGCGCCTTTGGTGTGGTGGAAGGAAAGCTTCTAGGACATATTGTTTCAAAAGATGGGGTAAGAATATGTTAGAATAACTGAGAGGGGGGTGAATTAGTTATCCAGTGTCCCAAAACAAAATGTATAATTTGAAACAACTTCTCCAATTTTTGCTGCTCGGTAAACAAATAATACTGTCACTGTCTATATTTTTACTGATTACTAGTCTAACACTTATAACTTGTTACCAATCAAATATAACATGTAATATGAAAATTATGATAACCAACAAATATCACAATCAACACATAACACAAGAGATTTAACGTGGAAACCTTGTAAAGGGAAAAACCACCTGGGACTAGCAACCCAAAAATGTTCACTCTTTTGAAGTGAGGTTGTTGAAGACCCAACCCTATTAAAGGTTACAAAACACACTATTAGGTGTGACCTTGTTAGAGGATTTTAAACTAGAAGTTATCATCCAACCAACAGTCACTCTAGGGTTGACAGGATAACAAATGTATACTCTATGAGAAACATCCAATAAGACTTGAAAGTCTACTTAGTTAAGAGATTTTGACTATATACAATAGTAAAATGTGTAACAGTAAATGATCTACACTATTACAACTTCAACTCATAGATTACAAATCAATGTTTTGCTCATACAAATCCTTCTAATCAATATTTCACTTCATATTCAACACTGTATTAACTTACTGTTTGTCAGTAATAACTCTCTATAGCTCGGTAACTATTTTGTAGCTCAGTTCTTACTAACCAGTATGATCATAATTGCATGAAAACTTCTTCACACAAAATTCCTTTAGCATCTACTTCTCCCAGCATTTTTCATAATGAAACCCTAGTCTCTTATATAGACGAGTAAATCATTTTCTTTTTGTTCATCAGATTTTGCTGCTTATTCATCTCCACTAATTTTTCCACTTCAAGCTTCCTCAGCTAATGTGTCAATAACTCATTTCAATCTATTTTGTCAGATCTTACTTTAATTGTGTTATCCATCGATCTTCATAACAAACTTTATCTGTTATCTCGATTTCATACACTTTCCAGCTCATCAATCTTATCGGCTAAACTAATCATTTACTGCATTGTATTTTTCTTGGTTAACAAAGAAATGCATCAGTGAACACATGCTTGGTTAATACTGTGCTCGGTATACACTATGCTCCGTCAGTGTATACTAGAAATGCTTCATTTACCGACAACACTGCTTTGTACCTTTCAGCTCCATTCTTCATTATAGATGGGTACAACATAATAAAATCAATATCATGCAACCATAGAATCATCAACAAGTTACTCAGTGAATTCCTTTTCCTCATTTGACATGTACATCTTTTCTCATGTAGATTTCTTTGTTCTTCATCTCTTCCACCTTTCTTCAGATGTATCGATATAGTAACTTACAAGATAAGTAATGTCAAGCTAGTTGACATCAATGACAATATAATACTAATTTAATCATATTGCATATCTAATCAATAAATTTTTAGTGATCTTTAATCATAGATTCTTCAATCAAATTCCAACAATTTATTCATCTAAATCAATTGTAGTCTAGCAATCTCTTGCTTTGGCATTGATGGAAACTCAAGTAATATGAAATATACCATACACATACCAAAATTATATTCTATAACTCCTATTTCTGCTTTTGTTCTATGTAACTGATCTGTCAATACTTTGTCTCATTCATATTTTCTCTCCCTTAGATAGTTCTCCATCAGTGTTGGTGCTCTTTTGTTTACTTGTTCATATTGTTTATCTGTCCCTTTGATAGCAATGCCAAAGAAATAAACAAACAAACAATTCTATCTTCCTCTGTATCTCTTTATACGGATATACCAATTAGTTTCAATTCTCCAAACTTAATCACAACCTTGAACATGATCCAAAGTGTGAGCTGTGTTGCATCAACACATGTGATCTTCTAATAAAAGTAGGCTGATGCAACATGCAGATCACCTTAGTGACTGATAGATAGGGGATGGACCCCAAGTCTAGTCCTCAAGTATTCAAATGTATCCTTCAGTAGAGGCTTTGTAAAAATATCTACAAGTTATTCTTTAGATGTGACAAATTCCAATTTCACTTTCTTCTCTTGCACTTTTTCTCTTAAGTAATGATACTTAATAGATATATGCTTTGTCTTCAAGTGCATCACATGATTCTTTGAAATATTTATAGCACTGTTGTTGTCACAATATATGATCACCGGGTTAGTGATTACCTCATTCATTCCTTCCAACACTTTCTTGATATATGCAATGTTTGAATAGTTAGTAGCAGTAGAAACATACTCTGCTTTAGCTATTGACTAAGAAATACAAACTTTCTTTTTACTTGTCCAAGTTACAAGTCTTTCACCAAAGAAAAATGTTGCTCTAGTGGTGCTTTTTATGTCATCCACATTTCCAGCCCAATCAGCATCGGTGTAAACTTTCAGTTCAAACTTTCCTTCCTTAGAGTACCATAGTCCATAGTTCTATGTTTTCTTCAGATACCTTAGGATCCTTTTTGTAGCTATCATGTGAGATTCTCTAGGATTAGTAGAAAATCTAACAATAATTCCCACAACATGTGCTATATCTGGTCTACTATGAACTACATACATTAATTTACCAATCATGGATCGATAAAGTGT
The DNA here is from genome assembly GCA_027943335.1 of Chamaecyparis obtusa. NCBI lineage: Eukaryota > Viridiplantae > Streptophyta > Pinopsida > Cupressales > Cupressaceae > Chamaecyparis > Chamaecyparis obtusa. Next base: position 2,942,178 of record BSBK01001155.1, on the reverse strand, counting down.
CTGATTTACCTCTGTAGTTTCATCCTCCTTTGTCAATTTTCATCCAGTAGCCATTGGTGTTCCCACAGGTTTAGCATCTTCCATGCCAAATGTCTTCAAGACTTCCTTTATGTATTTAGACTGTGTGATGAATATCCCATCACTCTGATGAATCACTTGTAGTCCAAGAAAGAATTTAATCTCTTTGAACATAGACATTTCAAATTCCTTTTGCATTTCATTAGCAAATGATTTACACACATGATTTAATCCTCCAAATATAATATCATCAACAAATATTTCAGCAATAATAATAGTATCATCAGTGTCACCTTTCATATACAGATTGTTGTTTTCACTTGTTCTAACAAATCCAATACTTAACAGATAAGTATGCAACCTTTCATACCAAGCTCTCAGTGCTTGCTTCAAACCATACAAAGCTTTATGTAATCTACATACCATGTCTTTGTTGTCAAGATCAACAAATCCTTCAGGTTGTTTGATGTAGACTTCTTCTTCAAGTATACCATTCAAAAAAGCTGATTTCACATCCATTTGATAAAATTTAAATTTCTTATGTGCTGCATATGCAAGTAGCATTCTAACTCCTTCCAATCTAGCAATAGGTGCAAATGTTTCACCATAGTCAATGCCTTCCTCCTATGCATATCCTTTGCAAAATAATCTTGCCTTATTTCTTATAAATTCACCATTTTCATTTAGTTTATTCTTGAATATCCACTTAGTATCGATAACATTCTTATCTTTTGATTAGGGTACTAAGGACCAAGTTTTGTTTCTTTCTATTTTCTCTATTTCTTCCTTCATTACATTAATCCACTCTTCATTGTCTAATGCAACTTTCATAGTTTTAGGTTTGAATTCACAAACTAGACATGTACCTTGTCTTATTTTGCTTCTAGTCTACATTCCAACATGTCTGTCTCCAATGATTTGTGTCTCAGGATGATGTCTTCTAACAAAACTAGTCAGAACTTGATTTCTCCTTTCTTGCTCATCCTGTTCAGGTTGATTTCCTTCCTCGGTAGCTTCATCTTGTTCATTGGTTTGTGGTGCCTATTGTACTACATTATTTCCTTGCTGACTAGTTGACACAGCCTATGGTGTCAGTAAATATTCTGGATGTTCATTATAAGTGAATCTACCATAGTCTTCTGGTACCTTTGTACTTTCTTCTATGTTTTTGTCATCAAACTCATCAACACAAACATTAGTACTTTCAACTATCTTATTTGTAACCTTATTCAAACATTTGTATGCTTTACTTGTAGTGGAATATCCCAAAAATATCCCTTCATCTCCTTTAGTGTCAAATTTTCCATTTCTATCATCTTTCAAAATAAAGCATTTACTACCAAAATTTTTGAAATAACTTATAGTAGGTTTGTATCCAAACCATAGCTCATAAGGTGTTCGGTTGGTATCCTTCTTCAATTGTACATGGTTAAGAACATACACAACAGTACTGACAGCTTCCCTCCAATATTTCTGAGCAACATTCTTCTGTATCATCAGTGTTCTAGCACAGTCAATGATTGATCTATTCCTTCTTTCAGCAATGCCATTTTGTTGTGGTGTCTTTGGTGCTGAGACCTGTCTTTTAATTCCATTCTCATTATAGAAATTAGTAAATTCATCAGAGATAAATTCACCTCCTCTATCAGATCTTAAGCATTTTATCTCTTCCAGTCTCTTTCTCTACTTTAGCTTTATAACATTTAAACATCTTGAAAGCTTTACATTTTTCTTTCAGAAACATAATAGTCATCAGTCTAGTATAATCAGCAACAAAAAGAATAAAGTATCTATCACCATAATAACTCTGAGTTCTCATAGGACCACATAGATCGGTATGAACCAACTCAAGTATCTTCTTTGTTGAGTAGTCTTTGTTTCTTAAACTAGACTTAGTCATCTTACCTTTCTAACATTCATGGCACATGGCATGATGAGGTTTTGACAAGTTAGGCAATCCTCTAACTCTTCTCTTTTTACTAATCTTAATCATATTATCAAAGTTCACATGGCATAACCTTTTGTGCCACAACCAAGCATCTTCATCCTTTATTAACAAACAAGAAGACTTATCCATATCAAGATAGAATAGATTACCTCTGGATTGTGTACCAGTTCTGACAAGTCTTCCATCTTCATCAAAAATCTTCAGCCTTTTTCTCTCAAAAGCTAGTCAGTGGCCTGAATTGTTCAACTAAGCCACACTTAACAAGTTATAGTTCAGTCCATCTACCCGATATGCATTTTCACATTTTATCCTGTCATTTATCATAAGTGAATCTTTACCTCTTACCATACAAGGTGCATCATTGCCTATTCTCACGGATCCTCCATTGTATTCAGTAAGCTGATCAAAATTTTCTACATCACCGGTCATATAATGTGTACAGCCACTGTCTATGGTCCATGTATCATTTTTGCTTACCTTAGAGATCAGTTTTGTCTCTTCATGTTTTTCCTCTTCTTCTAAATCATCTTTAATATCAACAAATACAACTTCTATGTCATCATCTGAATCAGATTCAGTTTCAATATCTTCGGCTATGTAACATACATTTTTGCCTTTGTCATCTTGGTTGTCTCTGTTGTGTTGGTAGCCTCTATTAAATCTTCTTCCATAGCTTCCTTCAGATCGATCTTTAGATCTATCATCATCTTTCTTCTGTAGACATCTAGCATCAATGTGAGCATCTTCTTTACAATTAAAATATGCCAAAGGTAGTTTACCTCTATACCTTCCTTTTCCTTTGGGAAATATTTTGGCCATAGGGGCTTCTAGCTCATCAAGTTCATCATCAGTATTGTCATCACTGTCATCATTCTTATTATTCCTACTAGATTTACCAATATTCAGAGAGGACATGAAAGAAGATTCAATAGGGGGAACAACACTATTATCAAAATTATTCAATTCAAAGGTTGTAAGTTTACCAATCAGAGTATCAAGAGTAAGGTTAGATGTAGCTCTTGTTTCATGAATTACAGAGATTCTAATTGTATAAACCGACAATAAAGTTCTGAGAATCTTTCTTATCACTATTTCATCATCTATGACTCCATCAGATACTCTAATAGCATGTACTACCTCTTTCAGTCTATTTGAGCATTGCACAATGTTCTCACCTTCTTTCATTCTCATATCATCGAATCTATCCCTTAGACTTTCAGCTCAGGCTCTTTTGACATTTAGATCTCCATTGTAAATTAGATTTAACTTGTCCCACATCTGTTTGGCAGTAGTGCATCCTTTGATGTCTTCAAATTCAACATCGATACAGGTAGCAGCAAGTTCCATCATTGTGATGTTGTGTTCATGCTTGTCTCTAAGTTAATCAAGTGTCAGGGGACCATTGGGCGGTTGTATGTAGCCATTCTCCATCAAATCTAGTGCTAAGTTCCCAATTCCAGATACGTGTAGCTTCATTCTACTCTACCATACTATGAAATTTTCTTTGTCCAATTTTCGTACTTCCCTCTTATACATCTTGAGAGCTTTGTGCTTGAGTCCTTAAAACTTTGTTCTAAGCAAGTGAAGCTTTGATACCAATTGTTAGAATAACTGAGACGGGGGTGAATCATTTATCTAGTGTCCCAAAACAAAATGTATAATTCAAAACAACTTCTCAAATTTCTACTACTTGGTAAACAAATAATAATGTCACTATCTATATTTTTACCGATTACCAGTCTAACACTTATAACTTGTTATTGATCAAATCTAACATGTAATATGAAAAGTATGATAACCAACAAATATCACAATCAACACATAACACAAGAGATTTAACATGGAAACCTTGTAAAGGGAAAAACCACCTGGGACCGGCAACCCAAAAATGTTCACTCTTCTTAAGTGAGGTCGGTGAAGACCCAACCCTGTTAAAGGTTACAAAACACACTTTTAGGTGTGACCTTGTTAGAGGATTTTAAACTAGAAGTTATCGTCCAACCAATAGTCACTCTAGGGTTGACAAGATAACAAATGTATACTCTATGAGCAACATCTAATAAGACTTACAAGTCTACTTGGTTAAGAGATTTTGACTATATACAATGGTAAAATGTGTAATAGAAAATGATCTGCCCTATTACAACTTCAATTTATAGATTACATATCAATGTTTTGCTCATACAAATCCTTCTGATCAATATTTCACTTCAGATTCAACACTATATTAACTTACTGTCTGTCGGTAATAACTCTCTGTAGCTCAATAACTATTCTGTAGCTTGGTTCTTACTAACCAATATGATCAGAATTGCATGAAAAATTCTTCATGCAAAATTCCTGCAGCATCTACTTCTCCCAATATTTTTCATAATGAAACCCTAGTCTCTTATATAGACAAGTAAATCATTTTCTTTCTGTCCATCAAATTTTGCCACTTATTCATCTCCACTGATTTTATCGCTTCAAGCTTCCTCAACTGATGTGTTAATAACTTGTTTCAATCTATTTCATCAGATCTTCCTTTAATTGTGTTATTTGTTGATCTTCATAAAAAACTTTATCCGTTATCTCGATTTCATACACTTTCTAGCTCATCAATCTTATCGGCTAAACTGATCATTTAATGCATTCTATATTTCTTGGTTAACAAAGAAATGCATTAGTGAACACACACTCAGTTAATACTAGGCTTGGTATACACTATGCTCCGTTGATGTATACTAGAAATGCTTCATTTACCGACAACACTACTTTGTACCTTTCAAGTCCATTCTTCATTATAGATGGGTACAACATAATAAAATCAATATCATGTAACCATAGACTCATCAACAAGTTACTCAGTGAATTCATTTTCCTCATCTGACATGTACATCTTTTCTTATGTAGATTTCTCTATTCTTCATCTCTTCCACCTTTCTTCAGATGTATCGGTATAGTAACTTACAAGATAAGTACTGTCAAGCTAGTTGACATCAATGAAAATATAATACTAATTTAATCATATTGCATATCTAATCAATAACTTCTTAGTGATCTTTAATCATAGATTCTTCAATCAGATTCCAACAATTTCTTCATCTAAATCAATTGTAGTCCAACAAAATAGACCCTGAAAGGGTGGAGGCTATTAATAGATTGTCTCTACCAAAGAATATCAAAGGAATTCAGTCCTTTTTAGGATAGGTGAAGTTTTTGAGGAGATTTGTTACAAATTTTGTAGAAATTAGCATTCCTATATTAGGAATGTTGAAAAAGGGAGCCAAAGTTGAATGGAATGCTGAGGCAGTGTAGGCTTTTAATGACATTAAAAGGGCTATTATGCATGCCCCAGTTTTGAAAACACCAGATTATAGAAAACCTTTATAGATCTTCTCCTTTTCATTTTCCCATACTGTTGTAGTAGTACTATTATAGAAAAATGCAGATGGTTTTGAACAACCTATTTCTTTTTTCAGTAAGACCTTACAAGCAACAAAATTAAATTATGACATTATTGAAAAACAAGCTTATGCTTTGGTCAAGGCTATCAAAGCATTTAGATGTTATTTGGTTGGAGCCACAATGGTTGCTTGTGTCCCAAGTGCTACAATCAAGGACATATTGGTTCAGCAAGATGTTTCAGGAAGAAGATGTAGATGGATCAATAGAATTCAGGAGTTTGATATTGATATTCATATTACAAAATTGGTGAGAGGGTTGGGCCTAGAAAAATTGATGGCTCAAAGAAACTTAGCTGCAAATCAAATAAATATGTTAGAGGAAGATCGAAAGCCTTTCGTTTGCAATATGGATTGTTGTGAATGGTACAAGGATATTGTTAAATACTTGCAGAAGATGGTTTTACCCCATGAGTTAGATGATAACAAGAAAAGAACTATTAAGCTGCATTCCATTAGATATTCAATTATAAGTGGTAAGTTATGGTGGAGGAGTAATGAAGGTGTCTTTCTCAGGTGTGTAGACTAGGACAAAGCCAGATTCTTGCTAGATGAAATGTACAATGGGGTTTGTGGGGGACACTATATGGAAAAGACTACCACTCACAAGATCATCAAGTCAGGTTTTTGGTGGCCAACACTATTTAAAGATACTCACCAGTTTTTAAAGACACTCAAGCCTGTTACCATTCAGGCCCCTTTCCAAAAGTGGGGTATGGATTTTATTGGAGAAATCCCAAACAAGTCTAGTGGCGGACATTCTTATGTCTTAGTAGCAACTGATTACTTCACCAAGTGGGTTGAAGCAATCCCTTCAAAGAGAGTGACTAGTAAGTTGGTAATGGATTTTATGATGCAAAATATCCTTGCTAGGTTTGGTTGTCGAGAAACCATCATGGTTGATAATGCAATGTGCCTTAGGTCGGAAGAGTTTCTTGACTTTTGTCAGAATAATGGTATTAAAATTTCATATTCATCACCCTATCATCCACAGGGTAATGGCCAAGCTAAATCCAGTAACAAGAGTTTGATCAAAATATTAAAAAGGATACTGGATAAAAATAAGAGAGCTTGGGACTGTAAGTTGTTACAGGCCTTATGGGCTGACAGGGTTATAGTAAAGAATGCAATAGGGTGTGCCCCTTTTGACGTAGTCTATGGAATTAATGCAAGATTTCCCAAGAACAATTTATTATAGACGTATCGATTTATACAGGCATATGATGATTATCTAGAAGATGAAATGACTGTTAGAATAAATGATTTGATTCAATTGAATGAGGTGAGAAATGAGGCACATGTCAAGAATGAGGAGATACAAGCTGAGTGTAAAGTTTTATATGACAAAAGAACTACTCAAAGAAGTTTTCAAAATAGTGATTTAGTCCTAATGTGGAATGCAAAATTAGAAGATAGAGGAAAACATGAAAAGTTTGACCCTATTTGGTTAGGTCCTTACATCATTGATGAAAAATGGGGGGTAGGCTCATATTTGTTGAAAAGTCTGACAGGAGAACTCATGGAATTGCCAGTTCATGGGAAATTTTTAAAGCTTTACTTCTCCTAGCAAGTTTTCTAAGTTTCTATGAAGTTCCTAGTTTAGGGTTTTGTGTATAGTTCCTTGTTTTCAGTCAAAGTTTTGGTTTGGTCTGCTTTTCTAGGAGATTCCAATATTCTCATTGTATCTGCAAGAGATACACATCCCCAAGTATGAGCCACTGTTAGTACTATTTTAAATTTTGATCCTCATACCTAGAATTTTTGAGAATTATGGTTCTAGGGGTTTTACCTTATGCAATGTTACTAACACCCTAGTTTGGCCTAAGCATTATTATGTTTGAGCATTACCTTTTTGCTCATTAACATTCAAAATACACATGTGCATTTTTAGACCCTTATAAAGTAACCACTTTATGTGTTATACCACTAGGTTGTTGAGCAGGGTCTCCTTTTTAATATTTTCCTTTAAAGCCTAAGTTTTCTCATTAAAATCTCAAAATGACTAACCTTTTAAAACTTGTGGCTATTATTAAATCTTGAGCTCCCGGTTGTCAAAATCTCTGACATGTGCTTAAGCGATAGGATGACATCTATCCAAGAGGTCCCGTCTTCAAGTCCACTATTGATTAAACATCAGGATCAATCTACGGTTGTTGTTATACCATTGGGACAAGATGACTACCCTTTAATCATCATGCTTTAGTGACAAGCATCCGATCAAGACCCTTTATGGCACTGCAATGTTCTGACAATTTTTCTTCTGTGGTAGTTCTCAAGGTTGACACCTTTCCTAGGTGATGTATTAAAGTGGGGTTGGCCTTCTTAGAGAGATAAAGCTTGAATTGATCCTACCATTATCACTATACCACTAAGGTAAGATGTGTGATAATTAAGGCTTGCAGTGTAGTGATGACCGTTTCATCTTATAATCAGGGTGTTGACTATACAGTGGGTCCTCCAATGCAAGGTCATGTTGACATGCTAGTTTTTGATTGGTCGAAGTAAAGGTGATCTACCAGCTGTCAGTATCTCTAATGTTAAAATAGAATAAAGTTGGGTCCCCCTGCTAATTTTTCTAACATGGCAATTTTTTGATTAATGAAAGGTTTGAAAGCTAAGGTGGGGTCATCGTTTTGGGAAATGGTAAAAGTGCAATAAGTTGGGAAAAGATCTATGACCATCATTGACCCACCAAGGAAAATTGATCGAATCTTATGCATGCACTTTAGTGACAAAGTGACACCTGTCCAGTCTGATCAAAACTTGAGTTAAGTTATAACTTTTTGCACATGCATAATTACAACTATTCTCATTGGTCAAGAACTAGTATGGGAAAAGATATTAAAAAGTTACATTGATCTTTCTGCCAGCTGCTCGATGCGCTATTTATAAGTCTCTAACTTTGATTCTTGGACATGATGAGGTAACCCATATGCCAGTTCCATATATGTTTATGATGGTTCAGTCCTTGCACCCTCAATTAGCACTAATTTTTTACTTTGCCTCTCATCTTGTTGACTTAATCCATGATGGATTAATGGGGATAAAGAACATGAAGATAAGTAGGCCCTTTGGGTGGTACTCATTGCTAATGCATACGTTCTTATACAAGGGTGAACAATTTTTTAGTTGAACAGTTAATATTGTTAAGGAGAAGAATGGGGAAACACTTCCAGTTCAGTTGTGGACAACAGATTTGTCTTGGGACAGGACTGAGGCCAGCTTCCTTGTTTTTGATAGAAATTTTTCTTCAAGGCTTAGGACATTATTATACCTTGAGAATCCTAGGATCCCAAGAGAATTGTTGAGATTGATCAAGCCTAGGGACTATTGCCAAGATATCACTATAGTGCACAATTTTGATGACATTATATTATATCTAGTTTCTATAGTTTTTTGACTATATGGTTGTAAAAAGGTACCATACATTTTTCCTTACCAGGTTCCACTGAAGATAGGATATGCAGAGATCTTAATGAAAATTGGTGATCTACAGGAAACAACCCTTACTGGTAAAGGGAGGGGAACTTTGTTCCCAGATATCACAATTGCACACTAGTACGTAATTACTAAGAAGGGTTGGGTGCATTTGAATTAGGTTTTATAGCCTTATAGGATGGCTATAGCCACAGCTAGATGTGCAGATAATGAGGGTTTCTTGCCAAGAATGTTTAGAGACAAGGTAAGGTGTGCTCTTCTTGAGGATCAATTCAATTTTCCTGAAGACATAGTAAGAAATGAGTTTGATCTTCAAACTTGTTAGAGATTTTCCTTGTAGGACCAAACTTGAATAAATATATGGGCTTGATTCTTAGATTGTACACCCAAGTTTGACAAAAAATAGTCTAATTGATGAGGATTGAAAGGAATCCTCCTTCTTCTTTGAGCTCCAAATCACTCAGGCAAGTATTTCCTTATCTACACATTCATGACTCTTTTTGATAAACAAAAGGCCCAGAGAAGGATTACTATGGAATAGCTTTCAAACCCCTATGGGTATCCAATACCCCAATGAAACCAAATCTTATGCAATAGCCCTATTTGCATAGAATGAATCTAAAAACTAGAATGGCCCTCTACTATGTACTACCAACATGAAAGGGAAAGGTACTTCATTTGAATGATTAATGTTGGGTTGAAAGGACCCCTAGGATACCCTAAGTCTCTCATAGACCAATGCCTTATCCAATGGGCAACAGAGTCAAATACATCACTGCAACAAAGAGCTATGAAATAAGAAGACAATACACTCTAATATGTTGATGCCTTACACCAAACATACACCACTGATCAGATCTCACTTCAACAATCCACCTATATACCTAGATATGCTATCACCTATTCAAAGGATTTTAACCCTCCCCTTAGAAGAGACCTATATATAAGTAATACATTAATCAGCATCCACTGAAAGACAAACATGAGACATCCTTGATACCCTAGTTCATACACATCTGAAAACTAGTCCTAAACCCAATTGCTTCTATGAAAACAACTCTATTGCAGACTCTTTGGAAATGCAAATAGAAAGATCACAACACCCTTGATGCTATAATCAACAAGTTTAAAACTCAAATGGAGACAATCTGATAGCAATACAAATATATTGAAATCTCATACATAAGACAAACTATTACAACTTATATTATCTTCTCCAAACTAGAAAGGAAAGAGGGAACACCCTATATGCAGAGAAGCAGGAAAATATCTACAAGAAAAGGACCCTTCATGGAAATAGCTCATAGAAGAAAACTGGAACTAGAACCCTTTTAAATGATCTTGAAAATCCTTTTATAGGAACAAGGATTGCAACAAGCAAAGGATCATTTAGGGAAAAATTAGGTCTACAACAACCACTCTAAACAAGAAATGAAATAATGCAAGAAAAGCCTAGAAATTCAATAGAATTAGATCAAATTTGATGTACAAATATTTTAGCTTCATATTCTATGCATTATGCATTTATAAATTCAACCAATTTCTGGTAGCAGACAAAACAAAAATTAATGCTAGAGCTAGCTACAGATCTTGCATGTATAGGTCATGGATATCTTTGACATCAATCAAAACCCTAGCCATTTGTGTCAAATAATAGTCCTCTGTATTTACTCAGGATGGCACCCCAGGATAGAAAAATCAAATCTGCGCAGCAACCTATGTCCTCTACATCATTCTCCAACTACAAATGTCCTAGTGCAATCAAATCTAAACCACCCCTTTGTCTCATATGGCTCACCGTTTCAAACCCTACAGAGAAAAACTTGAAAAGGATTTGAATTTGAAAGAAAATGGCTAACAAGCTCAAGTTTAAAATGTGACCGCTGATCTTATTTCTTCCCAACAGATCGAGTAGTTCTCATTAATCTTTACAATAGTCAACTGAGCTTTGAGATGTCTCTAGCCTCATCATTAATCTCTCAGCCAATGGGGAATGAACACATTAGCAAGACTGGCAGTGGACCCATGCATATTTCTTTATTTACCCGCAGTAAGCACTTAACCCTTAAGCATTCAATGAACATGTGACTAAAGGCATTCTCCAAGTTGTAAGACAAATTTCTTAACTGGGGTTAAGTCCTAAGAATAAGCGACTGAGACGATTCTTGAAGTTGTGGAATACTTTTGTTGACCATGGGTTACATTGCGAGAACAAGCAAAACCCATAGTCGCCAGATCACTGAATACCTTTTGACCTTAGAGCCTGCTGACATCCTTGCCACATCATCATTATTTTGGCCAATGAAAATTGAGCACCACAACATTATGTAGCATGTCAGACCTACTACAGGGAGGTCCCACTGACATCCCTAATAGTCTGATACCAAATCAATAGCTGTCGCATGATCTCATGGATTGGAAAGATTCCATCCGATCATATGCCAGTTGTTAGATCTTGAATCTATTGAATGTAGGGCCCCATTGATAAATTCCAATTCACCATCTAGCACACCCAATGAAAAGCCACCATTGTGCACACCTGGCAGTGGACCCACTAAGAAACATCATATTGCCTGGAAGATCAGACGGCCAACACATGATCTCATAGCCCACTAGGATTTCATGAGATCATGTGCCCACTGTAGGATTAAAAGGGGACCAAGATTTCAGGCCCGCCTAGTGCCACCTATCATCAATTCATTTATCATCACTGCTCGGTCACCTCTGACACCTGCCCACTATTCCACACCATCTGACATGGGCCAAGCATCTCGCGATTTAGTGATTGAAGAAAATACAAACTACCTACCAGGTCACTAAATGTTAACATGAAGCCGCTAGATATTAAGAGACTACGTGAACACTGTATTCATGTAATCACTGAATAAAAGATGTAATAGCCTAAGGATTTAGAGAACACACGACTGTAGGGAAAGTAAACTACTCACCCAGTCGCCAGAAGGAGATGGAATATTCTTTAAGCTTTGAGAGACTGTGTGACCAAAGCAATTCTCAAAGTCACTGAATAGAAAGGAATATGCCTTTTTGGTAAGGAGATTAAGTGATTGATCGAGATGATAAAATGCACACATGCATTAAAAGATCTTAAGTTGCCTAAAAAAGGTAATGAAGAATTAGAATAGGGATAGGGTAAACTAGGGTTTTTTCCTCCAACGGCTAGATACTTGAATTTAGACCTAGGGTTTAAGGGCTAGAGATAGAGAAAACATTTGTAGAGGTTGGAGAAAAACTATATAACCATAAAACTTTTCCAGAGATAGACCATTTTCTAAGGATTTTTTGCTATGACAGGAAAATGGGCTGACAGTGGCTCTGACTGGGGACATGTGTCCCTTGTGGGCATGTAGAGAATTCATGAATCTTTGGTAGAAGCAAACTAGCCCAAAAACTTCAAATCAAAAATTCTCTCTTTCTTCTCATTTCATCTTTCCTAACATCCCTTCTCAAAAATGAGACTCTACTAAAAACAAACACACCACACTATTGAAAGCAAATCAACTGTACAATATGTACTTTATTTACAAGAGACCCTAGGACTCAGATTTGAACCGACTCTTCCCTCTGTCAAAAACAAAAAATTTTACCCCATGCTTAAAAGATAAGATAACAGTATCACTCTCACTTGCCTATCTTAACCCGCTGTCATCTTGCATTACCTTGGCATATGAAAACTCATTTTCATATTCATTATATGAGCTTTCATGAAAACCAGGCAGATTGTAAGTATGAAAATTGTGTGGCATATACATGTTGCATTCATTAGATAAGAAAGCACTTGGATGTATGCAACATTTATCTTCTTCAATCTTTAAACCATAACCCAGAAAGTGGCTATCCAACCATGAAGAAGAGCACTCAAAATCTATCACTTTATTAAAGAAAGCATCACTATATCCACTCATATCCATAGATGGTAGGTCATAAGAAAAAACATACTAACCTTTAAGCAAACACTAAGGAGGCTCATCATATATGATATGATCTATCTCAATCTAAGGATATGTAGCAATAACTTCAGTGTCAAAACATGGACAATCCATACCACAAATCTGCTTTCCAATAGGAGGAGCATCCTACATCCTAGAAACATCAAACAAACCCAAAAGTTGGTGGTGGGTGGGAGGGAAAATACCAATATACTCATTATCTACATATGAAACTTGAGCCATTGAAGGATCACCTTTTAATGGTTTAATGAAAGATTCAAAATCTGAACTAGATTCAAAATCCACACTACTATCCCAGTCAACACTCAACACCATATTAGGGACATCTTCAATACTTGAAACTGAGCAGATACTGATGCCCTCATCATCTGATATATCATATATAACCTAGTTGTAATCTGGTAATGCAGAAGTAGGAAAAGAACCAAAAACACACATGTCAAAGTTAGACCCTACTGACTCATGCTCTCGGTCAAAATCAGTGTGCGTTGGATGTGAGAACTCAGAGTCATCCCTCCCTAAATATTTGAGATATTCATAAGACAATAAATCTAAAATTTTTTCACTATGAAGTGAACAATTGTCCTCAAGAACACCCTCCTCTAATAGGCAATCATCAGCAACATCTATCTTTTTCATCCAATCCTTTTCTTCATCTGACTGACTACACAAATTTTTTTCCCCATATTGAGAAAGAGCATCACTCTCATGATTATAAGAAAGAGTGTCAGCACTTGGCACATCTCCTTCATAAGTTCCATCATTCTCAATAATAGTATTACTAGGCACAATCCCAAATGCATCTTCAAGTTTAAGATCAACATCATTAAGTATCCAATCCCTAATATGCACATAACACTCTTCACACAAGGAGGCTAGCCAACTGGTTGATTTAGGAAAAAAAAGTTCCAAAAACAAACCAATGAACACAGATTTTGAAAACTCAGTATCCCTCGGAAGCTCATCATATGCATCACAAAACTTTTCATAGAACAAAGGTACTGATAGTTCCCTTCTACCTCCCACCTTCAATCTCACCAATTGTATGCAATCCCTCTAGATGCCTTGGTCTAATAATGCAAGCTCCTCCTCAACCTTACCCATCATAACTTAATGCAATACTCCCATAATTTTTTTGTAAAAATGCAACTGAAAACTTGAAGTATGCAAACCTCTACTCACACCTCATTCCTTTTCCTAGTGCTCAAATCTCTTAATAAGGAGACACTTTTTAACATTTAAAAATAGAATACATGGAAGTTCTACAGTAGAAATTCAACTTGTTGGTTGGAAGGCAGGGTAGATCTAGGGCTTTCCTCGAAGCTCCATTAGGCCTTTTTCTTTGTAGAGTCACCACCTCCTTGAAGAGGAAAATATTGTACTATTTTTATATCTTTTTCCAATCAACCAAAACCTCACCAGGATTTACACACTATTTATCAGGGACTGTACTAATCAAATAGAGAACTCAGAGTTGCCACTCAACATGTAGTGAGAAAATTTACAAATGTATTTTTTCTATTTGACTCTTTTCTAGACTCTGGGATGATCCAACCAAGCAAGGAAAAGTACATCACAGGCTTGTTGTCTTTTACTTCTTTCCTAGCAGAGTTGCCAATTTTTTGGTGACTCGGATGGGCTGAATCAATCTAGGTAGTGAAATATTGAAAGTTTCTAGTATAACCAGAGATTCTCAAAAGCTTTTACTTTGTTATGTTCTGCCCAACGGAGTCACCAATTTGTTAGAGCTTTTCCTTGCAGGACCAAACTTGAATAAATATATGGGCTTCATTCTCAAATTGTGCACCCAAGTTTGACAAGAAATAGTCTCATTGATGAGGATTGAAAGGAATAATCCTTCTTTGAGCTCCACATGACTCAGGTGGGTATTGCCTTATCTCCACATTCATGACTCTTTTTGATAAACAAAAGGCCTACAGATGGATAATTGTGGAATAGCTTTCAGACCCCTATGGGTATCCAATACAACAATGAAACCAAATCTTATGCAATAGCCCTATTTTCATAGAATGAATCTAAAAACTACAATGGCCCTCTACTACCTACTACCAACATGAAAGGGAAAGGTACTTCATTTAAATGATTAATGTTTGGTTGAAAGGACCCCTGAGATACCCTAAGTTTCTCATAGACCAGTGCCTTATCCAATGGGCAACAAAGTCAAATACATCACTGCAATAGAGAGCTATGAAATAAGAAGACAATATACTCTAATATGTTGATACCTTACACCAAACATACACCACTAATCACACCTCACTTCAACAATCCACCTATGTACCTAGATATGCTATCACCTATTCAAAGGATTTTAACCCTCCCCTTAGAAGAGACCTATAAACAAGTAATACATTAATCAACATCCACTGAAAGACAAACACGAGACATCCTTGATACCCTAGTTCATACACATCTGAAAACTAGTCCTAAACCCAATTGCTTCTGTGAAAACAACTCTATTGTAGACTCTTTGGAAATGCAAATAGAAACATCACAACACCCTTGACGCTATAATCAACAAGTTTAAGACTCAAATGGAGACAATCTGATAGCAATAAAAATATATTGAAATCTCATACATAAGATAGACTATTACAACTTATATTATCTTCTCCAAACCAGAAAGGAAAGAGGGAACACCCTATATGCAGAGAAGAAGGAAAATATCTACAAGAAAAGGACCCTTCATAGAACTAGCTCACAAAAGAAAACTGGAACTAGAACCCTTCTAAATGATCTTGAAAATCCTTTTATAGGAACAAGGATTGCAACAAGAAAAGGATCATTTAGGGAAAAATTAGGTCTACAACAACCACTCTAAACAAGAAATGAAAGAATGCAAGAAAAGCCTAGAAATTTAGGAGAATCAGATCAAATCTGATGTACAAATATTTTAGCTTCATATTCTAAGCATTCTGCATTTACAAATTCAACCAGTCTCTTGTAGCAGACAAAACAAAAATTAATGCTAGAGCCAACTATAGATCTTGCGTGTACAGGTCATGGATATCTTTGACATCAATCAAAACCCTAGCCGCTTGTGTCAAATAATAGTCCTCTATATTTACTCAGCATGGCACCCCAGGATGGCAAAATCAAATCTACGTAGCAACCTATGTCCTCTACATCATTCTCCAACTACAAATGTCCTGGCGCAATCAAATCTAAACCACCCCTTTGTGTCATATGGCTCATCATTTCAAACCCTACATAGAAAACCATGAAAAGGATTTGAATTTGAAAGAAAATGGCTAATAGGCTCAGGTTTAAAATGCGACTATCAATCTTATTTCTTCCTAGTAGATCGAGCAGTTCTCATTAATCTTAGCAATAGTCAACTAAGCTTTGAGATGTCTCAGTCCTTGTCACTAATCTCTCAGCCAATGGGAAATGAACACATCAGCAACACTGGTAGTGGGCCCATGCATATTTCTTTATTTACCCATGGCAAGTACTTAACCCTTAAGCATTCAATGAACATGTGACTGAAGGCATTCTCCAAGTCATAAGAAAAATTTCTTAACCAGGGTTAAGTCTTAAGAATAAGTGACTGAGACCATTCTCAAAGTCGCAGAATACTTTTGTTGACCATGGGTTACATTGTGAGATCAAGCAAAACCCTTAGTCGCCAGATCGCTGAATACCTTTTGACCTCGGAGCCTGTTGACATCCTTGCCACATCATGATTCTTTTAGCCAATGAAAATTGAGCACCTCAGCATTACATACCATGTTAGACCTACTATAGGAAGGTCCCACTGACATCCCTAATAGTTTGATACCAAAGCAATGGCTGTCACATGATCTCATGGATTGGAAAGATTCCCTGTGATCATACTCTAGTAGTTAGATCTTGAATCTACTAAATGCAGGGCCCCGCTGACAAATTCCAATTCACCATCTAGCATGCCCAATGAAAAGATGCCAATTGTGCAAACCTGGCAGTGACCCACTGAGAAACATCATATCGCCTAGAAGATCAAATGGCTGGTGCATGATCTCATAGCCCTCTAGGATTTCATGAGATCATGCACCCACTATAGGATTAAAAGGGGACCAAGATGCTGGGCCCGCCTAGTGCCACCTATCATCAATTCATTTTTCATCACCGCTCAGTCACCTCTCACACCTGCCAACTATTCCACCCCATCTGACATGGGCCAAGCATCTTGCGATTTAGCGACTGAAGAAAATACAAACTGCCTGCCAGGTCGCTAAATGTTAACATGAATCCGCTTGATATTAAGAGACTACGTGAACATTGTATTCATGTAATCATTGAATAAAAGATGTAACAGCTTGAGGATTTGGAGAACATGTGACTGTAGGGAAAGTAAACTGCTCACCCAGTCGGTTGAAGGAGATGGAATATTCTTTAAGCTTTGAGAGACCACGCGACCAAAGAAATTCTTAGAGTCACTGAATAGAAAGGAATATGCTATTTCGGTAAGGAGATTAAGTGAATGATCAAGAGGATAAAATGTACACATGCATTAAAAGATCTTAAGTGGCCTAAAAAAGGTAATGAATAATTAGAACAGGGACAAGGTAAACTAGTGTTTTTTCCTCCAACGGCTAGATACTTGAATTTAGACCTAGGGTTTAAGGGCCAGAGATAGAGAAAACATTTGCAGAGGCTGGAGAAAAATTATATAGCCATAAAAATTTTCTAGAGATAGACCATTTTCTGAGGATTTTTTGTTATGACAGGAAAATGGTCTAACAAAACTCAAGAGATCATGAATCAGAAATGGGTAATCTACAAGAAGACTGTAGATTTTCTTAGACATTTTGATAGAACTTATGACCCATTGAGGAATTTTGAGCCATGGGATAGGAAGGCAGATGCTCTCATGGAGTATTTTGAAGGAATCATGCAAGCAGTGAATGAAAAGATGGCCGTAGTAAGTGAGACAAATCCTAAAAGAGCTAGGCAGATTTTAAGCCAGCCAGGGTATGCAATGCTGACCCCAAGGGGAGTTTACACTATATAGAAGAGAAGTGGTTATAGTGTTCATCTACCAACACAATAGAGAGATGAGAGTCTTCCTTCTACTTCAAGAGGAAAGAGACCTATGGATGACCAAATAATGCAGGGACCTTCTCCTAAAAATTAGAGACAAGAAGAATCAAGGCCAGAACAAGATGTATATTCTCCTTCTCAATCCCCTTTACACTTAGATGAACATGGGGTAGCTGAACAGTTGGTACAACTAAGCAATGAAGGAGATGTTTTTGTTTCCAGCGATGAATTACATGAAGGAGTACCAGAAGCACCTAAAGCAATAGCGATGGATCTTACTATTGTAGAGTTTGACGGTAAACAAATTGACCCAATTTTGAAACAAGCTAGTGATTATTTTATTTTTAATGATAAATTTGTACAGACTAGAGCATTCTTTCAGTTTTTATGGAGAATGAAAATAAACTAGTTTAAAGAGATTTGTGAGAAGAAAGAGGAGTTCCCTCATAGGGACATCACTGTAATTGAGAATGACACTAAGAATGAAATGATGAAGTAATTTGAAAAGATCACCCCAAAGGAGGGAAGGGCCATGATCCATACTACAAGAATGATAATTCTACCTAAGTGGGATATTGCAGATGCAATAGTTTTTGATCAGGTTATATGGAGTAAAGACCCTTACTACAGTAGAACAAGCACAATAGGTTGGTAGGGGTATTACTTTCTCCAATGATTATGCAGCCCTAGTAATGTGGTCCCTAAAGAGGGAAGAAAGCAAAGGAAAAAGAGAGTCTCTCTCTTCAAGATACACTAGAAATTTACTAGTGCAATGAGTAGGTGAGACTTCAGGTGTTGAAGCCTCAAACATCATTTTGGAGACTACCAAGTTTAATGTAAAGGTAGTAGAAAAAGATGCACAAGAGAAGGAATAACTAAGGATTAAGTTTGAGACAATCCTTAAGTCTTATAATGAGCTCAAAATAGAACTAATCCAAAGGGACAAACTAATTTCAAAATTGTCTAGGCCACAAGATCACAAGTCTCCCTAGTTAATGATTTCTGATAGGCCAACAGTTGCTTCTTCATCAAGCCCAATTATTGAGTTTCCACCATCACCACTCCTAGAAACAAGTATAGATGCAAGAATCAGTTGGGAGAAGCAATAGTTAACTAAGGAAACCAATAAATTGAGAGAAATAAGGGTGCAGTTGGAAAATGAAAAGAATGAACTTATAAAGGCTACATCTCTGGTAAACTAGAAGTATGAGGAAAAGATGACAAAGGCAATAATGCAATTTTCACATGATTTAAAGCCTTCAATTTTCTTCAATCATGTCAGTAGGTTACATA
The DNA here is from genome assembly GCA_027943335.1 of Chamaecyparis obtusa. Taxonomy (NCBI): domain Eukaryota; kingdom Viridiplantae; phylum Streptophyta; class Pinopsida; order Cupressales; family Cupressaceae; genus Chamaecyparis; species Chamaecyparis obtusa. The sequence continues at coordinate 2,923,027 of BSBK01001155.1, read as the reverse complement.
TTTTGTTTACAACTTTGAATAAAGATAAGACTAAGATGGCACCAATTTTGAAAAAGTGGATTTAGAGGTCTTCAAGTGTGAAGTTATTTCATTTTTTGTCTAAAGGCCAAGAGGATCCTGATCCACTGATTAAGCCAGTGCACCAATCCATGAAGAAAATAGTGGAGTATGACATTATTTTGGATAATTTCATAAGGAGATCAAATATGTTGAAAGGGGAATTAATGCTTCCAAGTTATGAACTAGTACCAACTATTCTCACAGGGCAAGGAGAATTGAAAGAATTATATAAATGGAGAGAAGAGATGGATGCACTTCTGTCAGAGAGAGTAACTGGTGTCTTAAATGACACCTATTCCTTTATTAGCACCATCAAGCTATTAATGATTGCAAAATCAAAGTTTGATTTTATTCAGTAGGAGGTAAATTAGATAGAGAGCGAATGGGAACAGTTATCTAGCAAGAAGGCTGAGTTTGCAAAATTTCAATTCCCAAGTGAAGAGGTGTATAACAGGTGGAAATATCAGTACATCCCACATGTAAAAAAAGTAGATACTCCACCTACTTCTTGAACCAGATAAATATTGTAATCTTTTGAGTCCTAAAGGTTGTTGAGATATAGAGAGGTATTTATTGCAGGGATGACAATGAGGAAATGGAGATCAGATTTTCTTGAGAAAACCTAGGAAAGGATTGAAGACAAAAAGCAAGGTGGCTATTTGCAAATACCTCTCCAAATTTGGTCAAATCATTTATTGTAAGCCCAATAGGGTTGTTGTAAAGTTTTTAGGGTGAATTTTGTAAACCCTAGAATGATTAGTAGCTTGTTGCATCTCCTTGTATATAAATGATTTTCCATGATCATTCTCGGCATTGAGAATTTTAGGCATTCAGAATACAAAAACTTTGAAACCCTAACCCTCAGTTGAGGATTGTGGTATTTTACATCAATTTCTTATGAAAGCAATAGAGAAGAAGTGTAGGTTGTTGTTATTGTCTCACAAGCTTGCCATTCAGGACATATTGTATACAAAGAAAATAGGCTATACTTAATACAAATATCAAAGTCTTTGTCTCTCCTTTGCATTTGATTTATGAATCTCTCAAGTTTTCAAAGACTTGCATATATGTATTTTTCTTTGAGTTCTGATCTAGGGTTGGATTAAATATTGCTCAAAGTGGAATATGTGTTCATTGGATTTGTATGAAGGATTCTCATAAGTAGGAAAGAGTTGGGGTATTTGTGTTTATGTTTAGAGACCATTTCTTCTTCAAACATCTTTGTATCCATTTTATTTTTTGGTGTTGTATGCCCAATGGATAAGGCACTGGCCTGTGTGGACCTATCTTTGTTTTATAAGGAATGATTGAAATCATTGTAGTCAAAAAATATTTAAATACTAGTCATTTTACTTTATTTTACTTATATATAGTTGTTCTACCCAGTGATGGAGAGTCAATGAATAATAAGTTTTTGTTTAGTACTTTCTCACTAATATCTATTGTAAGATCTAATATTGAGTAAGGAATAGAGTTGTATCTGATGCAGGAGCATCCCAGGGTAGTTGGGTATCCTGCATGTTTGGGAGATTTGATGGAGTCATGTGGAATTATTTTCATATGTGAGGGGTTTGGTAGAGTTGGATAAACCTACTTGGGTCTTGGGTAATTGGTTTTGATGTATTTAATGGAACTTGGCATGGTCTTGGTTGCTCAGCATGGCCTAGGAGGAGCTCGGCCTTGCTTAGGAATTTGGTGCCTATTACAGGCCATATAGGTAATTTTCCACAAAGATTTAGAGGCTGAAAATTTCAGGGATTGAAGAGGGCCTATATTTCTACGTACAATTCAAAGCATGAGTTCTAATTCATTTAGAGCTAGGATATATCACAATTTTACTAAGACATCAATTTTGGGCATTTAATTATTGTTGTTGGCCAACTTGTGGCATTTAATTTATGTTCAGGGCTGACCTATGGCTTAGATTGGTATAAGTTGGGGTTGTGGGGGAAATATTTAGTCATTATTCATCCACCTGGGAGATGAGGAGGTGGCTATGGAGCAAGTTTTGAGGAGAGCTAGTAGTTGCGGCTTGGGAAACAAGGAGATTGCTTGGTGGGCTTGCGAGCACAAGTTTAGATCTTCCTTGGGGGTTCCTACCAGTGCATGGATCTGGGCTAGCTATGGTTTGGTTTGGATCTTGTGAGATCTTTCAGAGTTTCTATTGTAATTACATTGTATTTGGCCATAACCTGGAAGGCCTTACAGCCAGGCATGTTGGATGAAAATATAATGATTCTATTATGAGTATTGGCATTGTGTGGATCTATATCTTTGTATTGTTATTATATTCTATTATCTGGTTATATGCTGGGGGCTAGGACATCTCCATCAAGGATTCTCCTGCCTTGCACTGCATCAAGTGGTATTAGAGTGAAGGTTGTTCCTGAGTGTGTGGATAGAGCACCGAATGTGAGGTAGTTTGCACAGGACCTTGGGTGGAGTTTATCATAGCACAGTTGTTCCTGAGCGTCTGGACAGAGTGCCAAATTTGAAGTAGTTTGCACTAGGACTTGGTTGAAGGTTGGATCTAGTTGGTGATTCATTGCAAGGGGTTTGCAAATATCTTAGAAGATGTCTCTAAGAAGATTGGACCCTAAGATGATTGCAAAACTCCATGATGTGGTGGAGAAGAATATTTCAAAGACTTGTGCTCGGTTGGAAGCTAGATTGACTAATCAAGTTAAGGAAGGGATGGTTGAGAGTGATCCATATCTAGATAAATCTCATAAGAGAGTTCGAGAGATCTTGAAACCATGGAGCTGGAGTCTACCGATCAAGAAGTGAGTTGTTTGGCTGGTTAGAAGCCTTGTTCGAGAGAGAAGAGAGCATAGCAAGGTCAAGATGGAAGTTGGTTTTGTTGATCAATGTGTGGAGGCTAATGAAAAACCTATGGAGAAACTTATGGATGTTTCTATGGAGCTTCCTAACCTTGTTCATGCTATGATTGAGATTGGTTTTCATGATCAGTTGGTTGAGTCTGACATGGAAATTGTGGAGCACTTGGTCATGGATAATCAGGTTGCTAAGGGTGATGATCCATATGTTGGTGATATGGATGTTGTTGATATGGCTGTTTCTGGTGTGGATTCACTAGTTTTTGATGTGGTTAAGGATCTACATGATACTACGGATCTATATGTTCCTGATGTGGACCTGTTGGTGGTTGACATGGTTGAGGATTTACATGTTGCTCCTATTGTGGATTTAACCTTACATGTTGCTGATGTGGATTTCATGCTCGAGGACATTGATGGTTTTGATAAGTTACAAAGGTTATTGGTGAGGTACAATGTTTAGTTTGTTCCTAGGAGTGAGCATGCTGATTGGATGGTTGACATTCTAGTGGTTGACAGATGGATGTGAATCTTGATGATTTACATGTTAGTTCTATTATCCTTGTTGGAGTGGAAGCCTTTGGTGAAGATAAAGATGGTTGCAAATATTTCATCTGGAATCAATGTATGAGGCATACTTCTTTTCACACCTAGGGAGTCTGATGCAGGAGCATCCCAGGGTAGTTGGCTATCCTGCATGTTTGGGAGATTTGATGGAGTCATGTGGACTTATTTTCATATGTGGGGGGTTTGGTAGAGTTGGATAAACCTACTTGGGTCTTGGGTAATTGGTTTTGATGTATTTAATGGAACTTGGCATGGTCTTGGTTGCTCAGCATGGCCTAGGAGGAGCTCGGCCTTGCTTAGGAATTTGGTGCCTATTACAGGCCATATAAGTAATTTTCCACAAAGAGTTAGAGGCTAAAAATTTTAGGGATTGAAGAGGGCCTATATTTCTATCTGTAATACCCCAAAAATGGGCTATAAGTTCATTAACCTCCTATATCAACATATCGAATGAAATCGACATCAAAGTCCTAATCTAAGGCACATCTAAACATCATCAAATCATAATTGATTATCTTAAATTCTGCATTGGGGAATATTCCTAGTAATATTCCTAATCATCATAATTATCTTTAATTTTATAATTATTTGGCAATAAATCACATTTATCCTAAAGTTTGATTAATTGAATATTTTCATATTTAATTAATTAGATTTAATATTTGCCACTTAATTGTGTAATTAAATTTAATTCTATCTATTATTAATTGTATTATTTAATTTTGACAATAAATCTAATATCATATGAATAATTGATTAAATTCTTATTTAATTAATTAAAGCAAGTTGTCATTATTTAATAATATAGTTTTTAATAAAAGTTTGATTAAATAATTGATTATCTCATAAATCAATTATTTTATTTTTAAAAGCCGTTAAGTTGAGCATAAATCACTTTATTATTAAATTAATTCATAAATAAAACATGCACAATCATAAAAGCAGACAACTATCAATTATCAATTAAAGCTGAACTCTATTTTGCGTTAAAACTTAGCTTTTGCATATTTTTGTGAGTTAATTATCTTTTATTTAAAAATAACTCAAAAATCAACCTGAGTTATTTGAGTGATTTATGGTTTTTTCTCATGCACCTCCAAAGCCCTGGATTTCTATAAATTAAGGCTTCAGCTCATCTCTCAATCATCTCTCAAATTTGCATCCAAGCATCTCATATTTTTGCACAATCACGCTAGAGAATTGGAGGCTGAGGAATCAACTTGCGAATTCAAAGCCTTGTGAGATCAATTTCAATTGCATAGTTTTTATATCTTAGCATAGAATTTCATAGTTTTCATATCGTTGTTAGAATCTTCATTGTTAGATCATTTAGCATTCATAGCATATCAGTTTATCATTCTTATTGCATAGAAAATATCAAAAATATAGATTAATTGCATTCAATTTCATATCCATCTTTTGCATTCAAATCCTTCATTTAGGTGTCGTCTAGGTCACTGATCTCGATTACAATCTGAGAACATCAATCTCGCACCTACTAGAAGGCAGTAAATCGCTTGGTTAGATAGTTTTCAATTTTGCACAATTTCAATTATAGCTAACCTCTAATGTTTTACTGAGTGTTGTGTTTATAGATTAGGTACAATTTTCACACAAACATTTCTAGCGCCCACCGTGGGGCAACTGACCTTTGCATGCTGGTTTTGATTTTTTTTGGGAGCTAAAACCCTAAAGTTTCAAAGATTTAATTTTATCTCCCAAATGGCTTAGAGTTTTGGTCTGAAATTGTTTTTTCAGGTTGGTGACATATCGAGGAAGCTTTGATAAAAAATTCAGAATTTTCTAAAAAAATTTAAATTTTTAATAATTTTTTTTTTATTTTTCATAAAAAATTAATTTTCCATGCAAATCAGAATATTTTAAAAAATTTTTTACATTTTTGAAAAGCTCTTCAAATTCTATAGGGGGTCTATTCTTTGTATTTTAAATTTGGATGCAATTTAGTGGCTCAAATAGTCAATTTACAACAACTGGTATGTTTTGATAAAATAGGTCTCTAGGGCACAAATGAAGAGATTTTTCTAAATTTTTTGCATTTTTGGAAAGCTCTCTATTTTTTAATAGGGGTCTCTATTCTAAATTTCTATTTTTGTGGCCAAAATCATATCAAAAAAATCAGATCTTGTTGACTAGGTCAAATGGAATGCAAAAAAATTAAAATTTTATGATGGGTATGCACTTATTTTTCATATGATTCAATGTATGATATGAGTTTTCATTTGGATTAATTTTTGGTTATTATTGCTCCTAACAATTGATTTTAGATCTAACCTTAGGATTTTCATAAGTTGAATATATTTTGCATATCTTGTTTGCTTGTTTGCTTGTTGGAGAGTTCGTCACTTGCTTGCATGGAAAAGCTCAACAAAAATTGCTAAAAATCAGGTAAAATCTACTAAGCGCATTGCAAGGATCCCAGGTATTCTCCTTCATCTAATAACATTTTGATTTGGGACTTAAAATAAATCTCTTATGTGTCAAGCTTGTGTGCATCTTTTCATACTTTTGATCTATTTCTACACACTTGCATAATTGATACTAGGTTGTGACCCCTTAAGGATTCATTAAGTAGTCTTAGATACTTGTGATTGATCTTGATTGCTATCTTGGGTTATTGGACTCGCTAATCCATCGGCCCCTCATTTTTACCTCATGGTTGCAATCTCAGCGCCATAAAGGGGAGAGGTCAACAGGATAGAAGCGTTAAGTGTTCCACTTGGTAACCCTTTTGTGCTTTTAGGAACTCACTTGTTTTCTAAGTTGGGGACTTGTTTTCAGCTTGTGTGAGGTTTTAAGTGTTCCACCTTGTGGACTCATCTCATATTTGCTTTAAGCATTAAGTGTTCCTCTTTCTACTTTTTGGGTACTTTTGGTAGATTTGCTTTTAGGAATATATCTGTGCTCACATAGTAATTAGGCCCTATGAACACTATTTGTGATTCTTGAGAGATTGGATTCCTAGAGAAATCTTTCTTGATGACAAAATCCTTGTAGGTAGGGAGGATACTTAGTGCATTTCACATTCAACTTGGTTAGTGCATCTTCTCTTATTGATCGACACATTCTCTCTTCGGAGAGGTTGATAGATCACGTGGGGTTGATATCATGAGCTTTGGTGAATCAAAATTGGTTAGTGCATCTTCTCTTGTTGATTGATACATTCTCTCCTCGGAGAGGTTGATAGATCACGTGGAGTTGATATCAAAGACCTTGGTGGAACAAAACTTTGTCTTAGCATGTCGGATTCATCTGCTTGCTTTGTTTGGGTTAAAAGTGAAGAGGTGTCAAAACCTTGAATCTGGAGCCAAGTCCCCTTGCGGTATAAATCTGTGAGTCATCTTTAGAGAGGGTTAACCGTAGCAGACAATCCCTTCACAGGGAAAACTATGTTGAATGGAACCTCAAGTGGTAATAGCCATTTTCACCATGGTAGTGACAGCCGCTATATAAATGTCCTTGTGGAAGAAATCTCCACGGGTATGGTTCATTGTTGGGTTGTCAGATCTCCCTAGCAGCTCTTGAAGATTAAGTTCTCAGACTATGTCAAAACCCTGGTGCGCCGGGATTGGAGTTCACCCCCTTGAATCATAAAAGTTGCAGAGTCAAACCATTACTAAAAACCCTAGAGAGGCCAATTTTTCACTTTCAGGTATATGTGTGTTATTGCAAAACATTTTAGAACATACACAATTCGTACTCTCAGGGATTAGCACAATTTGGTCACTTGATTGTTCATGCACAAGGTTGCTTTTTACCTTGTTCATTTTTTTCAGACGTGCTTGGAATCACTTGCTTGTTGTTCTGCATGCTTGTTTATCTACTTGGCTATTAAAAATGATCAAATCTGGTATAACCTTCAAAATCTGGACAGTACAATTTGTAAACAATCCAAAATTGAAGACCTTAAATTTTGCAAAAATTGACGTAAATTCTTTGTGGAGTCAAAAGTCATTTCAGGAAGTCAAACATCATATGATTTTTGTCAAATGTCATTTCAGTATTGCCCATCTGTCATACGATTGAGAACCCAGTGTCGTATGAGTTTTCAAACCAGCAAATTCAAGAAAGTCAAAACCCTATTAGCAATTGTTGTACAAGTTTTGTCAACTGTCATTTCATTGCTACCCAACTGTCGTACGAGTTTAGCAACTATCATTTCATAGACTACCTAGTGTCATACGAGTCTGTAGAGTGTCATTTGAAAAAATTTGAGAGAGTTGTCAGAAATTGTCAAATTGCAAGATATCCAATGTTTCCAGCCTAGTTCCAGAATCTGTCAAAAATATCATTGTGTCAAGAACAAATCAATAGCTATTGAAAATCAGTACACATGTCTCAAAGAATCAGTACACATGAGGAAGAAATTCTGATCGCCGCTATGATGAAGCAGCTGCAAGCTATGCAAGTCCAGCTTGACAAACTTGAGAAAGAAAAGGAACCTCTATACTCTTTTCCATTTGATAAAGACTTGTACATGTCACCATGCCCCCGAAAAAAATTTGAGCAATATGATACATCTTCCACGGAGAGTGACACATCTAGCTTTGGAGACTATGATGACAATGATGACAGACAATGTAATGATACCTATGACACCTTTGTTTCTAAGAGTCCTCATCGTTCATTCTTGCTTACTACAAATGGGCCGTCACATTGGATAGATCGTGATGGTGATCCATATGATTCTGATTTTGAAAGAGACTTTGATGACTTTTGTGGACAATACCTTGATGATGATCCATCTACTACTGCTGAGGACTATAAAATGCATCGTGCTAGCTTGAAATGTCAATACTATAAGGATCTCTCCTCTAAGAACTCTCCAGCTGAAAATAAAGATTACACTCTCAAGCAAGATCATGTTAATGTTGAACCTTTGTCTAGTGATGGTTCCCTTCCATCCCCTACTTCCTCCAATACTCGTACATTTCCTAAAGCTTCTGAGTCTTTCAAATCTTTCACAGAACCTTCATTCGACACAAGCCCTGATACTTTTCATGTGGTTGCCTATAGTTATCCTCCAGGGCTACCTCTTAAAGAAACTCAAACTATCCTTCACTTGGCTGCAAATACTTTCAATGATGATAAACCTAAAGAGCCTAAGCCTTCATATGCTATAATCCCTACTTCAGCTAGTCCTCCACCATCTCTTCCAAAGTCATCCATACAATCCCAACATGCTTCCTTGTCCTTAGAAGTGGCTCCATGTCAAGAGGACTCTAAAAATGATAAAGAAAAGAACATAAAGAAAGATCAAGATCAAGAACCCTCCATGTCATCCACTCCTTTTCCTGATGTCTCTTATCCACTTCATGGTTCTTTTGATCCTGTACCCCCTTTTTTATGCATTCCGCCATGTCTTAAGTCTTTGCCTAAGCAAGATCAAGCTACTACTTACACTGTTGAGCTTACTGGAAATCAAAATAACCTTACTACACTTGCGTTTTCCAAAGATGATACTTCCATTAAGGTTGTTAAAAATAGTGTTGTTACTTCCAATGTTAAGCCTATTGAAAATCAAAAGAAAAATTATGCACTTGTGCTATCCAAAGATCCTTGTCAAGATCAAAGTCTTCCATCTTCTTGTTCTACCACTCCATGTTCACTTCCACTTTCTACTCTTCCTAAGTCTTTGCAAGCTTTGAACAATCATATCAAAGAAGGTGCTCATATTCAAGATGTCCATGATTCTATTGAAGATCCTAATGCTCACTCTAAAGATGTTGATATCCTTGGTTGTCATATAGATGCTGATGAACTTATTGATTATCCTTTTGTGTCTTCCACTTCCATCCTTGGACCTCTTCCACCACTACAAATATCTTCACGCCTTCCTTCCATCTTGGGTCCTTATGTCCCTTCACTTTCCCCTCCTAACTCTCCTAATTTGCCATCCATCTTGTGTCCTTACATACCTTCATCTCCCATCTTTCCTCAAGATCAACATAGATGCATACCCTTGAATCCTTTTCATCCACCCACCCATCTAAACCAGTCGTATCCTCCTTCTTCCACAAGTCCCAAGTCTTTTGGAAGTAACTTGAATGTTCAATACAAGAAAAAGAAGCAATACAAGAATCCATCAAAAAAAGAAGATCACCATGTCTCCTCTAATCAACACGGAGGCATAAAGTCAAAAGAGATATCTAAGAAAAAAACTACAAGACAAGTATGGGTTCCAAAATCTATCATTGAAGATATTCTCTCTAGATCATCAAAAGGAAATAAAAAGCCTATGGCTATATGGATTCAAAAGTCTCTCTTGAAAGAGTCTAGTGTTGAGAAAAAAGTGAAATTGACATTCAAGCTTCCAAAGGCTTCCACTTCATCTCCCTCCAAAAATATTCTTCCATTTCATGCACCTAAACCACAACCTCTACTATCCATTCACCATATTCCTTCACGTATTCCTTCATTCACATTTCCTCCATCCTCTCGTCACCCTTCAAGGTGTGTGTTGATGTTGATCTTGCCTTCCTTTCCACCTACCCTTTTACAATCCTTCCATACATTATCTTTCTACCTTCTATCAGTTTTCCTCATTTGCCTATTCCTCCTATCTTCCAACCTCACTCGCTTTATATAAAACCTTATCCTCCATTTTCCTCTTCCATCTCCCTTTCTCTATCAGCATCTTCGAGCATATCATTTTGAATCCTTGGCATATCATGGTTTATCCTTTCAAGGAGTATTATCTAAAAAGCTTGGCTTCTTCCAAAAAAAATAAAATTGAAAATGTGCCTTGGTGAAAACCTGGAAACAGGCCCCTTGGTAGCAAAAGTAAAGAGAAATAAATTCATCCTATGGTGAAAACCACTTCCTTGTGGCACCTTGGATAAGTACCATGATGAAAACTTGGCAATCAGGCATCATGCTTTGTTCTTCTACATATTTCATCCATTCCATCTTCTCTCTTTGATCTTGACAATGTTTATCTATACATGAATATTTGGCTATTTTGTGAGCTATCTTACGGTGATCTTGCTTTCATTCCTTCCATGTTTAGCCTTCATATCCATCTTCCTCCATTCATTTTTTCCTATCGGTATCCTTTTCCCCTTTGGTCTTGATCTAATAAAAAAAGAAAAGAGAAAGAGTCAAACACGGTGCTATGAAGCCTCTTGACATGTCTACTCCTTTGGATTGCATCTTTTCCTGCTCTTGCATTATGATTTTGTGACTTATCCTATACTAGCCTTTCCCTACTTATCCAAATATGCTTTACATGACAATTTTTCCCTAGCTTGGATATTCTTGATGAGTTTTCCCTCGAGGATTTAGTCCCTTCATTCTCTTGTCTTCCATCTCTTCCACCAGCTTGCCAGTCCCTCTTGTTCTCCACCTTGCTAGACATTGGGACTGCACGATATGATCTTGCTTGGGAGTTTGCAATGGAAAAAGATGCTATCAAGTATACCAAGTATCAAAATAAGTATCAATACTAGTATCAGAATAAGTATCAGAATTAGTATCAGAACAAGTATCAGAACCAATATTAGAACCAGTATCAGAACCAGTATCAGAACAAGTATCAGAATAATTATCAGAACAAGTGTCAGAACAAATATCAAAACAAGTATTAGATCAAGTATCAGATCAAGTATCAAAACACCTAGTGGGGCTACACCATTCGCTTTAGTTTATGGGTCTGAAGTAGTACTACCTATTGGGGTTGAAATCCCATCACTCAGAATCAGAATGCATGGACTTGTCACAGACGATGACTACAGAGTGTCTAGGTTACAAGAACTGGAACTACTAGATGAGCGCAGACAAGTAGTGTATGATCATCTCAGAGTGTATCAGAAAAGAATGTCTAGAGGCTACAACAAGAAAGTCAGACACAGAGAATTTCAAGTTGGTGATCTAGTCTTGAGAGAAAATCCTAAAAAATCAATCCCATCAAGAACGCAAGGGGAAGTTCGAACCCAACTGGCTGGGTCCCTTTGTTATCACTACTACTTTTGGCTCTGGTGCCTATCAACTCTTAATGACTGAAGGAGAACAGCTCCGAGAACCAATCAACATTCTCCATCTGAAGAAATTCTACGCCTAAGGCATTTAGTTTATGGTTAAATATCTTGAAAAAATCCTAAAAATAAAAAAAAGTCCTGAAAAAATGAACATCTTGGTGAAAACCTAGCAATAGGCGCCTTGATGATTCACAAAAAAATCAAAAATATATCAAAAATATAAAAAAATTGAAAAATATCAAAAGTACAAAAAAAATTAAAAAAATGAAAACTACAAAAAAAAAATGAAAAAAGAAAAAGTGCCTTGGTGAAAACCTAGAAACAGGCGCCTTGGTAGCAAAAATAGAATCTCTGCCAAGATGGTGAAAACCTAACAAACGGGTGCCACTTGCTCAAAATGCTCCATCTATCAGTACAATCTTGGTCTTTCCCAGCTTTCAGTCTTGCTTTAGTTTGTACATATCTCCCGGTTTGTTTCAACATTTCCAGTTTTCAATAAGTCGGTCTGTACACCAATCGGCTCAAGCATCTATATCCTATCAATGTTTAACACTTGGGGGCAATCAATGTCATATCCTATGGTCTCCCATGTATCTTAGGTGTATCCTATCTAGTCAGAGTCCTTTGAAGCTTCATTTGAGTCAGTCAAGTCTGTCTTGTCTCCAGAAAGGATTTTGCATCTACAACAACACAATCAAACATCAAAACTCAACTAAAAATAATCTATGCTTTTTACATGCTTTTATCTCCTTGTATGCTTAATGATTCACATTGAGATTTTTGCATATTGTGTCCCTTCGAGCTCTTCGATGATGTCCTTTATAGGATTTAGAGAGTGATGGCTAGGGGCATAATCTTTTCTTTATTTTCTACTTGTATGTGAAAATCTAACATCTTTGGAAATTCCGGATTGAAATGGTGTCTGACTATAAGAGCCTCTATCTTGAATTGGATGGCCATGCGTACCTCGACCATTGATACCCAGACAATTCAAGGAAGTTTGATCTAACTATTGTCTTTTTGAGTAAGTTCTTTCTCCTACTGTGGAACGCAATCTTGCCTAAGGATGTGAATGATAAAGGGTCACTACGGGTAATTCACATTGGATTTAGAATGATCTCTTGACTGTTTGATGTGTTTGCAATGCAAGGCGTACTCAGGTGATCACGATGTTTATGTTTTGATGCTTGTACAAATTTCTATATCAAAATGGACATGATATTCAGGTCATCCTGGCATTTGTGCCTTGGTGCTTATATCTGATCCAACATTCTGAAAACAAATCAATATTCATATGTCCATGGTTGTATAACCAGTGGGTGTTGTATTGATTCTTGCGCATACAAATCGATATTCATATGTATATGGTTTCATGGCTAGTGGGCATTGTATTGATTTATCCGGTTACCTAAAAGTTCAATGATGATAATAAATCGACATATGATCAGTGACTAGGTCCTAGGTCTTAGGTTGCATTTCATTTTGCATGTCTCATTGCATTTTGCATGTTTGCATGATCTCACAATGACTAAATGAACTTCAAAGCTTAAAAAATTCTTCAAATCTAACAAGAGCTAAATCTCACACGAAGGTTCCTCCAACGAAGCAGCAAGTAGAATCCTTTTTCAGGATCAAAATTCAAATCTGAGATCATTCATATTATTAACTACTTGCATAATCAACCTTCAATCATTACAAAAATCCAATATTCAACTTAATTGATAATCTAACATCAAACTATCAAAATTTCAACTTGGTCAACCATGGTCAACTCATGGTTTAACCTAGTCAAACTTGGTCTTTTAGGACCTCCAAACGATGCAGAATGTGTTCTCAGACATGTTTAACCACTTCTCAAATCAATTCACATGCTTCTAAACCATTCAACGCTGACTTTTCTTGTCAGATTTCAATTTTAATCCCGAAGGGGGCATGGTATTGCATATCACTCAAAGTCTGTAATCAAATTTGAAATCATATCTTTTTTTCTATCAATATCTTTCATCAATGATCAAGACAAACAATCACATCTAGTTACTGATTCATCAAAAGACCTCATCACTCGGGGCAAATCTATCATCAATTGGGGCATATTAGATTCATCAAGATCCATATCAATCTGGTATTCTCCTAATCTTGTAAACTGTATCAGTTTTTGCAACCATCAGATCATAGTGTTCTTTCCTTGGTTCTTCGACAACTGAAGGGTTTGGATGTGATACTTGCTAGTTCTGCTAAGACAATTGAGTCTAGAACAGGTCACTCACTTCTTATCAATCCTAAGGTTCAGAATCAGACATTTTGACACTTTTTCACAATCATAGGTTCATCATTGCTACAGTGAACATTATCTTTGGTCATTCAAGACCTATTATCTTCATATCAATTCAATATCAATCAACTCCTATCTCAATATCTTTCAATTGGTTTCTATCTTGAGATCAGTTTATCTTTTGAATCAGTTTCATATCTTTATCAAACACAAACTATCTTTGAACCACTATGCTTCGCACAGTAATTCAAAGAGGGGCAAAATGTAATACCCCAAAAATGGGCTATAAGTTCATTAACCTCCTATATCAACATATCGAATGAAATCGACATCAAAGTTCTAATCTAAGGCACATCTAAACATCATCGAATCATAATTGATTATCTTAAATTCTGCATTGGAGAATATTCCTAGTAATATTCCTAATCATCATAATTATCTTTAATTTTATAATTATTTGGCAATAAATCACATTTATCCTAAAGTTTGATTAATTGAATATTTTCATATTTAATTAATTAGATTTAATATTTGCCACTTAATTGTGTAATTAAATTTAATTCTATCTATTATTAATTGTATTATTTAATTTTGACAATAAATCTAATATCATATGAATAATTGATTAAATTCTTATTTAATTAATTAAAGCAAGTTGTCATTATTTAATAATATAGTTTTTAATAAAAGTTTGATTAAATAATTGATTATCTCATAAATCAATTGTTTTATTTTTAAAAGCAGTTAAGTTGAGCATAAATCACTTTATTATTAAATTAATTCATAAATAAAACATGCACAATCATAAAAGCAGACAACTATCAATTATCAATTAAAGCTAAACTCTATTTTGAGTTAAAACTTAGCTTTTGCATGTTTTTGTGAGTTAATTATCTTTTATTTAAAAATAACTCAAAAATCAACTTGATTTATTTGAGTGATTTATGGCTTTTTCTCATGCACCTCCAAAGCCCTAGATTTCTATAAATTAAGGCTTCAGCTCATCTCTCAATCATCTCTCAAATTTGCATCCAAGCATCTCATATTTTTGCACAATCACGCTGGAGAATTGGAGGCTGAGGAATCAACTTGTGAATTCAAAGCTTTGTGAGATCAATTTCAATTACATAGTTTTTATATCTTAGCATAGAATTTCATAATTTTCATATCATTGTTAGATCATTTAGCATTCATAGGATATCAGTTTATCATTCTTATTGCATAGAAAATATCAAAAATATAGATTAATTGCATTCAATTTCATATCCATCTTTTGCATTCAAATCCTTCATTTAGGTGTCGTCTAGGTCACTAATCTCGATTACAATCTGAGAACATCAATATCGCACCTACTAGAAGGCAGTAAATCGCTTGGTTAGATAGTTTTCAATTTTGCACGATTTCGATTATAGCTAACCTCTAATGTTTTACTGAGTGTTGTGTCTACAGATTAGGTACAATTTTCACACACACACTATCTATAGTTTGAAGAACAAGTTCTAATTCATTCAGAGCTAGGAGATATCGCAATTTTACTAAGACATCAATTTTGGGCATTTAATTATTATTGTTGGCCAACTTGTGGCATTTAATTTATGTGTTTGTATTTAATTTATGTTCAAGGCTGACATGTGGCTTAGATTGGTATAAGTAGGGGTTGTGGGGGAAATCTTTAGTCATTATTCATCCACCTAGAAAAAGAGGAGGTGGCTGTGGAGCGAGTTTTGAGGAGAGCTAGTAGCTGCAGCTTGGGAAATAAGGAGATTGCTTGGTGGGCTTGCGAGCACAAGTTTAGATCTTCCTTGGGGGTTCCTACTATTGCATGGATCTAGGATAGCTATAGTTTGGTTTGGATCTTGTGAGATCTTTTGGATTTTCTATTGTAATTGCATTGTATTTGGTCGTAACCCAAAAGGCCTTACAGCCGGGCATGTTGGATGAAAATATAATGATTCTATTATGAGTATTGGCATTGTGTGGATCTATATCTCTGTATTGTTATTATATTCTATTGTGTGGTTATTTGCTGGGGGCTAGGACATCTCCATTGGGGATTCTCCTGCCTTGCACTACATTAGTATCTATTGGATCAGGTGTACCCACCTTGGTTTTGTTGAGCCAAAAGTGAAGAGGGCAGTCTTTTCCCTATAGTTGTTCTAGTTATAGATTTCTCACATTTAGAATTAACCCTTCCTTAAAATCAGTCATAAGTATATTGGTGTCTCATGGAGTGTAAAATATTTTGAAGAACTAACATGGCTATTGCATTCTGATGAAATAATTCCTTTTTCTTCTTAGTAGCATCATCCTTTGCAAGGTATTCTAAAGTGGGGATCTTGACTACTTTGATAGTCACATTAAAAACTTTAAATCCAATGCACTGCAAATGAGTCACCATCTTGTTCTTCCAATCAAGATAATTCTCTCCATCAAACTTAGGACTTTCTTTTCTAAATAATTCCATGTGATTAACCTCAAGCTATTAAAAATTTTCTCCGAGGCACTTGGCTCTGATACCAATTGTTAGGAATAGTCCCAAGGAGATAACTAAGAGGGGGGTGAATCAATTATCTACTAGTTTCAATTCTTTATCTAATTAAGTATACTTAAACATTAAGCATAAACATAATGAAAGAACACATGAACATAACACCAATATTTTGGTTACGGGGAAACCCAAATAGGTAAAAACCCTGATGGGAATTGACACCCACTAATATTCTATACTAGTGTATTATGATCCTTGCAAGAAGATCCTTAACCCTATTAGGAGTTTCTTTACAATGTATTTTGTATAGTAGACCTAGTCAAGGGTCAGACCCTTTTAGGAGTCTTTTATGATAGTCCCTATTAGGGGAGATGACACACTGTCCAAGAGCACACTACTCAAAGGGGTGAAGGCTACAACCTTCTATTTAATAGATACATATTATATTTGGATCTTTGTGAACTACACTTAGACCTATTATCTATATTAGTTCCAATGTATAGCACAAATACTTCACTTGGTCACATAGACCTTCTTCTGATGGTTCGACACTTTGTACACTTTGTTATGCTCTTAACAATCAACCATTAACCACACTCAAGCAATCACAAATGATTGCCTATAAATATCTCTCCTCCAAATGATATAATCAAGTTGACCTATTATAACCACCTTGAAATCATATTAGAGAAACCATAACAAACTCTAATAACAATTGAACCGGCTCTACTAAGCATGCAACACATTCTGGGATCTGAAAAATAAGATAATTGTAGACGCACACTACACACTGCCGGCTCTACCAAAACAACTAGATCTTTCTCATCAAGCTGAATTAATTCATGCATTCTTAACTAAAAATCAATAGCTCTTCTCTAAGCTTAAATCCAAGGGTTCATACCCAAAAGATAGGTGCAACTCTAGAACCAATAAAATCTCTTTCGGTTCTTTTGAATAAACAAAGGAAACTACTACTGGCGAATAGCAACTACATAACTTTACTTGCGCTCATGATCAAACTCTATGTCCATGAACTTAACATCACCAACATGTCTCCATCATATATCCAGGGGAACAAGGCTTCATGATAGCTGTATGGACAACCATGCACAGAACACTACCTGTTACTCTGTTAGGAACACTGCTGACTGAAGCTATTGTATAACTGTCTGTACTAATAGTTAACCTCTATGTCCATGATATCATGTTAATAACATGTCCATGCAACATATACTAAAGGCTTTCTTCATAAGTCTTCCATGAATGCAACTTACCATATGTTTTCATCAATGATAAACATACAGTCAGTATTGGCCTGCTGGCAAATCTCCAACAACATTAATAGAGGTCCATTAGCACAAGCTAAATTAAATTTATAATTAAAATAAAAAGGATATAAACTCTACACACTAAAATTATAATTTGGAAATAAAATATCTAAATATCATCTTAAGAAAAAATCAATTCAAATCCTGAAATAATAGGGAGGCTTGAAAATAAAAGGGCAATTTATTAATAAAAGAAATTACCTAATTTAAGAAATAAAAAGGTAAGAATTAAGTCCACATGAATTAATAACCCACTTTCTTCATGGATGCATACTTAATTAAAAAGAATAAAATAAAAGCCATGCTCAAATAAGGTCAACCAAACCCTAGACAAAATTAGGGTTTGGGCCAAAATAAAACATGGCCCAAACCCTAATCTATAGCTTTCTTCATACTCATCATCTGCATTGTCTAGGGTATGCAGGATGGCCAAGTCTGAAGATATAGGAAGACATAGTGCATACTCCCAAGTACACATGTATGTATATATAGACTCTAGTGTGTGTATATTAGCATATGTACTTGTGGATATACCACCAAAAGAATCCAGGATAAGAAAATGCTAGATTCATATTTACCAGGCAAAAAGGACATGGTCGGAAGGTATATTCATTGAACTTCCTTTACATGTGTCTCTGGTTTAGCATAAGGTTCCAGTTTGTCACAAGATTAGTATAAACTGGTTAGGGTTTACGGGAGGTTCCCAATTGATTAAAAATTATAGGACCAAAATAGCAATTGCTTTACCTTCGACTCTAGCATCAATTAATATTTATCTCATCTAACATTGTTAGGATTAAAAAGACTATACTATGTCTACATTAATAGTATAAAATAAGTTCTATTTGATTAACCGATTATAAATTATTTAAATAAATAATGCTTAAACTATAACATTAATAATGCTTAAACTATAACATTTTAGATTTAAGACATAATTAATCATAAGTATAAATAAAAAATACGTGTAATGCAAAGAAAATGTATACACATTTAAACTTTTGTGCAATAAAAATAAATAAATGAAACAATATTTAAGTAAACAAAAATAAGTCTGCATTTTGAACTTAAGCCCAAATGCATGTAATAACCCATAACAATATTAAAGATGGGGCCACCGGCTGTTCATGACTGGCTCCCTAACCGAACATGATATGCAAGGGATAAATACAGTGGTACACACCTTCCTTTAAACTCAATGTACACTTGTATGCTTTGTGTACTCCATGCTGGTAGGCACCCATCTCTTTAGTGTGTTCCCTTGGTTCACCTTCACTAGTGCACACACTACTGACTTTAAGACACACTAGTAGGGAACAAGCTAGGGGCCAAACAAAGTATGAACACCCTTTACATACATGCACATTCACTTTGCATGCGCACCCCCATACTTAGTGTGCTTCCATTCAAACCGTGCATGAACCCTCCAATTTTGGTACGCACTACACAGTTACTTCTTGCACACACCATAGTGACAAGTGCACACACCATAGTATGATACACACAACCTCTTCCAAAAGGTGTACACATTACAACCCATTTAATTATGCACACACCATCTTTGACATGGTGTGCACACACCCTCTTTGACATGGTACTCTTTGTATTCCCTGCTTCATTTGGTACTCTGCCTTTGTTAAAATAATGCCTTGAACAAAAGATACATGCCCAACACAAAGACAATGGCATCTTCAAAAACCATTTGAAAACAAAGCATGTTTAAACTTCTGAATACACAAGTGCACACAATATTTAAGTGCATACAAATGCATCTTTGTTTGAATGAAACATTAATCTGGAAACATAACTTGAGGATCAACATTATAAACTTCACCTTTTACCTTTTTTTCACTCAAAATGTAGTTACCCAGTGAAGTTTGACTATGCTATGTCAAAATATTAATCAAATCAAGCAATTCATTATGCCTCTACAAGACTGCCCAAATAACAAGTGGCCTCTAGAAACAACCTCAAAAACTGATCAAAAGGCCTCACAAATGCATGCCATCTGAATCTTAAGTTCACTTACATCATGTAAGAATGTGTGCTAGATTTTTTTGCACATAAATATTTGAGCCATAAGATATCACTAATTAAACTTGACACTCTGAAACATTGATCATGATGATACCACAAATCTGCTAAAACACCTTCCAATCTGACTTTGAAAACTTACCAAATGAAACCCTCATGATCTAGAAATCTGGGTACCAATTCATTCCCACACAAGGAAAATGAATCCACAATTATCTTTCCCAGAAGATCAAATGGTTAAATACAATTGAACACCAAATTCAACACTTTAGAACATCCTAGATTTAAAACATTGAAATATGTAGAAACTTGATTTGGAATTGGATTGGCAAGGTGACCAAAATGGATTGTTCAACATCTAAAAATCTTAAAGGAGGTACACTTCTAGGTCTACAATGTAGAATAACTCTCAATTACTCTTTCCCTTGAGCTGGGTGCAAATTACGAGACCTCAAAGAAGGTCATTTAGAAATTTTCATTCTGCACACTCAAGGAAAATTAATTACAAATAGAATAGCTCTGGCAAACTGATCAAATCAACTCATGGGGGGCTAAAATTGGACATGGAGACTCATTCTCATAACTAAAACATGGTGTAAAAAACCTCATGTAAACATTATCAAATCAGCATAAAATCCAATCCTCCGAAGTGGGTTACTCTATAAAATTCTGGAAACACAAAAATGCAAATTTTTGGAAATACCTCCAAAAGACTACTTCCTAAACATACCATAATTAAAATCTAGGAGCTGAAAACCACAACATAATCCAAATGAAAGGTGATGGACACATTTCCCAAGTGGTTCTTCATGAAAAACAACAGGCCCCTATCTCTCTTACACTCTAATTTGGCTTTTCACAATTACTTTCAAGGGTACAAACTTTGCCTTAGGAAATTTGTAGAAAATGGACTCAAAATCTATCCAAGATTTTTGAGCTCCAACAAATATAACATGATGTTTGTGAGTTTTTAATAAATTCTTACCATGTTAGCAACATGCAAATCCGATTCATGCTCCAACACAAGACTTACAACCCATTGCGCCACCATGGCCCTTTTAATGTTGGGGCTTCAACCTTGTTGGGTTAATCACTCCCCTTCCCTTAAATGGAAATAAATATATCATAATAGCCATAGAGTACTTCACGAAGTGGGTTTAAGTGATTTCTCTCATCCTCACTAATGGTATTCAGATATCCAAGTTCATCCTATACCATATCATTTGCTGCTTTGACATACCATCCACCATCTTCATAAATCATGGAACACCATTTAAAAACCATCATTTGGATGATCTGTGTGCCAAAATCCACATCCACCATCATTTCTCCATCCCATACTTCCCTCAAGGAAATGGCCAAGCTGAGGTAACCAAAAAAAACATCCTCAAAATCCTCAAGAAGGTTGTTGATGATTCTGGTCATGACTAACATCTCTAAATAAATCCCACCCTCTGGGTCTATCATACTTCTTACTGCACTCCCATAGGAACCACCCCTTACTCCCTTGTATATGGTTCCACATTGATTCTACCCATTGAGGCTGAGCTCCCATCATTGTGTGTCTCCATGAAGAACTAAACCACCTATAAAGACTATCATGTGGCACACCTCACATAGCTAGACCTATTAGATGAAAAAAGGCATCAAGCATATGATCACCTAGTTGCATACTAGAATCAACTCAAAAGGAGTTACAAAAAGAAGGTCCATCCTAGACAATTCCAAGTGGGCGACATGGTCCTGAAAGAAACAAAAAAGTGCAAGCACACTAAGAGAAGAAAGGCAAGTTTGAGCCTACTTGGTTAGGCCCCTATGTTGTCACAACATACTTTGGCTCTAGAGACTATCAGTTATCAACATCAAAAGGTGAGCCCCTAAATGATCCTATCAACATCATACATCTAAAGAGGTTTTATGCCTAAACCTAATCCTGTAAAATCCAAAAAATCCATAAAAATTGGAAAATCCAGAAAAATACAAAAAATCAAAAAAGAAAAATGCAAAGAAAAATAATCATCCAATGGTGAAAACTTGGCAATTCAAGCACCTTGGAAAAGTATGTTCATGAAAACATGGAAATGTGTGCCATACATAGTGGACCGAGTCATTATCTATCAAATTCCCATCCCCCACCTATCCCAATCCTGATCCCAAAATCCTCTTTACCCAATCCCCATCTCCACCACCAGCCCCTCATCCAAAGGTTTTCTGTCCAAAATCCTAAGCTTCCTATATAGATCTTGAATAGCACAATCCTTCCTATATATCTCCAGTATAGTGAGATCATCCTATTCCCAATCCCTAAACTTTTCTACATATCTGTTGAACATATCTCCCTGTTTGTTGTACATATCATCGCATCATGTTGTACATATCCTTGTACCTCCTATAGTAGATATGATCAGATAGCTTGTCCCACCTAGCCTTGTACTTCCACAACATCTTTTTTCGACTATCATTGATCTCATGATTATCCTTGATTCATCATTTTCTAACAACATAACATTCTCCTCATCAAACGGGTCCTTGGGGATGTATCCTTCCTCCTGTCTGACCTAATGAATCAAAATGGTTTCATGTAGGATGTATCCTTCCTCACATTCTAACTTATTCTCCCCCCCCATCAACAAATCAATCATTATCCTCGACAAAGGATGTTTTATGGATTTATCACTTTGATCTTGGATTTTTTCCTTTAGATATTGTTTATCTTTACAACTTCTTATTGTTCTTCTCCTCAAGGTCTCCATAATCCTTTATAACATGGTGCACTATGAATGAGGGAAACCTAGGGCAAGGTCTTTTGATCTTTTTCTTCTACCTATGAGTCATTCGGACATGATCCTTGTGCAATTCACATGTGCTATTCTAGATTACATGGTGCACTTGGGAAATTTCATTTGTTTGTGGTTTCTCCAACATTGTTTCTATCATGCTTCCTCTTGGGTTCATGCATGATGTTGGGGCAACCTTGCATGTCTTTTTTGTGTTAGTTGTATGAAATGTTAGAGACATGACGTTGTGTTCCTAGTAATCTTGACATGTCTCTATCATTTCTATATCAAACTAGGTTGTGCTCTCCACATTTACACATGGATCTCCCACAATCCCCCATCCTACCTCATATAGATTAAATCTTGCATCCTTCATATAGCTTCATCCTACATCCCACATTTCACCTCATCTCACATTCATGCATCTTTTCTCTTGGACAGTCATCTTTTATCCCTCATTCCCATCCTTCATCATCCTTTCCCTCCCTTTCTATGTTCTTTTAGAAAATTCCACAATGTTTCCTCTTTGTGTTATTTTCTCAAGGGGGAACAACCCCTTATCTGCTCTTCTAGCCTGGGGCATCTTATTTTCTTGTCTTTGACGTCATGCCATGCCACTTGCAGCATCACATCAAAGAGGGGGAAATTGTAGACACCTAAAATGCCTTTGCCAAAATAGAAATCTTTTATTTTGCAGAAACCCTTGATGACATCATCATTAATTAATTATTTAGTTGATTAATTAGTTTTTATTATCATTATTCCTTCTCATATTTTAATTAAAGACATTTAATTAAGAAACCCTAGCCAAAAGCATTTAAATTAAATTTAAATAATTTATTGAATTATTATTTGATAAATAATGTCACAATCCTTAATTAAATTTAATATTTATTTAAGCCTAAAACCTTAGAATCTTCTAGAGAACCCTAAACCCTTCTAAACTTTCCTAAACCTACTTAGAAGGTAATTCCTAACCTTCTTAGTCTAAACCACACTCCTTTGACTTTTGGTCAAACAACCCCATTAATGAGCCTTACAGACTCATTACTGACTCCTTACACCCTCATTAAGGCTCTTATAGCCTCATAATGAAGCCCATGTCTCCTCTTTCACCTTGGTTCCTTAGGCACACTTCCTAGTGTTGCTCACACATGTGTGAGCAACCCTTAACCCTCATCCATCTAACCTTATCTTTAACCATACCCTAGACTCTACCCCAAACCTTGACTCTTACCCTAACTCCACTTCCTAACCCAAGCCCTTCCCAAAAACCTATAAATACCCTCACTTCCAAGAGAGAAAAACACCAATTCACATAATTATATTAAGTGGTGTTATCATGCTAAATCATTTCTAAATTGTCATAGCTTAATTCCTAATTGTTAGATTTAATTCATTTCTAAGATTTTTAACTCACATCTTAGCTTAGTATTAATGGATTAATATAGTTTATTTCATTATTGTTCATATTATTTTCATCATCACACTCATATTTGGGCTTAAAATCAATCTAGCATAATCATCTTTAGCTTAATCTACCTTTTAGCTTCATTAGGCTCCTTGAGCCTTTAGGGGAAAATTGAGTGTTCTATACCTAATTCTACACCACTATGGGGTTATCATGGTCCCTATTTGATCCTAAGAATTCCTAATTTGCATTAGGGACAAGCTCCATGTGTTTCAAGAGCACACATACATCCCTAAATCGAGATCAAATCAAAAGGTGACAGGGTGCTCCAGTTGAGGTCTATTTGAAGTGTCTTTGCAAAAATTTTAAACTATATGCTAGGAATATACTGTTAGGATAGTTGTTCCAAACAGGTTAGGTTTTCTTTGATCACATTTTGGCACACCTGGTGGGACCCCACAAGCCTTCAAAACTGCATTTTTTAGGGTTTTCTAAGAAAAAAACTTACTTTTTTACAAATCTCATTCTGTTCTAGGAGGATTATCGTATGAGTAAACTTCCTGGCTCTAGTTTCTCATACAATTACATATGTATACTCATACCAGAGGTGCCCAATACTCATATGAGACCTCTGCATGTAATTTAGTCCTATTTTAAAGCCTTTGGCCTTGTTTACTTGTACCAAGAGTCAAGGTGACTCCTATGAGCCCTCATCCTGACTCATACGAGTAAAATCCCTAAAATACCCTACCCTATTTACTCGTATGGGAAACATGGGTCATTTGTAAGGCCTTAATCATGAGTCAAGTTGGTTTTTAGGGTTCTTTGGGGCCTCTTGGTGCCTCTTGACTGCAAATTTTTAGTTTTTAACCCCATGTTTTGTAGGAACTCAAAGGTAGAAAGGAAATCACTAAAACCACTAAGACCTTAAGGCTAACCAATAATTTTGTATGTTTAGGAGCCAAAACACTTCATTTATTGGGCTTAAAATAAACTCTAATCCACTCTTGAATGCCTAGAAATCAACAATTTTGAGTATCTTTCCTAGGAAAATCAAATCTAATCCTAATCAATTCTAAATAAACCAAACTCACTTGTGATATTTTAATTTGGATAAAAATAACTTTTTTCATTCAAATCTAAGTGATTTTAGGGTTTTTGTGCAAGCTAGGAATAATTCAAGTTTTGGAAGCTTAAAAAGGACTAGAAATATGCATCTCAATCCTATTTGGTTTCTAATCACTCCTAATTCATCTTAAGTGTTCCTAAATCAATATTGGTACATTATTCTTAGCTAAAGTGAACTTCGTTTGTAATATCTTAAGTATTTTCAAAGTCTCATGCAATCTAGGAATAAAATTGCATCTCATTCCTAATCAGTTCCTAAACAGTCCTAAACTATCCTAAATGTTCCTAAATCAATCCTAAAGATTTTTTCTTGGTTAAAAAAAACTTTCTTTTACAAATTCTAGAATGTTTTCAAAGTTTCATGCATAAAAGCACTCTAGAAACACTTCTTTTTGGGTCTAAAAATTGAATTCTAGAGCACAAAATCTTGAATAAATCTTAAGAAATGAACCAAAGTCCAAATTGAAAGAGGTATTTTCTTTGAGTCCAAAGCAAACACAATCTTTAATGTCCTAAAGTTGTAAAACAAAGCATTCTTATTTCAAAATTCAAATAAGGATCCTAAAAGAAAAACATAATTTTGAGTGAAAAGGTAAAAACTTGCAATATCTCTTTAAAAGGTTTCTTGTCTTCAAGGAATGGATAAATCAAAATCATAAACACATGTTTTTGCAAGCTTTCATTTCAATCATTTAATCAAATTTGGGAAATAAATATTCTTGGTGTACTTTCTAGGAGTTTTAATTCCACAAAAATCTTGTTAACTAAGTGATGTAAAAGAAGTTAAACTTAGATGAGTTCACTTCTTTTACGTCTAAAGAAGCCTGTCTAGAGAGAAAAGTGCTTCCTGTTTGGAGAATGACTTCAAAACGGTACTACCCTAGATGGTATAGAAATAAAGTGTTGAGAAAACTCTTGCTTCACCCCTTCAAGCTTAGGTGATGTGTGTTGATGGTAGCCCAAGAGAGGTGAATATCTCTACTATTTTGGCATGGTCAACTAGGACCTTAAGTGAGTCACGTGCATACAAACCGATTAGGTGGACACCACAAACCCAACTAAATGCTTATAAATTAGAAGCTTCCCGATCTACTCCTGAAGGTATTAGAATCTTTCTGCAAGGATCAATCCAAGTGGTTTCCTAGAATACCTGAAGATTACTCACCATATGTATCCCTTTTGGGGTGCCAAGTTGTAGGAAAATATTTTGATACTAGCCTTGTTAGGAATGGGAACATTGAGAGGGGGGTGATTGAATCAATGTTCTACAATTAATTTATGATATCTTGAAACTTAACTCAATTACTTAAATACTAAATTGAATAAAAATGCAAATAAAGTAAGCAACCATAACACATAACACCATATATGATTATGGGGAAACCTTGGCCAAAGGAAAAACCCTAGTGGGAATTAATACCCACTAACAATTGTACTTGTATATTATGAACCTATTAATATTCCTTTTCCCTGTTAGGAGCAATCATTATAATGCTTTAGTACAATGACCTAGTCAAAGGTTAGACCCTATTAGGAGTCTTGAAGTAACAAAACCTCTTAGGGGTGGAAGGCTCACTACCAGAGCTCATTGCTCAATAGAGAAGGCTACAACCTCCTGAATATCACATACACACTATATCTACAAAGGTGAACTATTGCTATGAAACTTCTTGTCTGATCAATTCCTTTTGTATGTTGATGCTTTAACCTCATGTAAAGATCTATATCATACTCACTTCTCTTCACATAGTTCGCATACCTCTACTTGACTATCATCAAACACAAAAGTGCATGTCTTATAAATAGGCGCAACCAAAACTATTTACTAAGTTAGCCTATAACCTATTACATACAATGCTTCCAAATGAATTAGCTCAAGCATATTTACATACATTTATATTAACATGTTTACAAAACATTTACAATAGGCACATAGCCTTTACAAAACAATATGATACACACTAATCAAAATACTAACAGTCGGCTCCATGCTCTGTTCTATTCTACCACTCACTGTCTGTGTCATTTCAACTCGTTGTAACTTCTTCATACTATCAAATCTGACCATGCATTCATATAATTAGCATAGTAACATACTCACAAGATTATATCCAAGGTCACATACCAAAACTAATTCATATGTACATGTGTTGATGCTTTGTTCATCAGGTGCTTCATTGACTGCTCTATCTTCCATATAGCCAAATTTTGATCTTCTAAGTTATGCGCTAACTCCAAAACTTCATATGACTTTGTTTCCATAATGAAAAAACTCAAATTATTCATATACACTAGTATAGTCAACTTTCCAACAATCTCCCCCTTTTTCATTAATGGAAACAAAGGAATATGGTGAAGTTGCTAAACTACATCTTTACACAAAAAGCTTTCTATCTTATACTCTTATCCTTTTCTGAATACTGTACATCATATACTATGTCCCTTATATCATATTACTCTACTAATCCATATTAATCTAATCCCCCTTTGACATTAATTAAAAAGGTGCACAAAAGTGAATCTTCAAGTACTTACAAAGAAAGTACATCTGGGTATGCAATCTTAAGGTTTTGGATCTCTTGTTGCAAAAATGCCTTGAGTGCATCAACTATCTATAGATGGGTGCATAAGGAATATGTTATCTTCTCCATATTTTATAGATCTATGCTAGGACCTTGATTATATGTCACAATAGTGGCATCTATCTCCTTGATTTTTTGATTCAACACATCTAATGAGGCCGCAAGTGCATTTTTCAACTGAGTTTGTCTAGCCCTTAACTTTACTATCTCTTTTTCTTCCTTTTAAATTTTGTCTATTTGTCCTTGATAGAAATTATTACACATGTTAGAATACTATGAGGGATCTAGCACTTATTTTATCACAACTATCATCAGAGATTTAGCTTCCTGAATCTTCTTTAAAAGATCTAGAGTGAGTTTTTTATGCAGGAGCATCTCAGGCTTTGAGCAATCTTGCATCAACCAAAAATATTTCTTATTTTCTATTGTTTCAATTATAATTGTTGTATTTTTTGGTTTCATGTTGTGTGAATCTTACATGATGTTGAGGACCTATTTTGGAACCTTCTCCTAAGATCTCATAAGGATTGGATGGACTATTTCAAAGTTATAGATGTTTTACTTGCCGTCGGAGCAATATTTTCCTGTAGTTTTGGAGCTGATTGCATGTAGTCACAATGTTGATCCTTAGTGAATTAGAGTTTTAACTCTTAGGGCCTTTAAGAGGACCTAATTGCTACCATTTCCCAAGAGTGAAAGCCCTAATTCATTATGAGTAAAAAGTTATGACCATTTTGCCCAAGGACCTATTTTCTACCAGTTTTCATGTGAAACGTGGAGTGTTTCTTCTTGTGCGGTTCCGTGTGATGAGATGGGGCCTTGAAAATTTAAGGGAATGTTTTTGGGTCATGTGTGGATCTAAATCCAAAGGCTCATTAAATTTTTATCATTCTTGCATTATTTTTGGTTTCTTTCCTTAGACTAGACCTATATTGTAATTAAAGCCTGACTAGCTGACTTATGGCTTATCTGGCTATATATTGAGAGCTTGGGTAGATGTTTAGTATTTAATTGGATGGTAGATTGGTAGTGGTATTATATTATATCATACTTGGATCCTACAAGATCTTGTAGATCAGATTATTTATCTGATATTGTAATAGTAGAGCTAGTGGTTTGTATGCTTGGAGGCTTGTGAGCTCAAGTTTAGATCTACCTTAGTGTTTCCATCAATTGCTGATGTGTTTCAGAGCTAGAATAGCTTGGATACTTTGTTATTTCAATGTAATAGGCTGAAAACTAGAAGGCCTTATATCTAGGCATGTTGAATGAAATTCTATTTTAAATCATTATAGTGTTGAATTTCGTTGTGCTTGTTGTTGTTATAATCAACAGTTTAGGTTTGGACCATCTATTATTTGATTCTCCATCACTGCCCTACATCAAGTGGTATCAGATCTTGAAGAGCTTGTGTGTGTGGATAGATCATTGAGGTGAGGTAGTCTACACTAGGAATTTGATTTGAAAATGCCTCCAAGGAGAGCTCAAGAGACCTCAGATGAACCTGCTGGAGAATTTAGTCTTGATGATTTTAGGGCTTTATAGAAATAAGTGCAAGATCTACAAGAGGAATTAAGAAAGAAGAATACCTTGAAGGATGAAAGTGATGAATGTAAAGAAGATCAATTTGAAGAAGCTGTAGAAGAAGTCAGAGATCCAGAAGAAAGTAGAATCTTGAAGGCTTTGTCTAAATTTGGGAAAAGACCTAAGATTGAAGTTTCTACATTTGTTGGAAGCCTTAGGCCAGAAGAGTTGATTGATTGGATTAATTAGATAGATTAATACTTTGAGTATGAAGAAATAGAAGATCCTGATAGATTTTGATTTGCAAATACTAAGTTGAAAGGTCATGCAAATATTTGGTGGAGAGAAGTTCAATTGGAAAGAAGTAGGAGAGCAAAAGAAAATATCAATAGATGGAACTAAATGGTTAACAAGATGAAGAATCAATTCATTCTAGTGAATTATGAGTTAGAGATGTTTAAGAAGATGCAAGCCTTGAGGTAGAACACCTGATTAGTATAGGAGCATACTGAGGAGTTTTATAGAATCCTGATTTGGACTGGTCATTCTGAAGCTGATAAAGAGAATGTTGCTAGGTATGTTTATGGCTTGAGATGTAGGATTCAAGAAGAGTTACTTATTCTTTGGATGAAAACTATAGGAGATGCTTATAAAATGGAATTGAAGATTGAGGACAAGCTGAATAAGAGGTTTGAAGGAAGACAAAATAATAGGAACAAAATTTGAAAGAATGATGAAATAGTTGTTGGAGGTAATCCTAAGAAGACTGATGAAGGATCTAGCAATGGCCAAGCTGCTAATAACTACAATGTTGGATAGAGAGGGAGAAGGAGAAATGAGTTCACTTTTACTTGTTATCAATATGGTGAAGAAGGTCATAGAAGATTTGAATGTCCTAAGAAAAGAGTTGCACTAATTGCTGAAGAAGACATTGAGAATGCTGCAAAACATGGTGAATTTCTTATCACTAGGAGGTTGGCTACATGTGTCTAGGAACCAATACAAAGAAGAATTTTTTTTAGAACCAGATGTAAGTGGAAGAATAAGGTATGTAATGTTATAGTTGATGGTGGTAGTTCTAAGAATTTTGTTTCAGAAGAGATGGTTAGTAAATTGAATTTGGAAAGAAGGAAACATCCTAATCCTTATTAGATTGGTTGGATACAAGATGTGTCTAAGGTTAGGATTGAAGAGAAATGCTTGGTTAACTTTTAGATTGGATCTTATCATGATGAAATATTGTGTGATATATTTCCTATGGATGTTTGTCATCTATTTCTTGGGAGACTTTGGTAATTTTATAAACATGTTATATTTGATGGTCATGCCAATACATATGTGGTAATGCATGGTGGATCTAGGCATAAGTTATTACCCTTGGAGGAATTTGAAGCTAAGGGATGTGGATTTATTAGGTGTTGTCATTATGAAAAACATCAAGATTAGAGAGTTGATGAATCTATTCCTATGAATGAAAGGAAGCTGAGTTTTAAAGGAAAGGAGCATGACATAGTTGAGGACTTTATAAAGATTAAGAGGCAGATGGACTTTCTAACAAAGATAGTGCAACAAATGATGGCACTAGTGACAGAGAGGACTGCAGATGATGTCAAACTAATTATTAAGTCTAGAGAAGATGTGATTCACCAAAGTGTTTTTTTAATCAAAAGTGTAAAAGATGGTTAGAATTAGTTTGTGTTAGTAGTAGAAGGGAAAGATGAGAAAGGTGTAGGACAAGCTAATTTGTTGAGTGTGAGAGTGGATAAAGTAAAGATAGTATGGAATGAAGGAACAAAGGAGATATGGGTTAAGAATAGATATGGGATACCTATTCTTATTCCCTTAAAAATTTCATGATAAATTTCTTTTATTTACCTGGGGTGTCTAATGCAGCAGCATCTTAGGCTTTGAGAAATCTTGCATCAACCAAAAATATTTCTTGTTTTCTATTGTTTGCATTATAATTATTGTATTTTTTGGTTTCATGTTGTGTGAAGATTACATGATGTTGAGGACCTATTTTGGAACCTTCTCCTAAGATCTCATAAGGATTGGATGGACTATTTCACAGTTAAAACGGTTTTACTTGCCATCGGAGCAGTATTTTCCTATAGTTTTGGAGCTGATTGCACATAGTGGTGATGTTGATCCTTAGTGAATAAGACTTTTGACTCTTAGATACTTTAATATGACCTAAATTAATACCATTTAATAAGATCATGAGCCCTAATTCATTAGGAGTAAAAAGTTATGACCATTTTGCTCGGGGACCTATTCTCTACCAGTTTTCATGCGAAACATGGAGTGTTTCTTCTTGCGCGGTTCCATGTGATGAGATGGGGCCTTGAGAAGTTAATGGAATGTTTTCAGGTCATGTGTGGACCTAAATCCAAAGTCACATTAATTTTTTATCATTCTTGCATTAGTTTTGGTTTCTTTCCTTAGACTGGACCAATATTGTAATTAAAGCTTGAGTGGTCGACTTGTGGCTTAGCTGGCTATATATTGAGAGCTTGGGTAGATGTTTAGTAGTTAGTTGGATGGTATATTGGTAGTGGTATGAGATTAGATCATACTTTGATCCTACGAGATCTTGTAGATTAGATTTTTTATCTGATATTGTAATAGAAAAGCTAGTGGTTTGTATGCTTGGAGACAAGGAGATTGCTTTGTGGCTTGTGAGCTCAAGTTTAGATCTACCTTAGTGTTTCCATTAGTTTCTGATGTGTTTCAAAGCTACAATAGCTTGGATACTTTTTTATTTCATTGTAATCAACCAAAACCTGGAAGGCCTTACAACTGGGCATGTTGAATGAAATTCTATTTTAAAGCATTATAGTGTTGAATTCCGTTGTGCTTGTTGTTGTTATAATCAGCAGTATAGGTTTGGACCATCCATTATTTGACCCTCCATCCCTTCCCTACATCAATTTTTCTTGGTTCATATAGTCAACAATTATCTTCCTTCCTTTTTCTACTATCTCTTTCAGCATAGCTTGACCAACCTTAAGAGAATTGAGGTCAAGTGTGAAATTACCTATCAATTCATTCAACCTCTTCTTGAGATATTTCTCTTCTGCAATCTTAGATGTTGATTCCTCAAGACCTAAGAAATTTTATTTGAAGCATGTCAAGATGGTGCTAACATCATCCACTAAATGTACATTGATCTCTTTCTTATCCTCAGGTAGTAGACTATTCAATATATTGACTGATTCAACAAACAAGGGATTTCTCATAACTTGTTTCTCTTTTTCTTTCTCCATTACTAACACACTATTTTTTATCAAATCTTCTTCTCCCTAAGAGTCTAAACTTGTTGTATTAGGTGTCAAACTTGATAGAAATGATATTGAGGGATTAGGCATAAGGATTGTGTTGTCCACAACTTCACTCTTTACCTTCACTAGTATTTCAATAGAGGGCTCATCAACAGGTTCATTTTCCTTCTCTTCTTCTTGTCTAGTTATGTCTTTAATCTGAACTTCTTCTTCCTACTTAGGTGAATCATTAGTGCATAGAATATCTACTTCCTCAGTGCTCATAAATGCTTCCTCAAACTTATCTAGATCCTTATCTGATGTCACCATGGATATTTCTACATTATCAATCACTATAATGTCTTCTTTTGCTTCTATTACTTCTGTAGGTGTTAGCATTATGGGTGCAGAATCCTGTGGACCTATCACAGATGCATTAGGGATCTCAGCTTCTTTTGTTGGCTTAGAAGGAATTTGGGTTGTAGGTGCAGTTGGAGGATACATGTGTCTATCCAAGAACACCTTTTCAAATGCCTTAGCAGTCTCCTTTGAAACCAACTCATAATCCTTGTTCATAATTTGTAGAGTTCTTATTTTGGTTCTTAGGTGAGGCTTCACCAAATCTTATAATAGTGTTTTCTCTTCAAATAAACAAACTGGGAGGCTTTCATCTAATATCTTTTCTCTTATCCTAGAATATTCTTCTATAGCTTGTCTCTTCAAAGAATCCAAAATGTTCCATAATTTATCTGGAATGACTATCTTAAGTTCCAAAACTATCTTTTTTAACTTAATCATGTGCTTGATGATCATAGAATGGATCCCTAATTTATCAATCTCATGATACATGTCATAAAACTTTTCAATTTGATCTAACCTTCCTTCATCTACTACTCTAGTTATCAGCACTTCAAGATTTTCTCTGAATCCTACCTTAGGAGGTGCTTGAATGTTTCTTCCTTTTCTTCTTGTTGTCCTTGATGATGGGTGGCTTGTGCTAGTCTACTTCTTCCTCTTAGGAATCTTGCTAGGCTCAGGTGGTGGAGTGGACTCCATATCAATAGTAGGTGCTGGCATAGAGACTTTTTCTTCTATCTTTCTCTTCTTCTTCTTGGGATCATCATATTTCTTTATTTTCACTTCAGATGAGGGTGCGCTCTCAAGTTGTATTGCAATCTTGGCTTTCCTAGCTTTATATGGGTCTTCTTGTGTGACACCATGGATTCTCAGTATATCTGATGTGATTTTCAATGCTTTTCTTTTTGTTGCTGCACTGTACAAGACAAATTCTACTTGTCTTGTCTTCTCTTCATAAGCACTCCATCTTAGCTCATTGGGATCCTTAGGCGCTGAGAGGAGGACTTGTGCATAAGCTTCCAAAATATGTTCCTCCACTTCATAACCAAGTGGATGAATCCAATTAGTTCTAGGCTCCACTGCTTCCATGCGTTTGATGTCTATCTCTACCATGAAATAAATGCTGTCCTTATACTTCTCCACAATACTCTCAGGTATCCTATATGTTATCTGCATTCTAATTCTGAATGTTTTGATTTCTAAGTCCATGAAATCTTTCAAGGTGCTCTCTAGCGATGCCTGGAATGAAATTTGAAGCATTTTTGGTAGACTCCTATCAAGATAAAGATTTGATACTTTACAAATAATATGGAAGTAATGGTAAATGATTAGTGACCCAAATTTGAACACTTTTCTCTTATCATGCTTGATGGCTATAATATTGTCTAACAACTGTGCGCACAGAATCTCGCATAGGCTAAATTCTCCATTTTCCTTTACAATCCTTATTTTTAGGAAAGAATACTGAATATATCCTATGGGGGAGTATTAGTAGTCACTCTATAGCAGTTGTTGTTGCATTCATGACTATGATTGTCACTGATGTCAACACAGTAATCTACTGAAGTTTAGCAGTGCAGTAGATAGTGTTTGAGTTAGCGCACATGGGATATTGAAGATCAAGCTATGCAGAGTTGAGGACTTACTCTATGATGTTTTATAAGATTGTGGTTAAGAGTGCATAAGGAAATTCACCTATTCATGATAGTTATGTGTAATTCAGTGGAAGAAGTTGATGCAGGAGCATCTCAGGTCTTGGGCAATCCCGTGTCACCAAAAATATGTTTTTTGTTTCCAGTAATGCTTGGTTCCTTCTTTGACTGAGTTGGTTTTTTGTTTCTTGGTTTCCTTTGGTTATCGATGTTCATCAATTATCTCTCTAATGCTTGGTTATCATGTTTACCGAGTTGTTTGTTTTGAGTTCCTGTTGAGGTTGACTTGTGCAGTTAATCACTATCACATATTTATGTTGGCAATTTGGATGATTTGATTCCATAGATGTCATTATGGAAACATATGATCCACATGAAGATCACACAGGTTAGAGAGAAAGTATGTCAGAGTGCAGTATGAAATTGTGTAAGTATGAGATAGTATTTTCACCAGTGAACCAGGACATAGTTTTTGTTTGCAACGTTGACTGGAGTAAGTTCAATACTTTCACACTTGAACATAGACTCTATGGTGACTAATGATGACCCATCTCAGAGTGTAAGTCAATGTAGCATGTACGAAAGGAGTTATGACAGTTTTTCTAAAGACAGTGTTAAGCCGATAGGATAGAATATGAAGACATAACTAGCAAAGAGTTAAGGGATTATTTTGTTTATCAAAATAATGACTTAACAATATAAAGGGACAACATCCTAGATGTTGAACCTTGGAAAAATTTATTTTGTAATATGGAAACTGACCAAGTAAAGTTAATAGCCTTAATAACTTGTATAAATGTAATTGTAAAATGAAAAGAAAAAGTAGAGAAATTATAATAAGGGATATGATGTGAAATATGATGTACATGTAATTGCGATAGTGAAAGAGCAGAAAAGAGATATTGATGCAAGTATTATAAGGTTATGTACTTTAACCTCTTTTTCTAATTAGTGTATATTGTACATTACTTGTTTGGGCAGTGAGCTCAGCTAGTAATCACATTTTGTACTACCAACTCCTAACAGGGTTGAGGCTTCTAACAAGGCCTATAGTCCCTTAATTAGGACTAATACACTATATTCTTGTAATAGAATCCTAATAGGGTCAACATCCTTAAAATGATACTTTTGATTAATGGATCTTTGTGGGTACCATCCCCACCGAGGATTTCCCTTGGCCAAGGTTTCCTCAAGAACAAATAATGTGTTATGAGTTCTTTAGTCTTATTGCTATGCATGTTATTTAGCTTCTTATGTTATGCATGTGTAAAGATAATTTGTTATATCCATAATTTGGGAAAAATATAAAGTTTGTGGAATATTGATTCACCTCCCCCTCTTAGTATTCCCTATTGCTAACAATTGCTCAAGACATCTTTTAAGAAGTTTAACTTTGAGACCCTCCAAGCATGTCAAATAGCATCTTATGGACTGAGCACACTACTCAATGTGGTAGATTCCATTAATAAATCATGGGAGAAGGAGATAGAAGCTATGAAGATTGATTTTGCAGATTGTTGTTGCAAGCCTAGCGGCTTTGCAATAATGAATTAAGGTATAATCTTTTTGTGTTACAGTTTTGTAACCCTCCCCACATTTTTTTTTCATTATTGTCAAAGGAGGAGAGATATTTAGTAGAAAATTGATAGTATATGATAAGGTTTGATACTCTTAGGGGGAGTATTGTATTAGAGATGATATTTTTTGAGGAGTTATAAGGATAGTATATATTTTATACTATGGCCACAATTTTGAGTTTTTGAAGTTGCACACTTAGCCAATTTTCTCATATGTTGCCACCAATGACAAAGGGGGAGATTGTTGGAAATTTGGCTGAGTTGATTGCATAGATGTTATCATTATGGAAACATATGATCCACATGAAGATTGCACAGGTCGAAGAGCAAGTATGTTAGAGCGCAGTATGAAATTGTCTGAGTAGGAGACAGTATTTTCACCAGTGAACCAGGACATAGTTTTTGTTTGTGACATTGACTGGAGTAAGTTTAGTACTTTCACACTTGAACATAGACTCTATGGTGACTAATGATGACCCATCTTAGAGCACAAGTTAGTACGACATGTACAGAAGGAGTTATGATAGTTTTGCTGAAGACAGTGTTAAGTCGACAGGAAAGAATATGAAGACAAAACTAGTAAAGAGTTAAGGGATTATTTTGTTTATCAAAATAATGACTTAAAAATATAAAGGGATGACATCCTAGATGTTTACCCTTGGAAAAATTTATTTTTTATTATGGCAGCCGACCAAGTAAAGTTATTAGCCTTAATAACTTGTATAAATGTAATTGTAAAATGAAAAGAAAAAGTAGAGAAATTGTAATAAGGGATATGATGTGAAATATGATGTACATGTAATTGCGATAGTGAAAGAGAAATGAAGAGATATTGATGCAAGTAGTATAAGGTTATGTACCTTAACCTCTTTTTGTAATCAGTGTATATTATACATTACTTGTTTGGGCAATGGGCTCAGCTGGTAATCACATTTTGTACTACCAACTCCTAACAGGGTTGAGGCTTCTAACAAGGGATATAGTCCCTTAATTAGGACTAATACACTATATTCTTGTAATATACTCCTAACAGGGTCAACATCCTTAACATGATACTTTTGATTAGTGGATCTTTGTGGGTACCATCCCCACCGAGGATTTCCCTTGGCCAGGGTTTCCTCAAGAACAAATAATGTGTTATGTGTTCTTTAGTCTTATTGCTATGCATGTTATTTAGCTTCTTATGTTATGCATATGTAAAGATAATCTATTATATCCATAATTGGGAAAAAGATAATTTTTGTAGAATACTGATTCACCCCCCCTCTTAGTATTCCCTATTTCTAACAATTTAATATTGGTATCCATCATTGGGAAGTGTGTGGACCTAGATCAGGTCATTCCTTCCATTGATTATGGATCTGAAGGCCTACTCAGTTCGGTAGCCTCTTGTATAAATGTAGTTGTTTGGTTAGAGTTTAGGGTAGATTTTTTGGAGTTTTTGGATAATAGAGAGAAGAGAGAAGAGAGAAGATTAGAGATGGTTGGCAGATCCTCGCATGTTTGACAACTTCTGTAATTCATTGTAATATTTGGCTATAACTAGGAAGGCCTTACAACCTGGCATGTATGAATCAATTTGAAGACAATATATGAAAGATCCTAAATTTTCTCTCTCCCACTATTTTATTTTTGCTTCCACATGTTGTTCAACAAGGTGGATCTAGTTAGGTAGTGCCTTTGGCCCCTCTCCCTATCTACCCTTATGTTAGGTGGTAGCAGAGTGAGGTTAGATCTAGATCTAGGTTTGTGAATCTAGATTTGAAGGTTCCTTCTTGGGAATTCCTTGTTAGTAATAGTCCCAAGGAGATAACTAAGAGGGGGGGTGAATTAGTTATCTACTAGTTTCAATTCTTTATCAAATTAAGTATACTTAAACATTAACCATAAACACAATGAAAGAACACATGAACACAACAACAATATTTTGGTTACGGGCAAACCCAAATAGGTAAAAACCCCAGTGGGAATTGACACCCACTAATAATTTGTACTAGTGTTTTATGATCCTTGTTAGATCTTTAACCCTGCTAGGAGTTGCTTTAAAATATGTTTAGTATAGTAGACCTGGTCAAGGGTCTAACCCTGTTAGGAGTCTTTTAAAATTAACCCTGTTAGGGGTGAGGACGCACTGTTCGAGAGCTCACTACTCAAAGGGATGAAAGCTACAACCTTTTGATTAATAGATACACACTATATCTAGATCTTTGTGAACTGTTCTTTGACCTACTATCTGGATCAATTCCAATAATAGATCAATCTCTTTTCTTGGTCACATAGACCTTCTTCTAATGGCTCAACACTTTGCACACTCTGCTTTGCTCTTAATAATCAACCATGAACCACACTTTAGCAATCACAACTAACTACCTATAAATATCTTTACTCTTAATGGGATTATCACGTCATCCTATTACAACCATCTTGAAATCACATTAGAGAAATCATAACAACATCTACTAATGATTCTGTCAGCTCTAATAAGCATGCATCTCAAACTAGGACCTATCGTACTCAATAATTGTAGATGCACACTACACATTGTCGGCTTGACCAAATTATCTATAACTTCCTTCTCAAGCTGAATTATATCATGCAATCTTAACCAAACATTGTTAACTCAATTACAATCATTAATCCAAGGGTGCATACTAAGATGATAGGTGCAACTCATGAACTAATAAATCTTTGTCGGCTCTTCTGAACAAACATAAAATACTGCAACTGGTGAATAGCAACTTCATAACTTGACTTCTACTGATCATCAGACTCTACGTCCATAAACTTAACATCTCTATCATGTCTTCATCACATATCCAAGCACACAAGTCTTCATCATAACTATATGGACAATTACACATAGAGAACTACCTGTAACTCTGTCAGGAATACTGCTTGACACAAGTTGTTGTATAACTATCTATACTAATAGTTAGCTTTTGCACCCATGATATCATGTTGATATTATGTCTATGCTACTTATACTCAAGGCTTCTTTCATAAGTCTTCCACGCATGCTACTTACCATATGTTGTCATCAATGACAAACATACAGTCAGTACTGGCCTTCTTGAAAATCTCCAACAATCTCCCCCATTGGCATTGATGGCAACATGTGGAATGAAAAACACCACCAAACCAAATGAGACATTCTTTTTATAAAATTCTCTATTTTGTCATCAAAAAATCCCCCAAGGATGGATCCTCCATCAATTGCTACAACTCCTTCTGAATACTGAATATGCTCCCCCTTGATGTATATCTTCTTCTCTATTTTTCATGACTATATACTACTCCCCCTTTAACATCAATGGAAAAGGGTGCCAATCCTTTTTAAGCACCAGTACTACTCCTGAAGTAGAGTAGTCTTGTCATGCCCAAAAATTAGGGCAAAACACACACAACAAAAAAAAATTTTAAACACGAACAACTAGGTTACATACAAGGGTACACAAGAACTTGGACATATATTAATTAAAATAAATAAGTGAATTAAAATAGTAATCCCCTTATGTTTAATTATATTTGAATTAAAGATATAAATACATAATTATTAATCCCACTTAGAGATTTTAAACATTTAATAATATTATAAATTTTATAATCAAATAAATATTAATAAGGAGTAATTTCTTACCTAGGCCCCACCTAGGGTATACAAGAATATTAATCCCCTTAATAACTTAGTATCCAAGAAAATTGCGCTAAGGCATTAAATTATTAAAATTAATTAAATCATAAATAATACAATAATATATGTTCAATAATGTTAAAATATAAAAAAATAAAATCCAATATCACAAATCTCAACTAATTAAATAAGTAAATGAAAGGACCATAAATTAGCACTCATAATATATGATTTTGAAATAAGAGTCTAAATAACATCATTGCCCAAAAATCAATTCAAATCTCCAATAATAGGGAATCTTGAGAATCTAAAAGGCAGATGTAATTAGTAAAAAGAAATTCAAATTATTTAAGGATAAAGGAAAAGTCAACATATTAAAAGGCTCAATAACTTTTTTTAGAATTAAATGAATTTTCAAAATAAAATTTAAAAATGATAATGGCCCATTGGCCAACCCTAACCCTAATTCAAAATTAGGATTTGGGCCAAAATAAAACATGACCCAAAACCCTAATTTCATTATTTTTGGGTTTGCAGGTTGGGCCAAGGGCTGAGAAGATGGAAAATGTAGGGATTAGTATACACCCAAGTATACATGAATGTATATACACACTCAAGTGCATATATACTTCCAAATATGCTTGAGTATATAAAAAATAAGAGGTCTTCTACAATAGGAAAAGTCCATATCACATCATGCATCCTCTTCATAGTCAGCAAGATAAAATGTTGTAATAATTTCTTTTATTTTCATAATTAAAAATCATTGTATAGAACATAGAACCAGATCTCAATGGCTTCCAAATAGAATAAATCTTCATTATTACTCTTAGGTTTTGGGGCACTGATGTTTTCTAGTTAAATAGATTTTCTGGAAAATATTTTTAAAATAAAAAGTTTATTCACTGGAGTGAATAAACATGTTATAAATTACATTACTTTACTTGTATATTTAATATCATCACAATTACAACATACTGCAGACAATTTATATAGAGATTTAGTGTTATTGATTTTATTTCTCTGTTGTACAAGAAAGTTTGAGCAAGATTGTTCATTTCAGACTACTGCATGTATTCTTTATTTGCTTTTTGATTGATTAAATTTTATTATAAATAATATAACCCAAGGTAGGTTCTTTTATTAAAAAAAAACTTCACTGAATAAAAGATTTATTTATTTATTTACAAAGTAAACCATAAAAAATATAATAATCTCTACTAAATAAAAGATTTTATAAAGAAAATAATTCATAGCAAAATTAAATAACACTATATTAAATAATAATACATTACTAAAAAGAAACTTATCCAAAAAAATATTATTAAAAGGAAAGTCTAAAAAATATATAATAAGCCATACAATCTTTACCCTTAAAAAGAAAATCTAAAAAAATATAATAAACAATAAAATCTTTACCTTTTAAAAGAAAATCTAAAAAAGAAAAAATATAATAAACAATATAATATGTTGCTTTTACTTTTATATTGGGGTTTTCTTCAATAGTGAAATTTCTGTGGTAGTATTATGTTTATTAGATTTGTTTAATATAGAATATATTTTATTTATTAATATATATGTTATGATATTTGATAATAAGTTGTTCTAACAAATGAAATATTATATTTATTAATATATATACATATTACCACTATATATATATATATATATATATATATATATATATATATAATATTTGAGCTATACCAGAGAATTTAATTATGAATAATCGAATACTTTTCTATATACTTGATTAATATACATTCTTAGAAATAAACAATGTGAAATAAGATTTTCTTTTATAACTTAGAGATATAGAGAGTGCATTTCTTTAAAAGTAATATAGTGAGGACATTTCTTTAAATTTAATGTGCATCTTAGAAAATCTATTTAGGATAAATATATGGATGCATATGTAAGGGAAACATATATTTCTTTTTATTGAAAACCCATTGAGACATAGAATAGATTTCTCCTTTTTTTTGTAGTTCAAATATACTAACTATTTCTTGTAAAGTAATGAACATTAAAAAGAGGATGTCACCTTTAAGAAAATAAAGAAGATCCTTATTATTTGCTATTGCATTTGGATAATAATAAAACAACTCTTTCTTTTTTTTTTTGCAAATTAACAACACAAATAAGGATTTTCACACTAGAGAGTGATAAATTATTTTTCCTTCATTTCTTTGCAAGTAGAAAACCCAAAACAACATAACATTTCTTTCATCTAACTTTAAATATCATCACTAACTCTTCTTTTCTAACATAAAGGAAAGCCAATACATTTCTCTCTTATTCATTTTAATGCAAGAGATTGAGGAAAATAAATGACCTACTAACTATTATAAGCATTACATATTCTAGGCGTTTTACATAGCCTCTTTTAAAAATAACTTTCACAAAAGACATCAAAGCCAAGAAAAACTCAAATAACGTGTAGAAGATCTATCCAAAGCCTCATTTAGCTCCATGAAAACTAGCTTAGAAATCTGCAAAACAAATCAAACAGACCATGGAGGCTCACCTCCCAACCTAGGCCATTTCATGGCCACCCCTGAGCTAGGGGAAATAAAGATGGATAGTTCAACCAATACATAAACAAACATAAACCAGCAACAATCATAAACAAAAAATTCCCTTTCCTAAGGCTAGCACAACATGAGTCACCTTTGGACCCATAGTAGGGGTGAAGGTGGAAGCTACTCAACTAGGAGAATGCCAAAGTACAAAAGAAAACCAGCCTTCAACAAGGCTCCAAATTCTGCACAATATGCCTTCACAAGGCCATAGAAGCAACCATCCACCCTTCTCATACTCTTCACCATAACAACACCTTTATGACCCCCAAAATTATACACAAGATGGCACATGGATGCCCATACATCCATGCTTTATCCCCTTCCTCCTAGAGGAAGGACTCTACACTAGAAAAGTAGTCCCAACTTATGCCCTTCACCCATCAAGTCTCTCTTCCCTCCCAAGGGTGAGCTTGGCCTTGCACAACCCCAAGAAAAGAATGCACAAAAGAAAATACACATACAAGAAAAGACAAGAAGCCATGAACTTTTACATGAATAACTATCATTCACACAACATAGAAAAAGAAGTAAAAATGTACATAGCAATAAGAACCAAGGATTACAAGAATCTAACCTTGATCCAAGCTAATGGCAAGAGGGTTGAGATGAGCTTTCCAACAAGTCTCCTCCTTTTCTATGCAACACCAAAATCTTCCAAGAACAAAACCAAAATTCTCACAAACTCTCAAGTCTCCAAAAATTGGAGAGTGGACAATTAGCCAAAAATTTTCCCTCCATCTCCTTAAGAAGACAAACCCTAAACCTATCAAACCAAAAGAGGGAAATTCAAATTCAAATTTCAAATGAGGAGTGGGCTTGACATGCCTCTTCCATCTTTCGTCACTTTTCAAAAGAGCATCTTTTGGAAGGGCAAAAATAGTCAAAATGCATCATAATGGTCAAAA
Organism: Chamaecyparis obtusa; assembly: GCA_027943335.1. Classification (NCBI taxonomy): domain Eukaryota; kingdom Viridiplantae; phylum Streptophyta; class Pinopsida; order Cupressales; family Cupressaceae; genus Chamaecyparis; species Chamaecyparis obtusa. The sequence goes on along the minus strand of BSBK01001155.1, from coordinate 2,880,061 downwards.
CTTGACCCCCAACATAGGGCACCACTATGGGGTAGCCTATTTTTAACCTCCACTATCATAAATGGTCATTAAAAGCCACTCAAAAGACCACTCAAAGATTGAATCCGAAAATGAAAGAGATTCCCACTCATGGCCCCTAAAAATAGAGACTACTTACACACATTAAACACTTGGGCATGCCAACTCACATGACATGTGTCAATTGACACCACAAATAAATCACATTACACACAATACACATGGCATGCCAAGTAGACTAAATAATAAAGTAAAATACCATAATTCCATAATCACATTCATGCACCACTTTACAAAAATTACACTTTACAATGAGGTCAATTTCTCCCCTTGGAGTTAACCTTGGCTTAACATGATTTTACAAATATCCATCTTTAATTTCCCCCTAAAATTCCATGGTCTTACCTGCACACTTGACAAAATATTAGTAGCTTGTGAAATGTCAAATATCATATATATATGCAAATAGAATACATCTAAAAATCACATTCTTCACATGATAAATTTCTAACTACTTCATAATAATTCTCATCATTTTCAACATAGCATTTCTAAAGCATATAAACTCAAGAATAAAATGATACATGTTAATTCACCTAACATAATAATCAAACTCAAGTACATCATATAGTTCAACTGCATCCACACTTTATCACAATAAAATCACTCACTTCCAATAATACATTTCTTAATTTCAAATCAAACTATTTCAAGAACGTAAATATATCGATTAACCTAATTTATTTACCATGATTACCCCACATAAACTCTTCTTGTATAAATATGAAATTATGGCATAATTTTCTAAATTAAATAATTCATCAATACCATAAGTCAAGACCTAATAATCCAGCGTGAAAATAAGTCCTAAATTATTTACAAGCTACATTTCAAATGATTCGCTCTTCTTGCATTATTATTCATCAAAGCGTTATATGTGAAATCTCCCACTGAACATCATGACCTACTAATCACTTTTCTATTAATACTTGTCTCAACATAAATTAAATTCAAATGGTCCTTTATGTAAGCATTCATATCCAAATAGAAACACTTCAACATTCAGTAGCGGTACACTCGCACCTTCCTTATGACATTTCTTCTAGAGATTACATACACACAAGAAACAATATTTAAGTACATTAGAATATACACATATTGCACCCCTTTTATTATTTAACTACCCTATTCCAATACAATTTCTATAAAATATGCACTTGATAGTATTATCACAAAGATCAGTTGAATTCAATTAATCTTATTTTAACACAAAGCATCCTAGGATTTTGAGTGTATAATTAACATGAAAATAGTACATCACAATGGTAATCAAACCTCTATCCACCAGGACACAAATCATAATGCAACAACATAAATTTCTAATTACTGAGTCTATTAAGCAGAAAGTTAATACCAAGATAGAATCTCTTAAAACACCTGACATGACTTCGAGAGATAAACTCTAGATAAACATAGGGAAAATCTGGCAAAGAGCATCTCATGGTGCCATCGACCATAATGTGGGTAACAATCACTATATCCATATGAATGACTCATCCCTACTCTAAGGGTCTCTAGAATGATTTAAGACCATATCCTATGTCTCCTAGTTCATGCAGAACATTGATACACACTCCAAAATAATCATCCTAGTGGATTCTCCCTCACATGGAACCAACATGACCTTGGCCTTTGAGAATGATAGTCAAAACCACACCATAAGGATATTCGCACAAAGGGGTAAATGAGGGAGGCAATACAAGTCCACCATCCATCAGTCCCTAAGGACTGATGCCCTTTCTTATTTCTCTAAGTAGAATCAGGGAAGGGAATTACTCTCAACTTCTTCCTGAGATACTCAAAAGTATCTTTTGATAAGGGCTTTGTGAATATATCTACTAGCTATTCTTTTGTACTCACATAGTCCACTTTGACTTCTTTCTCTACCACTTTCTCTCTAAGGAAGTGATACTTTATTTCAATGTGCTTTGTCTTTGCATGCATCACTGGATTCTTAGACATGTGTATAGTGCTAGTGTTATCACAATGAATAGTAATAGGATAATCAATCTGAATTATGAAATATTTTATCATTTGCTTGATCTAAACAATTGTGGAACAATTCAAGGCTGCTACAAAATATTCTGCTTCTATTGTTGACTGATAAATACATTTTTTCTTCTTGCTTGTCCAAGTGACAAGTTTGTCACCAAGAAGCACTGCTCCTCCTGATGTACTCTTTCTATCATAAACACATCATGCCCAATCTGCATTAGTATATACATGAAGCTCAACATTCTTTGAGTTGGGATACCATAGACCATAGTCTATAGTACCTTGTAAATACCTAAATATTCTTTTTTACTAGCATGAGGTGACTTTGTTTAGGCTCTGCTACAAATCTTCCAACTATGCCAACTGCATTAGAAATATCAGGTCTAGTCTGAGTAAGATATATGAGTTTTCCAGTCATAGAATTATACAATGTTGTATCTACTACTAGAGAATCATCTTCTTTTGTAAGCTTGCATCCTATTATCATAGGTGTACCCATTGGCTTGCAATCATCCATCTTGAATATCTTCAAGATATCTTTCACATACTTGGTTTGATTTATGAATATGCCTTTGTCTGTTTGCTACACATTCAATCCCAAAAAGTATTTGATAGGTCCAATAATACTCATCTCAAACTCACTCTGCATTTCTTTAGCAAAATCTATACTAAGTTTGTCATTACCCCCAAAGATAATATCATCTCTTTTATGAATAGATTACAATCTACTACTCCTTTCTTGAATCCAATCTTTGTTAGATAACCAGCAAGTCTCTCATACCAAGCTCTAGGGGCTATCTTAAGTCCATAGAGGGATTTCTTCAATCTGCATACCATATCAGGTCTGTCTGATAAAGTGAATCCTTCTAGCTACTCAATTTATACTTCTTCTTTTAGCTCTCCATTCAAAAATATTGACTTAACATCCATTTGATAAAATTTGAAGTTTTTGAATGTTGCATAAGCTAAAAATAGTTTAATTTCTTCTAACCTACTTACTAGTACAAATGTGTCTGAATAATCAATACCTTCTCTTTGTGCATATCCCTTACATACTAACCATGCTTTCTTTCTTACCACTATGTCATCTTAATTCATCTTGTTTCTAAAAATCCACTTTGTTCCAATCGCATTCTTATCACTAGGTCTTGGAACCGATTCCCAAGTATCATTCTTGATTATCTTATCTAATTCTTCCTTTATAGCATCATGCCAATCTGAATCATTGCACGCATCTTCAACACTTAAAGGTTCAATCTATGATAGTAAACATACCACCTCATTGCTTGTAGAACTCTTTTCTTTTGATATTATTGTGACTTTTCTACTCTGATCTCCAATGATGTCATCCTTAGAGTGATATCTAGATGGATACTTTGGAACGTTAGGTGATGTTGTCTCATCAACCTTTGGATTTTCCTCTTCACTTGTTTTAGGGTCATTGAATAACACATGAATACTATCAAACATTTCTTCAACAATTGTCTCACTAGTGGAGGGTCTAGGTTCTTCTTCTATCATAAGTGAGTAACCATGATATCTTTCTTGAACCATAAACTTTTCATCAATCTTAACATGAGCACTTTCAATGATCTTCTTCAATCTCAAATTAAAACATCTATAAGATTTTCTTTTAGTAGAGTAGCCAAGGAAAATACCTTCATCACTTCTTGCATCAAACTTGCCTATGGCTTCATCCATCTTGATGTAGCACTTGCTTCCAAAGATTCTGAAGTATTTCACTCTGGGAACATTACCAGACCATAACTCATAAGGTGTCTTGTCAGCACTAGGCCTCAATTGTATTCTATTGATGGTATAGATTTTTGTGTTGACTGCATCTCTCTAATAGGTGTGCGCCACTTTTCCCTCAATCATGATGGTGCGCATTGTATCAAGGATGATCCTATTCCTTCTCTTTGCAATCGCATTCTTTTGAGGGGTTCTAGGTGCACTTAACTATCTCTTTATGTCATGTTCTTCGCATAACTCATGGAATATGTCAGAGGTGAATTCTCCTCCTCTATTTGATCTTAGACATTTTATTTTTAGTATAGATTCATTCTCTACCTTAGCTTTGAATATTTTGAACTTGTCAATTTCTTCTGACTTCTCTTTCAAGAACGTAGCCCACATCATTCTACTAAAATCATCAACAAACAAAATGAAATACCTCACCATAGTATGATCTTGTTTGAGTTAGTCCACATAGGTCTGTATGAATCAGATCCGATTTGTTTTCTACTTAATTGTGCTTGCTTCTGAATGAATTTTTCACATGCTTCCCCAATACACATTCTCTACAAATAGCATCAATAGGCTTTTCTATGCTAGGTAGATCTCTTACTGCCTTCGCATTGCTTATCTTTACTATGTTATCAAAATTGATATGACATAGTCTCTTATGCCATAACCAGCTATCATCAACTTTAGAAACAAAACAACTTTCCTCTAAATTAAGTTGAAACACATTACCTTTATTCTTTGTACCTGATACAATCATAACACCATCTTGGTTGTTAATGATGCACTTATTGTCTTTGAACTCTAACTGATAGCCTTTTTCAAGCAATTATCCAACACTGAGAAGGTTATGCTTCAAACCATCTACATACAAAACATTGTTAGTATTGTTCTTTCCATCCAATGTGATAGCTCTTCTACCAATGATAGGTTTAGGAGTGTTCTCTTTGAATCTGACCATGCCACCATTGTATTTGTCTAGATGAAAAAATCTGCCTTTATTACCTGTCATCTGATTTGAGAAACCACTATCTATGATCCAATCTGTCCTTATGTCTGCTTGTGAAATCAATGCTAGCTTTTGTTCCTTTTTCCCATCTTCATGATGCATCTCATCATTCATTTTCTCTATGATAGAAATGAATGCAATTTAATCCTTAGCTGAATCATCATCTGATACTCTATCTTCAGCATAGTAGCAGTCCTTAGTATACTTAGACTTGTAGTTGTTCTTGAATTTCTTAACTCTTGTAGGACACTTAGATGCAAAGTGACCAATCTTATTACATGAAAATCATTTGAATGGTAATTAACCTTAATATTTTCCTTTTCCTTTCTTTTCTCTTTTAGCAACCATAGCAATGAAATCATCTAATATTTTCTCTTCATCATCATCATCAAAATTACTAGAGGTTTTCAAGGATTTCTTACCATGTATTGAAGCTTTGAAGGCTGTCTCACTTTTAGGCTCTGTCTTCAAACATGATATCTCAAATGCAATAATATTGATGATTAGAGTTTCTCTTTTGAAGTTCTATGAAAATTGCATGGTCTCATCAAGGATTTTTATCTTGTTCTCAGATTCAGGTGTCAATGTAGTCATCACCTTATCCATGATGTCTTCTTATGAGATTTCTCCACCATTGTTTCTGATTCCAGCAACTTCTTCATTAATCCTCTAATTATAGGCTCTTATGTTCTCTTCAGGTAACATCTCCAATGTATTGTACATTTTCTTCCATGTTTTTCTACGTGCATTCTTTGCTTGTTTGTCACCTTCAAATATGTCTTATAGGTGCTTCCATATCTTGTGGGATGTGTCTACTTTCTTTATCTCTAAAAATTCACTATCAGATAGTGTGCTCATAATGGCTTCTTTTTCTATTGCATTCTAATGGAACAACTCCTTTTTTTTCTCAGTAGCATCATCTTTTGCAAGATTTTCTAAAGAAGGAATCTTAGTGTCATTGATAGCCACTTCAAAAACTTTAAAAGAAATGCACTGCAAATGTGTCATCATCTTGTTCTTCCAATCAAGATAATTTCCTCCATCAAAATTATGACTCTCTTTTCTAAATAATTCCATTTGATCAACCTCAAGCTGGTAGGCTTTCTCTCTGATGCACTTGGCTTTGATACCAATTGTTAGGAATAGTCACAAGGAGATAACTGAGAGGGGGGGGAGGGGTGGGTGAATGAGTTATCTACTAGTTTCAATTCTTTATCCAACTAAGTATAATTTAACATTAACCATAAAAAAAATGAAAGAACACATGAACACAACATCAATATTTTGGTTACGGGGAAACCCAAATAGGTAAAAACCCTGGTGGTAATTGACACCCACTAATAATATGTACTAGTGTTTTATGATTCTTGTTAGAAGATCCTTAACCCTGTTAGGATTTTCTTTACAATATGTTTAGTATAGTAGACCTGGTCAAGGGTTAGACCCTATTAGGATTCTTTTAAAATTAACCCTATTAGGGGTGAGGACGCACTATTTGAGAGCTCACTGTTCAAAGGGGTGAAGACTACAACCTTCTGATTAATAGATACACACTATATCTGGATCTTTGTGAACTATGCTTTGACCTACTATCTAGATCAATTCCAATGATAGCTCAATCTCTTTTACTTGGTCACATAGACCTTCTTCTGATGGCTCAACACTTCACACACTCTACTCTGCTCTTAAAAATAAACCATGAACCACACTTTAGCAATCACAACTGACTGCCTATAAATATATTTTCTCTAGATGAGATTAACAAGTCAGCCTATTAGAACAATCTTGAAATCACATTAGAGAAGTCATAACAACATCTACTAATGATTTTTTTGGCTCTACTAAGTAGGCATCTCAAACTGGGATCTGTCTAATTCAATAATTGTAGACACATGCTACACATTGTTAGCTCTACCAAATTATCTATAGGTTCCTTCTCAAGATGAATTACATCATATGCTCTTAACCAAACATTGTTAACTCAATTCCAATCATTAATCCAAGGGCACATACCAAGATGATAGGTGCAACTCATGAACCAATAAAATCTCTATCAACTCTTCTAAACAAACAAAAAATACTACAACTAGTGAATAGTGACTTCATAACTTGACTTCTATTGATCATCAGACTCTATGTCCATGAGCTTAACATGTCTAGAATGTCTCCATCACATATCCAAGTGTGCAAGTCTTCATCATAAATGTATGAACAATCACACACAAAATGCTGACTGTAACTTTGTCAGGAACACTTCTTGACACAAGCTATTGTATAACTATCTGTACTAACAGTTAGCTTTTGCATCCATGATATCATGTTGATTTCATGTCTATGCTACTTATACTCAAGGATTATTGCATAAGTCTTCCACACATGCTACTTACCATATGTTGTCATCAATGACAAACATACAGTCAGTACTGGCCTACTGGCAAATCTGCAATAGTCCTAGTTGATTTGTTGTGGGGTAGTTGATTGCAATCTGACCTATAATTGTAGAGGGCTTTCAAGCTGGTTTGTGGGAGGTGAGATGTAGATCTAGGATTAGAAGACATGTTGAGACAACTTGTTGCTAGATTAGAAGCTATTGAAATAGCCCAGAGAAGAGGAAGACATCTTGAAGATGTTAGTGATGATGAAATTGAGGTAGAAAAAGGTGATGTAGAACATACACCTATGATGGATCAGGGTGAGGAGAGATTCCTAAAGACTTTGAAAAGTCTAAAGTCTACACCATACTTTAATCCTCCTGAGTATAGTGGAAAATTAGATTCTGATGAATTGGTGGACTGGATCACCGAGATGGAGAAGTAATTTGAATATGAGAATGTACCTAAGGAAAAGAAGGTGAAAATTGCAAGCACAAAGTTGAAAAGTCATGCATCCTTGTAGTGGGAGCATCTGCAATCAAACAAAAAGAGGAAAGGAAAAGACAAGATCAAGCTATGGAATAAAATGGTGAATAAGTTGAATGGAAAGTTCTTACCTTATGATTATCAGATTAACCTAGTTAGGTGAATACAAATTTTGAGGTAGAAAGATAGCTCGATAAAATATTATACTGAGAAATTTTATAGATTAGATATCAGATCTGGACATGATGAAGATGATTTGAAAAGAATTGCTAGATACTTGAATGGTTTGAGAGTTTCCATCCAAGAAGAAATTAGTATGGTTAAGTTGGAAAACATTAAAGAGCTTATTAATTTGCATTGAAAGCTAAGGAGAAATTGAACAAGAGACATGAGAAAAGACAAAGAGGTAGAGGTGGTAGATTCCCTAGAGGAAGAGGTAGATCATATGGTGAAAATAGTAGATATGAACCAGAAAAGGTAAATCTGGACAAAGGCAAGACCGAGTGGAAAGCTGAAAGTTCATATAGAGGCAGAGGCAATAACTACCAAGGTGGTTATAATAGAGGTGGTTTCTGAGAAACTTGTTATAATTGTGGAGAAGGACTTAGATCATTTGAGTGTACACATACAAGTTTTAGTACCCCAAAAATGGGCTATATGTTCATTAACCTCCTACATCATCAAATCAAACAAAATCGACATCAAAGTCCTAACCTAAGGCACATCTACACATCATTTTATCAAAAACCTAATTGATTATCTTAATTCTACATCAAGGAGTATCCCTTGAATATTCCTAATTTATCATAATTATCTTTAATTGAATATTATTTGGTGATAAATGTCATTATTTATCCTAAAGTTGATTAATTGAATATGATTGAATATTATTTAATTAATTTAATACTGCCACTTAATTATTTAATTAAATTTAATTCTATTTATTCCTAATTGTATTATTTAATTTTGACAATAAATCACAAATCTTATGACTAATTGATTAAATTCTTATTTAATTAATTAAAGTCAATTATCAATTTTTAATAGTATAATTTTTGAATAAAGTTTGATTTAATAATTGATTAACCCATAAATCAATTAATTTAATTCAAAATTAGTTAAGTGGAAAATAAATCACTTTATTTATTAAATTAATTCATATTAACTCATGCACAATCAGAAAAATAGTCAACTTTAAAACAACTGCTAATTTCAATTTGTTAACTTTCTAAACTCAACATCTAATGATGAATTGAAAAGAGAACTAAAAATCTATTTTGAGATAAAAACTACTTTTGCATGATTTTATGAATTAAATATTCTTAATTTCTTGTTAACTCAAAAATCAACCTGAGTTCATCAAGAGTGATTTATGGTTTTTTTTTCTTATGCATCCTCAAAGACCTGGATTTCTTTAAAAACAAGGCTCGACTCTTCATAATTCATCTCTCAAGCTCTCAAATTTGCACAATTACTCTGGCAGATTTACAACTCAAGAATCAAGCTTTTGCGAATAAGGAGATTTTGTGAGATCATTTCATAGTTCTTCATAGCTTTGCATAGTTTTCATATCAATTCATATCATTTTTAGATTAACTACATATCAATTTCAATTCCATTCTAACTTAGATTCATACAGTTTTTCATTCTAATTGCATAGAAAATATAAAAATATAGATTAATTTGCATTCATTTCGTATCCATCTTTTGAATTCAAATCCTTCATTTAGGTGTTGCATTGTCACTAATCTCGGTCTAATCTAAGAATACATACTCACACCTACTAGAAGGCAGTAAATCGCCTGGTTAGCTTAGTTTCAATTATTTGTCAGATTTTGATTTCTGCCAACCTCTAATATTTTACTAAAGTGTTGTGTCCACAACTAGGTATAGAATTCACAAACACATTTCTGGCCCCCACCGTGGGCAACCCACCTTAACATGCTGGTTTTGGCTATTTTTTTGAAGCTAACCCCCTTGTGCAGATTTACTTGGAGACTAAAACCCTAAATTTTCAAAGATTTAATTTTATCTCCCAAATGGCTTGGAGTTTTGGGTCTTAAATTTTTTTTGCAGGTTGGAGACATATCAAGGAAGCTTTGATAAAAAATTCAAAATTTTCTAAGATGTTTTGAAATTTTAATATTTTTTTCTTCAATTTTCATAAAAAATTAATTTTCATCACAAATCAGCATATTTTTTTTTAAAAATTACATTTTAAGAAATATCTTTGAATTATACAGGGGGTCCATTTAAAAAAAAAAAAAAATTGGATGCAATATAATAGCTCAAATACTTGATTTTAAAAAACTGGTCTATTTTGGTAAAATGGGTCTCTAGGGCACAAATGAAGAGATTTTTCTGAAAATTTTACATTTTTAGAAAGCTCTCTATTTTTTAGTAGGGGTCTCTATTTTTCATTTCTATTTTTGTGGTCGAAATCATATCAAAAAAATTAGATCTTTTTGACTAGGTCAAATGCAACAAAAATAAAAAATTTGTGATGGGTATGGACTTATTTTTCATATGATTGAATGCATGATATGAGTTGTCATTTGGATTATTATCTAGTTATTATTGCTCCTAAAAATTATTTTTTAGATCTAACCATAGGGTTTTCATAAGTTGAATATACGTTGCATATCTTATTTCCTTGTTTTCTTGTCGGAGAGTTCGTGGCTTACTTGCACAGGATTGCTCAACAAAGCTAAAAATTAGGTAAAATCTACTAAGCATGTTGCAAGGGAATTTAGGTATTCTATGAATCTGATAACACTTCAATTTGGATTAAAATGAACTCTCATGTGTTAAGCTTGTGTGACTTTCTTTCTTTCATATCACAGACTTCATTTTGGGCTATAAAACAAACATAAATTTGCTTTTTACATATCTGTTACACATAGTAAATAGGCCCTATGAACACTATTTGTGGATGATCTCAAGAGAGTGGTCTTCTTTTACTTGTTTATTCATGCAAAACTCTTCTTGATGAAGGACCCCCTTGTTGGTAGGGAGGATACTGAGATTGTCTTACGTTCTACTGGGTTTGTAGTCCTCAACTTTTTGATCGATACATTCTCTCTCTAGAGAGATTGATAAACCATGAGTTGTTGACATCACAAATCTTGGTGAGATAATTTTAGTCTTAGCATGTCAAATTAATCTATCTGCTTTGTTTTTATGTAGTGAAGAGGCTAGGGGATTATGCTCTACTTCTTTTTTGGATAGTACCAGAAACCCAAATCCTTGGATCCGATCTAGTCCCCTTGTGGTATCTTTTGTGAGTCACCTTTAGAGAGGGTTAACCATAGTGGACATTCCATTTATTGGGTCAACCATGTGGATGGAACCTCAAGTGGTAATAGCCATTTTCACCATGGTAGCAACAGCTGCTATATAAATGTCCTTGTGGAGGAAATCTTCACAAGTGTGGTCTCTTGTTGGGCTGTCAAATCTCCCTAGCAGCTCTTGATTGATTAAATTCTCAGACTGTGTCAAAACCCCAGTGCACCTAGATTGGAGTTTTCCCTCTTGAGATCACAAAATTTGTAGAGTCAGACCATTACTACAAACCCTAGTGAGGCCAAATTTTTCATTTTCTAGGACTATGTGTGTTATTGAATTTTTTTTGAGAAACATACACAAGTAGCATTTCTACAAATTAACACAATAAGTCACTATTGCTTGTTCATGCACAAGATTGCTTTTTCCCTTGTTCATTATTTTCAGATGATTGCTTGCTTTCCTTTGTTTTTTGTTTTGCGTGTTTTCTACCTGCTTGGTCCTTTAGAAATAAACTATCACATGAATCTGCAAACTTGAACAGGAGAAAATCTTACAAACAAATTGGTTCTGAAAAACTAAGAAATTTCAAAATCCTTTTCTGGTGTAAAAACTAAATATTTTGTCAGAGAACAGCCAGTGTTGTGTCTCAAAATCTATGCCTTGAAAACTATGCCAAAATTGTCAAACTTTGTTCTTTTATCACATGAGATTTCAATTTTCTGAGCATTTCCTCACATGAGATAGCATATTCTCATGCGCAATTTGGTACTTTCTCGCACAGAACAACATTTTCTCGCACGAGACTGTCCCCAAGTTTTCAAAATAGCAAGCTTATTCCTGTCAGTTGGTCAACTTTCTATTAGATCTAATTTTTGTTTGAGATGCGTATGCCTATTTGCCTGTTGCACACTACCTAAAGTTGGATGTCTAGCATTGGAAAATTACCTTTTGTTAGAAATTCAACCATTTGCAACCAAATCCCAAAATCTGTCAAACAAATCATTGTGTCAAGAACATAACAAAAACTATAAAAAATTCATTCATTTTCCTAAAGTAGTCTCTTGAGTTTGATTTAGCCTTCTGATTTATTGATTTGAGTCTTTTCCATCTTGTGTCAAAACCTTGTCAAAATTTATCTTCAATTCAATCTTCATACAAAAATGGCTAGGTGTTGTGAGCTCGTGTCCACCATCTTTTGGGCATCTACCCATACTACTAGGGAATAGTATCCTTCATTTACATCCAATCTAATCTTCAATTAATCCAATCTTGACAAGGTTGCATCATTAAATCTTCTTGAATCAAGTCATTCTTTAGTTGTCTTCATCTTGCTCTCTTGCATCACCCAAGGTTAATAATGGAAACTAGAGCTTCCTCACATAAGAAATTTAGAGGAGCCCACAATACCTTACCTTTATCTTCTCATGTGGGTCCAACCTTTTAACAACTCTATAATTTAGGTCTTTATGAAGATGATGGTCTTTGCAATCTTTGATTAAAAATTGGTTACATACCTCCTCCTCCATCAACTCATGGAGGTAATCAACAAACTCCACATCAATCTATCCCAAGGAGTCCTAAAACTCCTAACATGTCTCAAGGAGGAACAAACCATGGGTCTCAAGGACATCACTCTCAAGATGGTGCGGATCCAGAACCCACACCTTCTGAAATTGCTCAATATCAAAATGATGATGACTTCAAGAAAATGATGAGGCATTTCTTAAAGGAAGATAGAGAAACATACTTTCTATAATTAGCTCGTCAGGGGGCTAAACTTTCTCCTAGCTTTAATGTTGAAGATATCATCATGCATGAGGAATAAACTCCACTCACAACTATGATGAAACAGATGCATGCCATGCAAGTCAAACTTAGCAAACTTGAAAAAGAAAAGGAACCTAAATAATTCTCCATGGAGGCTCTATGCCCTTTTCCATTTGATAAATACTTGTACATGTCGCCATTCCCTAAAACATTAGAGATACCTAAGTATGATAATTATGATGGAAACTCTGATCCTCAAGATCATGTTAGAGAATTGTGTACTCAACTTCACTTTTTGCTCAACATTAGACTCCCTCAAGAGAGACTTTGGAATCCATATAGCCGTAGGCTTTTCATTTCTTTTTGGTAATTTGGAGAGAATATCTTCAATGATGGATTTTGGAACCCATACTTGTCTTGTAGTTTTCTTCTTAGATATCTCTTTTGACTTTATGCCTCCATGTCTATTAGAGGAGACATGGTGATATTCTTTTTTTGATGGATTCTTGTATTGCTTCTTTTTCTTGTATTGAACATTCAAGTTACTTCCAAAAGACTTGGGACTTATGGAAGAAGGAGGATATGACTAGTTTAGATGGGTAGGTGGATGAAAAGGATTCAAGGGTGTGAATCTATGTTGATCTTGAGGAAAGATGGGAGATGGAGGGATGTAGGGACCCAAGATAGATGGAAAATTAGGAGAGTTAGGAGGGGAAAGTGAAGGGACATAAGGACCCAAGATGGAAGGAAGGTGTGAAGCCCTTAGTTTTGGTGGGCGAGGTCCAAGGATGGATGTGGAAGATGCAAAAGGATAATCAATAAGTTCATCAACATCTATATGACAACCAAGGATATCAGCATCTTTAGAGTGAGCATTAGGATTTTCAATAGGATCGTGAACATCTTGAATATGAGCACCTTCTTTGATAGGATTGTTCAAAGCTTGCAAAGACTTAGGAAGAGTAGAAAGTGGAAGCGAACATGGAGTGGTAGAACAAGAAGATGGAATACTTTGATCTTGACAAGGATATTTGGATAGCATAAGCTCATAATTTTTCTCATGATTTTGAATACGCTTAACATTTGAAGTAACAACACCATTTTTACCAACCTTAATGGAAGTATCATCTTTGGAAAGCACAAGTGTAGCAAGGTTATTTTGATTGTCAATAAGCTCAATAGTGTAAGTAGTAGCTTGATCTTGCTTAGGAGAAGACTAAAGACATGGTGGAATGCATGAAAAAGGGTGTGCAGGATCAAAAGGACCATGAAGTGGATAAGAGACATCATGAAAAGGATTGGATGACATGGAGGGTTCTTGATCTTGATCTTTCTTTATGTTCTTTTCTTTATCATTTTTAGAGTCCTCTTGACATGGAGCCACTTCTAAGGACAAGGAAGTAGGTTGGAGTTGTATGGAAGACTTTGAAAGAGATGGTGGAGGACTAGCTGAAGTAGGGATTATAGCATATAAAGGCTTGGGCTCTTTAGGTTTATCATTATTGAAAGTATTCACAGCCAGGTGAAGGTTAGCTTGAGTTTCTTGAAGAGGTAGCCCTGGAGGATAACTATAAGGAACCACATGAAAAGTATCAAGGCTTGTGTTAGATGAAGGTACTGTGAAAGATTTGAAAGACTCAGAAGCTTTAGGAAATGTTCGGGTATTGGAGGAGGTAGGGGATGGAAGGGAACCATCACAAGACAAAGGTCCAACATTAACGTGATCTTGTTTGAGAGTGTAATCTTTATTTTCAGCCTGAGAGTTCTTAGAGGGGAGATCCTTATAGTATTGACGTTTCAAATTGGCATGGTGCATTTCATAATCCTCAGTAGTAGTAGATGGATCACAATCAAGGTATTGTCCACAGAAGCCATCAAAATCTCTTTCAAAATCAGAATCATATGGATCACCATCATGATCTATCCAATGTGACATCCCATTTGTAGTAAGTAGGAACACACAACGAGGAGGACTCTTAGGAAATGAGGTGTCATAGGCATCATTACATTATCGGTCATCATATTCATCATAGTCTCCAAAGCTGGATGTGTCACTCTCCGTGGAAGAGGTATCATATTGCTCAAATTTTTTCTGGGGGCAAGGTGATATGTACAAGTCTTTATCAAATGGAAAAGGGCATAGAGCTTCCATGGAGAACTCTTTAGATTCCTTCTCTTTCTTAAGATTGTCAAGCTCAACTTGCATAGCGTGCAGCTGTTTCATCATAGCGGCGATCATAATTTCTTCCTCATGTGTACTGATTCTTTGAGACACATGTACTAATTCTCAATAACTACTGCTCTATTTCTTGACACAGTGATTTGTTTGACAGATTCTAGATTTAGGCTGAAAAAGCTAAGCATCTAGAAATTTTAACAATTTTTTGACAACTCTTCAAAATTTTCCCAAATGACAGTATACAGACTCGTACGACAGTTGGGCAGCAGTGAAACGACAATTGTAAAACTCCTAGGACAATTGTAAGCAGGATTTGACTTTGCTATTTTGCTGGCATAAAAACTCGTACGACACTGGGTGCTTAGTCATACAATAGATGGGCAGTATTGAAATGACACTTGACAAAAACTTGTATGACTTTTGACCTCCTAAAATGACTTTTGACTCTAGAAAGGATTTTACGTCAATTTTTACAAATTTTAGAGTTTTCAGTTTCAGATTGTTTGCAAATTGTACTATCCAAATTTGAAGATTATACTAGATTTGATCATTTTTAATAGCCAAGTAGATAAACAAGCACGTAGAACAGCAAGCAAGTGATGTCAAGCACGTCTGAAAACAATGAACAAGGGCAAAAGCAACCTTGCACATGAACAATCAAGTGACCGAATTGTGCTAATCCCTGAGAGTACTAATCGTGTATGTTCTGAAAAGTTTTGCAATAACGCACAGATACTTGAAAATAAAAAGTTGGCCTCTCTAGGGTTTTTAGTAATGGCTTGACTCTGCAACTTTTATGATTGAAAGGGGTGAACTCCAATCCCGGCGCACTAGGGTTTTGACACAGTCTGAGAACTTAATCTTCAAGAGCTGCTAGGGAGATCTGACAACCCAAGAATGAACCATACCCATGGAGATTTCTTCCACAAGGACATTTATATAGTGGCTGTCACTACCATGTCTGAAATGGCTATGACTGCTTGAGGTTCCGTTAACGCAGTTTGCAAATTGTGAAGGGATTGTCCACTATGGTTAACCCTCTCTAAAGGTGACTCATAGATTTATACCACAAGGGGACTTGGCTCCAGATCCAAGGTTTTGACGCCTCTTCACTTTTAACCCAAACAAAGCAATCAGATGAATCCGACACGCTAAGAAAAAGTTTTGCTTCACCAAGGTCTGTGATATCAACTCCATGTGATCTATCAACCTCTCCAGAGAGAGAATGTATCAATCCATAAGAGAAGATGCACTAACCAATTTTGATTCACCAAAGCTCGTGATATCAACCCCACGTGATCTATCAATCTCCCTGGGGAGAGAATGTATCAATCAATAGGAGAAGATGCACTAACCAAGTTGAATGTGAAACACACTAAGTATCCTCCCTACCTACAAGGATTCTGTCGTCAAGGAAGGATTTCGCTAGGAATCCAATCTCTCAAGAATCACGAATAGTGTTCATAGGGCCTAATTACTATGTGAGCATAGATGTGTATTTTCCCGAAAGAAAATCTACCGAAAGCACTCAAGAAAGTAGAAGGAGGAACACTTAACGCTTAGAGCAAATATGACGTGAGTCCACAAGGTGGAACACTTAACACCTCACACAAGCTAAAAATGAGTCCACAACCTAGAAACAAGTGAGTTCCAAAGAGCACAAAAGAGTTGCCAAGTGGAACAATTAACACTTCTTTCCTGTTGACCCCTCCCCTTTAATGTGGCACTGACCTTGCAACCACGGGGTGGAACGAGGGGTCGGCAGATTAGCGAGTCCAATAACCCAATATAGCAATCTAGATCAATCACAAGTATCTAACACTGCTTAAATGAATACCTAAGGTTTCACAACCTAGTATCAATTATGCAAGTGTGTAAAACAAAAGCATGAAAAGAAGCATACAAGCTAGACACACGAGAGATTTATTTTAAGCCCAAATCAAAATCTTATTAGATGAAGGAGAATACCTGGTGATCCTCGCAACATGCTTAGTAGATTTTACCTGATTTTTAGTAATTCTTGCGCTTTTCCCAACTAAAACCAAAAGAAAATCAATCAGAAATAGTAAATTTCAATTGTTAGGGTTAGCTGTTAGTCAAAATCTAAAAATAAAATCTGACAAACTACCTGCAAAAATGAAATGACAATTGAAATCTGGTACCAAAACTCATACGACAGTGGGTGTGTTCCTAGACGACAGTCCAGAAACTCATATGACACTAGGTATCTGATGAAACGACAATTCAGGTTCCAAACGACAGTGGGTATGTGATGAAATGACACTTGATAAAATCAGCAGTCGTACGACAGTGGGTATGCTCCCAGATGACACTGGGTGTCTGCTAAAATGACAGTCTGAAAAACTTGTACGACATTGGGTGTCCTTTGAAATGACAATCTACAAAACTCGTACAACACTGGGTGTCTGCTGAAATGACAGTCTGCAAAACTCATACGACACTGGGTGTCTTCTGAAATGACAGTCTGCAAAACTCGTACGACACTGGGTGTCTGCTGAAACGATAGTCTGCAAAGCTCATATGACAGAATGAAAACTCATACGACAACTGTACGGACTAAAATTAAAAATTGCACTGTACAGACGGTTTTGAAAAAAAAGTGCCAAAAATTTTTATTTTTTCTTTTTTGTAGGCAAAAAAGAAACAAAAAATAACGTCCTACTGAGAATACCACTAGAACAAGTAGCACAGGGGAGTTTTGATAGAGAAATGATAGAAGATTGATAGAAATGAAGGGAAGCCCATTTCAGGGCCCCACGGTGGGTGCCAAAAATGTGTGAAAATTGTACCTGATTTGTAGACACAACACTTTAGTAAATCATTAGGGGTTAGCTATAATCGAAATTGAGCAAAATTGAAATCTATTCTAACCAAGCGATTTATTGCCTTCTAATAGATGCGAGTATGATGCTCTCAGAATGAAATCGAGATCAGTGACTTGACTACACCTAGACGAAGGATTTGAATGCAATTTGATCTATATTTTTGGATTTTCTATGCAATAAGAATGAATGAAAAATTGATATGAAATTAATCTATATGAAAATTGATATGCTATGCTAATCTAACAATGATATGAAATATGAATACAAAAATAAGATTGATCTCACAAAGTTGTTGATTCGCAAGAGCTTTGATTCTTCAATTCCAATTCTCCAGCGTAATTGTGCAAAAAATGAGATGATTTGTGAAGAGCTGAGCCTTGATTTTATAGAAATCCAGGGCTTTGGAGGTGCATGAAAGAAGCCATAAATCATTTAGATAAACTCATCTTGATTTTTGAGTTATTTGAAATAAAGAGATAATTAACTCACAAAAACATGCAAAAATAGAGCTTTAACTCAAATTAGAAGTTTAGATCAACTTTAAAACTTAAAAAGATGTTGAGTTTCCCAAAAGCTAACAACTTGCATTGATTTTCCAATTTGGAGTTTAACTGCTCTTTGATATGCACATGAATAATTATGAATTAATAAATAAATAAAGTGATTTATTCTCAACTTAACTGATTTTTGAAATTAAATAATTAATTTATGGGTCAATTAATCATTTAATCAAAATTTTATTCAAAAATAATATAAATAAATATGACATGTGCTATTAATCAATTAAATAAGAATTTAATTAATCAATAATATGAATTTTGATTTATTGTCAAATTTAAATAATACAATTAATAATAGATATAATTAAACAATTAAGTGGCAAATATTAAATCTAATTAATTAAATATGAAAATACTTAATTAATCAAACTTTAGGATAAATGAGATTTATCGCCAAATAATCATTAAATTAAAGATAATTAAGATAATTAGGAATATTCAAGGAATATTCCCTGATGCAGATTTTAAGATAATCAATTAGGATTCGATGATGTTCAAATGTGCCTTAGGTTAGGACTTTGATGTCGATTTTGTTCGATTTGAGGATGTAGGAGGTTAATGAACATATAGCCCATTTTTGGGGTATTACACATGCATACATTCGTATTCAATCATAATAAACCATGCTATATATCCTTTACAAAAAGGAAAAACATTTCTTCCTTTACACCACACTCAAATAATTATAATTGAGTCAGCACACAATTACAAAATAAAAGTTTCCACACGCTACATCAAAATTACACAAAACTGCTAGCTTCCAAATACAATAATTCTCCACTCATGCTACCTCAAATTTTGCACTATCATCCATGTCACTATAAATGTTTCTCTAACTTCCTTTTAACTGCACAAAACTAGATTCCATCCCGATTAGGATATATCATCCGATTTCCACAAACCGCTACATAGGAACACTGCCTGAATACTGCTTCCACCAAAATGCTCATAACTTTCATGAATAAATGAATTAATGTCTACACTCTTAACCATAAACATATAACATACCAAAGATTATAACCTCAACATCACATAGCTCCAACTACAATATCCCATGTGTGCTAATCAAAACACTATCTTCTTCTCTGTAAGTCTCAAAAGGTCACTGTATTGACATCAATGACAATC
Organism: Chamaecyparis obtusa; assembly: GCA_027943335.1. Lineage (NCBI taxonomy): Eukaryota > Viridiplantae > Streptophyta > Pinopsida > Cupressales > Cupressaceae > Chamaecyparis > Chamaecyparis obtusa. The sequence goes on along the minus strand of BSBK01001155.1, from coordinate 2,860,613 downwards.
ATAGTCATGAATGCAACAAAAACTGCTATAGAATGACTTCCAAGCATTCAAAATTCATTCCTAACAATCTACCCCATTGGCATTGATGGCAACATAGATGAAAAACATCCAATGTTCCAAAAATCCAATACTGCAACACTGCTTCTCTAACATCAATAAAATCTTGCTCCATTTTCCTATTCAGTTCTCTCCAACAGATGGTACAAAAAAAATTTCATGTACACTTGTCCCCCATTGAAATCAATGAAAGAAGTTTCATCATTATGTCAACAAAAAATCCAATGTCAAAAGACACTATCAAAAAAATATATTCACAAGAGTCCTCATGACTCAGCTCATATACACATACTCCCCCATAGAGGAAGTACCAACATCCAGTCCAGAAGAAAAATAAGGCTTATATACCATTGGATGGATGCAACCAACTACATCACTACTCAAAAGTAGGTTGGGGCATAACCCCAAGCATACCTCTTAGATACTCAATTGTATCCTTAGGCAAAGGCTTTGTAAATATGTCTGCTATCTATTCTTTTGTGCTTATGTACTCCAATCTAACTTCTTTCTCAGCAACTTTCTCTCTTACAACATGATACTTTATCTCTATATGGTTTGTTTTAGAATGTAATATAGGATTTTTAGACATACTAATTGTATTGGTGTTGTCACAATGTATGACAATAGGCTCAACAAACTTAATTCTGATATCCTTCATCATTTGCTTCATCCAAATTATCTGGTTACAATTGTTTGCTGCTGCTACATACTCTACTTTTGTTGTGCTTTGTGAGATATGATTTTGCTTCTTGCTTAGCCTAGAAACCAATCTTTCTCCAAGAAAAAAGGCTCCACCACTGGTTCTTTTCTTATAATCAACATTGCCTCCCCAATTAGCAACTGTATATGCACATAGGGTAAAATCATCAGATTTTTCATACCACAATCCATAGTCCATTGTGCCTCTTAAATATCTCAGTATCCTCTTTACTGTTGCATAATGTGATTCTCTAGGTTCATCTTGAAATCTTTCTACAATTCCAACTGAATGTGCTATATCAGGTCTTGTATGTGTCAAGTACTATAATCCTCCAATCATAGATCTATATTTCTTTTGTTCAACTATCAGTGTTTCATCTATGATAGATAGTTTATGTCCTATAACCATAGGTGTTCCAACTAGTTTACAGTTCTCCACTCAAAATCTTTTCAAAAAATCATTCAAGTACTTTTCCTGACTTACAAAGATACCATCATTATTCTATGTTATCTGTAATCCCAAAAAGTATTTCATCTCACCAATCATACTCATGTCAAATTAAATCTTCATTTCATCAGCAAATTTGTCACTAGCTTCATCTTCTCCTCCAAAAATAATGTCATCAACAAAAATAATTATAACTAACAATCCATTTTAAATTTCTTTTGTGTACAAATTTCTATCAGTTATTCCTTTTATAAATCCCAATTTTAAAAAATACTTATCTAGTCTTGCATACCAAGTTCTAGGTGCTTGCTTTAGTCCATATCATGCTTTCTTCAGTTTACATACCATGTCTCCTTCTTGAGTCAAAGGAAAACCTTTAGGATGCTCAATGTAGACTTCCTCTTCCAATTCACCATTCAAAAATGTGAACTTCACATCCATGTGGTATACCTTGAATTTCTTAAAAGTTGCATAGGCTAAAAACATTCTCATTGCTTCAATTCTTGCTACTGGTGCAAAAGTTTCTTCATAGTCAATTCTTTCTTGCTATGAATATCCCTTACATACTAATCTTTCTTTTTTTCTTCCTACTTCTCCTTGTTCATTCATCTTGTTTCTGAATACCCATTTAGTTCCAATCACATTCTTATCTTTAGGTCTAGGGACCAATTCCCATGTCTTGTTCTTTTCAATCTGATCTAGTTCTTCTTTCATAGCATTAATCTAATGTTCATCTTCACAAGCTTTCCTAGTAGATTGAGGTTCAATTTGAGAAATCAAACATAAATGTACCTTATTTCGAGTCAGAACTCCTCTGTCCAAACTTCCAATAACTTGTTCAATAGGATGATGTCTTGATAAATAATTGTTCGGTGTCATAGTCTCAGATCTAGCTTCAACTATAGATTTTTCTCTAAATTCTTCTCTGGTTTCTTTAGCATGACTCTCATTCAACAATTCACTATCAGTATCATAGAATAATGTAGTAGTTTTAGTGTTAGGCTTAGGATGAGCTTCTCCATCAGATTCATAATCAAGCATTCTTTCCTGAATTTTAAACTTTTCATCAACTTTAACATTTGTGCTCTCAACAATAGTTTTAGTTCTCTTATTGTAACATCTATATGCTTTTCTCTTCAAATAATATCCAACAAAAATACCTTCATCACTTCTAGGATCAAACTTTCCAATATCATCATCTCTCTTTATATAATGTTTGCTTCCAAAAATTCTAAAATACTTAACTAGGGGTGCATTTTCAAACCACAATTCATAGGGTGTCTTGTCTTCTCTGATTTGTACTCTGTTCATTGTATACACTGCTATATTCACTGCTTCTCTCTAGAATATATTCACCAAATCATTCTCAAATAACATAGCTCTTGCTGCTTCAGTCACTGATCTATTTCTTCTTTCTACAATACCATTTTGTTCAGGTGTTTTAGGGGCTGAAAACCATCTCTTAATACCATTCACTTCACTAAAAATGTTAAACTCTCTAGAAGTAAATTCTCCTCCTCTATTAGATCTCAAACATTTAATCCCCATTCTAGATTCATTCTCAACTTTATTCTTAATGATCTTAAATTTATCAAATGCTTCAGATTTTTCTTTAAGAAATGCAATCCACATCATTCTTGTAAAATCATCAACAAGAATCATAAAATACCTTTCTCCATAGAATCCTTTAGTCCTAGTAGGACCGCTCAAGTCTATATGAACAATCTCCAACTTCTCTGCAGATGTGAACTTCTCTTCTTCTTAGCCATCACACATTATTTGCAAATCATGTTAGTAGGCTTCATAATTTTAGGCAAATCCCTTACTGCAAGTGTAGTACTCACTTTCACAATGTTATCAAAGTTTATATGACAAAACCTTCTATGCCATAACCAATTTTCATCAATCTTAGTAATCAAACATGTCATCTCAATAGGATTCAATTGAAATACATTACCTCTGATTCTAGATCCAGTTCCAATCAGATTTCCATCTTTATCCTTTATCACACAAGTTTTCTCAGTAAACCAAACTTGATATCCCTTATCAAATAATTGTCCAACACTCAAAAGATTATGTTTCAATCCATCCACAAAGTAAACATCATCATTATTAGTCTTTCCATCAAGAGTAATAGATCCTAGACATTTAATCAAACAAGGTGCATTGTTTCCAACTCTCACAACTCCTCCATCATAATTGTTAAGCTTTATGAACTTCTTCATATCTCCAATCATATGATGTGAACAACCACTATCTATAATCCAATTAGCCTTCTTTTCAACATGGGAAACTAAGGCTTTTTATTCCTTAACATTAGTTTTAGGATTCTATTCTTTAATTGCTACAAATCCTATATCATCATTATTCTTAGTATCAATTTCACTTATAGTTCTTTCTATACTAGCTTCAAGGTTTTAATCATTAGCATAATAACATTCCTTAGATCTTCTAGGCTTGAAATTATTTATGTACTTTTTAACTCTCTTAGGACACTTAGATGTAAAATGACCATATTCTTGACAAGTCCAACATTTAAATATATTCTTACGGTCTGGTTCTCTTTTCACAAGAAAGGCAATACCTTCTTCAATCTTCTTGTCTTCTTCATTTCTAGATCTACTGCTGCCAGCATAATCTCCACTCACATTGATGCTTCTTGACAAAGTAGGGTGAACACTAAGAGAACTGAATGCTATCTCCATTCTAGATAAGTCTCTTGATAACCTCAGGTTCATTTCTACTGCTTCCAATCTTCCAAGAAGAGTCTTTCTTGTAAAGTTCACTGTACAAGGTATAACTTTTTCAATCATCTGTGTTTTCTACTTAAATACAAGAGTCAATGTCCTTATAATTTTCCATATCACTTCATTCTCTATCTTTGTTCCTCCACAAGATTTTATCCTTGCAATAATTTCTGACATTCTACCAATATAGCTTCTAATAGATTCATCTTCCATCATTCTTATATCTTCAAATGCACATATCCAATTATGTAATCTAGCTTTCTTTGCATGTTCATCACCTTCAAAAGTAGAGTGTAAAGCTTTCCAAGGTTCATTAGATTTTGTTAAACATTTTACCTAACTATACTCATTCTCTGGAAGTGCTATCAAAAGTGCTTCTCTTGCAAGAATGTTACACATGAATATATCTCTCTCATCGCTAGAACATGTTTCAAGATTGTCTTCTTAAATGATAGTCTTATCATTATTTGTAATCAACCAATAACCTAGTCCTAAACATAGTATATGTGTCTTCATATTCTCTTTCTAGCTGTCAAAATTTACTCCATCAAACTTAGGGCTTTCTTTCTTGAAATTCGGCATGGTTCTCCTTAAGCTATTAAACTTTTCTTTCAAGGACCTACTACTCTGATACCAATTGTTAGAAAGTAAATTCTAGAAAGATAACTAAGAGGGGGGGGGGGGGGGTGAATCAATTATCAAATAATTATAACTTTTATCATCTTCAATAGTATTTAACCATGTAAGCAATATAATTACCAACCATAGAAAGATATTTATACACAATAACACAAGATATGTTGACTAGGAAACCTCTTGATCAAAGAGTAAACCCCGGTGGGAATGATGCCCACAAAAGATGCACTAATATGAATATTCCTTGTGAAAGGATGGACTCTCTTAGGATTCTTATGAAATACATTTAGTACATATGAATCCTTGTTAGGAGATTTTGAATCCCTATTAAAAGATTCTAACTCTGTTAGGAGTTATGGAAGACAGAAGGACCCACTACCCAAACAACTTTAATGGAAAGATCATAGAACACACTGTCCAATTGACCTTAAGATTATTCAATAGAATAATATCAAATATGTTACCTCCTCAGTGTGCCAAACTGTACTCACTACTACACCAGATTTCAATTTCAGATCTCTATACTTCACATGTCTTCCTTCACAATTTCTCTTTCATAACTACATTGGCTCTTTTCTTCACTTCATGCATACATTCACATTCAATCATAATCAACCATGCTATATATCCTTTACAATAAGGAAAAACATTTCTTCCTTTATACCACATTTAAATAATTATAATTGAGTCAGCACACAATTACAAAATAAAATTTTTCACATGCTACATCAAAATTACACAAAAATGTCAGCTTCCAAATATAATAATTCTCCACTCATGCTACCTCAAAGTTTGCATTGTCATCCACATCACTATCAATGTGTCTCTAAGTTCCCTTTAACTGTACAAAACCAGATTCCATCCTGATTAGGAGATATCATCCAATTGCCACAAACCGCTACTCAGGAACACTACCTTAATACTTCTTCCACCAAAATGCTCATCACTTTCATGAATAAATTAATTACTATATGTGATCTTAACCATAAACATATAACATACCAATGATCATAACCTCAACATTACATAGCTCCAACTACAATATCACATGTGCTCTAATCAAAACACTATCTACTTCTCTACAAGTCTCAGAAGGTCATTGCGTTGACATCAATGACAATCATAGTCATGAATGCAATAACAACTGCTACAGAATGATTGCCAAGAATTTAACATTCATTCCTAACATGCCTATATGAGCATTTAAATGTCATCACAATTGTAAGAAAAGATAGATAAAATCAATTAGCTAACATAGTTACTCGATCACAAGCTGAGGCACATCTATAGGGAGGAATCCCATATTCATCAAACGTCCCTAAGATGCCTTTTGATCTCTCATCTACTTCTAAATAGAAGGATACTTCTGAATCTTCAAATCCTAAAGACATGAGGCCTACATCATATATTATTTTCCAACAACTCCAACATACTAATGCTAAAATCTCAATGTTTGAGTTGCTTTGGATATCTCCAACTCATCAAGCCATTCTAGATAAAGCTCCGCTTTGATCCAATGTTCCTGATAACCTTGATTTAGAAAGATTCTAGGCTATGGTTGGTCATCTTACATCTCCATAGTATATCACCTTTCAGACGAAGATGATAACTCCTTGAGTCATCCACATAACCAACCCTTTCATATTGAAGTCTTGATCCAAAACCATCGAGTCAAACATGTGTTGATAGATGGAGGCACTGGTCTCAACATTTGTTCCTACAACTTGATTACACAACTGGGATTATATGAAGCTTCCATTAATCTTAAAAATAAAATAACTATTAAGGCATATGATGAAGAAGAAAGATCCTCTAAGGGAATGATTGTCTTGCCTATCAAAGCAAGTCTAGTCAGCAAAGATACTACATGTCAAGTTCTTGATATACCTTTGGCTTACAATATTCTTCTAGGAAAACCCTAGATACATGAAATGAGAGCTATTCCTTCCACATACCATTAATGTGTAAAATTTATTGTTAAGGAGTAGAGGTGATGATTCTAATTGACCTCTCTACAACTTGCAATGCATTGAAATAAAGTGCTAATAAACTTGTTCCTAATAACAGAGAATCTGCAGCTAAGCAGCTAGACATTGCTTCAACATCCAAAATGGAAGACATTGCTAAAGAGGTTAAAATCAAAGATAATGGTATGGAAGAATACATAATTGAGCCAGTATTATCTCTCACATCTCTCTCATTATCACCAAAGTCTTAAGGACAACCTTCTGACAAAGTGAAACCTAATGCTAAAAAATCCCAAGTTATATTCAATGGAATCTTTGTCCCAAAACAATTATCTAAACAAGAGTTTGAGGAAGATGAAGTTGTGCTTGCATGGTTGTATAAAGAGGAATCTCACTCTCAGTTAGTCCAGAAATGTGACTCCACTTCAAGAAAAATTCCTCAGAAGTCAACTGGACTAGGGGACAAATTGATCACAAAAATGGGATATACTAGAAAAGGACCTCTAGGACTACAAGGAAAAAGTCTTCTATTACCTCTTGACCATTGTGGCCAAAGAAACAAGAATACAAAAGGTCTAGGATATAAGAAGAAGCCTTTCTATCTTAGCAAGAACTCCCCACATGTCTTAGAACAGATTGAACCAAAGGAGGAAACAATACAACAGTCTAATAGTGATGATTCTGACACTACTAAGGAGCTCATTCCTTATGAGAGTTTGCCTAAAGAAATAAAAGACCTCCTTGAAGCAGAGGATGATCCAATCAAAAGGATTAATGTAGTAGACACACAAGAACCTACTATAGAATAAGAGACCATTGTACCACAAGAACCAGCTGATCTCAAAGACAATCAAACAGAAAAAGAAGAAGGTCGTAGCCATTTTGGGATAGATTCTCAAGAGTATGAATTCAAATCAAAATCTGAGGGTAACCATTCTTGGGGTATTCATCCTGACTTTACACATGTTCTTCAATTTCCTAGAAGTCCTGAATCAGAAGATGAATCCAATGACTATGAATGGGGAGTCATTCTTGAGGAAGATGAGCTTATTATAGAAAAACATGTTGATATTATTCACCAATATGTACCTAAACCCAACATAAGTCTAGAGTGAAATAATGAACTTAACGAGTCTAATCCACCTATTGCTGAATTGGACTCCCACAATGACATTGAGCCTATCCATGAATTGAACATTTGAAGTTGTAATATCACCTTCAAACTTGAGATTTGGGTTAGGACTAATGATGACATATTCATATCTATAAACACTATCTCCCAATCCTTTCCCACTTTGACTATCCAACATCCTAAACTTTTTGACCAAACCTCCACGAATCTGGGCCATGGTATTTATACCTTTCTAAATGACTATGCCCTTTCTTGCTACCTAAATGAAGTTGAGCCTATGAGGACTTCCATTAGTGAATCAAGTGTTAGCATGATAGAGTCAAACATCAAGTATCTTAGTCAAAAGAATAAGAATAAAAAGAAAAAGAAAAGGAGTTCTGAGGGTGAAAACCACTTTGTGGTAGTCTCAGAACCTACAAAAGTTTTAAAAAAAAGATGTATCCAAAAGTGAAAACCTCTCTGAGGCACCTAAGGATGAGATATTTGATGTCCTTCTGAGTCATTTATAGGACAGATCTCCAGTTCTAATTGAGCCCACTCAATTTATCAACTTGGCTACAATAGAGGAACCATAGTTGATACATGTAGCACAATCCTTATCAGAAGAAGAAAAGCAAAAATTTACTACATTCCTAACAAAGAAAAAGATCAAATTTGCATGGAAATATTTAGATATGCTAGGATTGGATCTTGATCTTATAATGCACCATTTATCTATAGCTCCAGGGTTAAACCTGTCAAGCAAAAATTGAGAAAGATGCATCCTCATGTTGCACTATTGGTCAAAGCTGAATTAGAGAAACTACTAAAAACCAGATTCATCCATGTTATTGACTATGCTAAATGGATCTCAAATATTGTGCCTATTTCCAAACTAGAAAAATAAATCAAAGTGTGCACAGATTTTAGAGATGTGAATAAAGCATGCCCAAAGGATGATTTTCCACTGCCTAACATTGACATGATAGTGGACATGACTATGGGCTTTGAGATGTATTCGTTAATGGATGATTTCTCAGGCTACAATCAAATAAAAATTTCTCTAGAAGATCAAGAGAAAATTGCTTTCACATGTGCATGGGGTACCTTCTATTGGAATGTCATGCCATTTGGGATTAAAAATGCTAGTGCCACCTATCAGAGAGCTATGACGTCTATTTTTCATGACATGATGCACTGAACTATGGAGGATTATGTTGATGACACTTTAGAAAAATCTATGATAAGATCTAAACATCTAAATGATTTGAGCAAAATACTAGATCAAATGGAGAAGTTTAGTCTCAGACCGAACCCTAAGAAATGTTCTTTTGGTGTCACTTCTAGAAAGCTCCTAGGCTACATTGTTTTAAAAAAGGGCATTGAAGTTGTTCCTACTAAAGTAAAATCCATCATGGAGATGCAACCTCCCAAGAATATCAGTTAAATGAGGACATTACAAGGAAGAGTGTCATCTATTAGATGCTTCATATCTTAGCTGGTAGACATATCACAACAATTCACATGAACATTACATAAAGGTGACTTTTGCATGGAATGAGGAGTGTGAAAATAAATTTAATCATATCAAGAAATATCTATCAAATCCTCCTATTTTGATGCCTCCCATTCAAGGTAATCCATTGATCTTATATGTCTCTACAATAGATACATCATTGGGAGCACTGCTAGCGCAACATGATGAGAACAAAAAGGAAAGATCCATCTATTACATAAGCAGAACATTGGCAGCATATGAAAAGAACTATTCAATGATTGAGAAATCTTGTCTAGCTATGATCTTTGCATCACATAAACTGAGCCACTACATCTTGGCCCATACAACACATTTGGTTGCTAAGATTGATCCACTAGAGTACCTACTAAGCAAAGTTTCCCTCACAGGTAGATTAGCCAAATGGGTGATGTTATTAAGTGAATTTGACATTGAGTATGTTGAAAGAAAAGCTATCAATAGATAGGAAATTGTTAACCAGTTGGCTGACACACCATTGTTCAATGATACACCAATGCAAATGGAATTCTCAGATTCCTATACCATGAACTTGTCTTCTAGGTCATGGAAGTTATTCTTTGATGACTCCTATAAATAGAATGGATTGGGAGCAGGCATATTTTTTATCACACCTCAAGGATACTAAATCCCTAAATCATTCAGAATAAAGTTTCCTTGCACCAATAATATTGCCGAATATGAAGCCATTCTTAATGTTATGAAAATAGCAATTGACTAGAGAGTGACTGAGTTACACATTTATGGAGACTCACAACTTGTAATACACTAAGTCAATGATGTGTACCAAATGAAAGATGGAAAGATAATTCCATACAAGAGAATGGTAGAGGATCTAAAGAAGTATTTCATATCTATCACATTTGAGCAAATTCCTAGAACAAAGAACAAGGATGTTGATGCAATGGCAATGCTATGAGTTCCTAGTGGAAGCACTATCTTATCCTCGATATGATTCCCCTGAAACCCACATGATTTGCACTATTATTGGTCATGAGTCATCCTGCTACAAAAACCTTTTCTCCTATCTCTAAGACCAAATCATTCCTAATACCTTCAACTGCCATGAGAAATGATACCTTATGCGCAATGCATCCTAGTATGTCATCATTGGTAATGATCTATACAAATGAGATCTAGATGGTACACTCTTAGATGTTTAGAATGGGAAGAGTCTCAACATGAACTAGAAGAAGTCCACAAATGTATATGTGGGTCACACTTGAATGGTTTAACACTAGCTCAAAAGCTTACTAGGGCTAGGTACTACTGGCTTGAAATGGAGAAAGATTCAATCAAGTTTTCTAAGAACTGTCAAAAGTGCCAAGTACATGGTAACTTAATTCATGCACCAAGGAGAGATCTGATTCCCTTTACTACACAATGGCCTCTTCACCAATGGGCGTTCGATCTCATTGGAGCTACTCATCCACATTCTTCTAATGGACATACCCATATAATCACAACTATAGACTATTTTACAAAATGGGTACAAGTAGTACCTTTGACTCAAGCAACTGACAAGAAAATTTCTATGTTCATTTTTGATGCAAGAGCATCCTGGGTGTAAGAGAAATCTTGCATCACCCAAAAATATTTATGTTTTTGTATTCGATAAGGGCTATCTTATGTAGAGCTGCTATTTATGGAAACTTGCTATTTTTAGTAAGTTATTCATACGATCTCAAAATATTCTAATTTCACATGTGGAGTTTCATCTTAGTTGTATCAACCTACCAGTAAAGTTTCATTGACAGATCAAGTCTAGCTTTGTAGATATTGAAGATTTTTGGTATTGGCAGCAAGGTACATAAACTTTGAACTCAATTTTGAAGGCTTTAGAGGCCCTGAATGAGGTTGAGAATTTGAGTGATGGGTGCTTGTGCGAGTCAATATTGTAGAGCGCTTCGTGGCCTTTTCAAAATGGGGTCATAATAGTTAATTGGGTCAACTAGCGATGACTTATGGTCTTCGAAAGTTGGGTCACCTGAAATGGCAGAAAATGATTTTCTTTCAAAATTTCTATTCAGGTTTCAAATTTTATTTTGAGTCAAATTTGATGTAATAAATTGTAAAATAAAATAATTCTAAGTTTGGTTGGCCCTGTGGGCTAAATTTCTGGAACCTTCTCGGGTGGTGGAAATTGCCTATATAAGAAGGCCCATAGTGTTGTCTAGGGCAGTTCTGGGTAGATTTGGGTAATGATTCAAGGCTTTTCCCTATAGAATATTGTAAGGGGAATGTCCATGTGGCTTTGCATATTGTAATTCTAAAATTTGGAATTCCACACTTGTGGAGATAATAAGAAGCCCATTTTTTGTTCTTGCAAATTATTGTTGTTTCTCTATTTCTGTTATGTGTTTGTGGTATTAAGGGGAGCACCCTTCATCAAGTGGTATTAGAGTGGGAGTTCTTGAGTGTGTAAATAGATCATCGACTATGAGGTAGTTTGCACTAGTACCATGGGTTAGGGTTTCTTTGTAAACAGATGACGACTGTGAGGCAGTTTGCACCAGGACCACGGTTAGGGTTTTAGTGATAAGCACAAAAATGCCTCCATGAAGGGAACATGGTGGAAGAGCTGGTGCTGTGACACCTGAGGTTAGAGAGATCCAAAGACAAGTGGAAGAATTGCAAGAAGAGATTCACAGAGGAATGAATCTTAATGTCAAAGATTAAAGTGAGGATGAAGCCGAAGAAGGAAATGATGATCAAGAAGCAGAAGTTGAAATTTTGAATCAAGAGGAAGAAAGGCTTTTCTGAGCCATTTCCAAGATTGGGAAAAGACCTAAGATTGAGGCTCCTACATTTTCATGGAATCTTAACCCAGAGGAGTTGATTGACTAGATCAATGAATGTGAAGAATATTTCAAGTATGAAGATATTGAGGATCCTGATCGGGTCAAGTTTGCAAAGGCCAGATTGAAGGGTCATGCGAAGATCTAGTGGCAAGAGATTCAATTAGAGAAAAATAGAAGAGGAAAAGATAAAATCACAAGATGGGATCGGATGGTGGATAAATTGAAGTGACAGTTCATTCTTGTTGATTATGAGCTTGACCTACTAAAGAAAATGCAAAGTTTGAAGCAAGTAGGAAGAGTTGTTCAAGAGTATACAGAGGAGTTCTATCAACTCCTCATCAGAATGGGCCATGCAGAAGCTAATAAGGAGAAATTTTTCCATTACCTTAATGGGTTGAGGTTGATTTTTTAGGAAGAATTAAGTCTGGTTCGAATGAACAATATTGAAGAGGCATAATAGTTTGCCCTAAAAGTAGAGGAAAAGCTGAACAAGAAGGTTGAGAGTAGACAAAGTGGAAGAGGTCCTGATAGAAGATCTAGTGGATGGTCATATGGAGATCAAAATGAAGATCCAAAAAAGAAGGATGAGGCCAGTAATAGTCAGAATCAGTGAGGAAATAATCCCAATCACTTCTAAGATCAGAGTAATAGAGATCAAAGAGGAAGAGGAAGAGGACAAGCATTTGGAAGATGAGGCTTCCATGGAACATGTTTTCACTATGGAGAAGAAGGTCATAGGGCATTTGAATATCCTTAGTGCCAAGGAAGAATAGATGGGAGAAATGAAGGCTAGGCCAGAGTTGCACATGTAGATGAAGATGCCAGATTGTTGCATTCTAAAGATGCTGAAAGAGGAGAAACATTGATTAACAGAAGAGTCCTGTTGAGTGGTGAGAATGAACCTAAACAAAGGAGGAGCCTGTTTCGCACCAGGTGCAAGTGTGAGGGTAAGTGTTGTGATGTGATTATTGATAGTGGAAGCACTAACAATTTGGTGTCAAAAGAGATGGTGACAAAGTTGAAGCTCAAGAGATAGAAACACCCACATCCATATCAGATTGCCTGGGTACAGGATGACCACAAGGTCATGGTCAATGAACAATGCCTAGTGAAGTTCAAGATTGGTGGATTCCATGATGAGGTACTGTGTGATATCATATCTATGGATGTATGTCATGTGTTGTTAGGTAGACCATGGCAATTTGACAGATGTGATGTACATGATGGTCATGCGAATACCTATTCCCTGACAAAGGATGGAGTGCAACATAAGATAAAGCTATTGAATGACATAGAAGAAAAGTTGTAGTAGTGCAAGAACAACTTTTTTTGATGGAAGAAAGTTCCTAGATGGTATGAGGCATGAGCATGTGTGTGTTGGAAAAAATTGTCTGAAGGAAATTGCTACTCAATTATGTATTGTCTTTGATGTCACACAATGTCATAGCCCGCAGCAATCAGCTTCTACCGAGCTTAGTCGGTCTGCCAGATAGGAATATTAGTGCCTACCGAGTCCACTCGGTTATCAAAGAAAAGAAGTGTCTACCGAGCTCACTCGGTTGCCAAGAAAAGTTTAGTGTTTACCGAGTTCAGTCGGTCATCGAAGGAAATTTTAGTGTTTACCGAGTTCAGTCGGTCATCGAAGAAAAACTAGTGTTTACCAAAGGTAAAGGATTGTCGGTGTTTACCGAGTTCCCTCGGTCACCGAAAGATTATAGAAAGTTATGGTCACCGAGCACTGTCGGCCCTTGAAGGATTTTTGCAAATAGAGTTTACTTAATTCAGCCGACTGTTATACTAAATAATGTCGATTTGACTAATCCAAAATTATATAAATAAAAGGTCAAATGTGAAAAATAATAACATACACAGCAGAAGATTTATAGAAGAAAAGGAAAGGTATATGCGAATTTGTGAAGGATGTTCAGATATCCTTGAGGAGCAGCAGAGATTTATTCGATCAGAAAGGATCAGACTTATGCAGAATAGAGATCTGTAATCAGCAAGATAGTTGCATTATTATACAGGTTACTTTTTCATTGTTACCTTCTTATCATTGTAACAGTGAATTCTAAAATCTCTTAACCGAGTTGGTTTAACAACCATAATGTAAATCCTCTAACAAGGTGACAATTCCATTGAATTGTTTTCAAGACCTCTTACCAGGCCACTCCTAGCAGGGTGTTTTAAATCCTCTAACAAGGTCACACCTAATAGTGTGTTTTGTAACCTTTTACCGGGTTGGCTTCTAACCGGGCATCACTTCAGAAAAGTGAAAATTAGTATCTAGATACATTGGTGGTTTTTCCCATATTGGGTTTCCACGTTAAATCTTGTGTCTCTTGTGTTCTTAATTGCTTTCTCAATCATATACATGTGCTGATGAATATACAAAGATAATTTTTCTAATACTTTCTGCATCTTCAAAGTTACTGCAATCTATTTACCGAGTGCTAAAACTGATAACATTGTTAAGATATCTTAAGGGATCTGCAAAGAATTAATTGTGAAGTGTTTTTATGGTTGACTGATTCACCCCACCTCTCAGTCACTTCATCCATATTCCATCAATTGGTATCAGAGCTTTTGGTGCTTGCAGGAAGGGTTTCAAAGACCTAAGCTAAAGATCAGGATGTCTTACAAGAGGGAAATTCCAAAGCTCAACAGAGATAACTTTTCAGCATGGCAAGGTCTCATGTGACTTCATCTAGCTTCCATTGGTGATTCAGGATGCAAATACATTGATGAAGAGTACACAATTCCTAATGGCGCATTAACTGTTGAAGACATTGCAGATAAAAAGACTCACAACACCATGATGATAGACATTGCATCTGCTCTCAACTATGAAGAATTTGATGATATTAAAGACTGCACCACTGCATATGAAATGTGGGTGGCACTAAAGAAAATATATGGTGGTGATGCAAATGTGAAAAGAGCCAAAGCAGAAAGCCTAAGAGGACAGTTTGACAAGATGAATATGAAGGAAGATGAAAACATTGCAAAATATGTTGAAAGAATCAAAGCAAGTGTAAGTGCAATTAGAGCTTCTGGAGGAACAATCTCAGATGAGACTGTTATAAGTAAGGTACTCAGAACACTACTCCCTATCTATGCAATAAGAGTATCAGCTATTCAAGAAAGAAGATGTGAAGCAAACCACAGTATAACTTTGGATGTTTTAGTTGGAAGATTGACAGCTTTTTAATTAGACAACTATGACAACTATGTTCCTAGTTCCAAAAATATTGACTCGGCATTTGAGGCCAAGGTTTCACTAAAGAAGAACAAGAAAATTAAAGAAGTTCAGTCAGAAAGTGAAGAAGAATCAGAAGAAAGTTCTGATAGTGATCTTGAAATTGTAGAAGCATTACTTGCAAAGAAGTACTCTAGAGGGAAAGGTAAGTATAAAGGTAAAACTCCTTTAATCTATTTTTCATGTGAAGAAATTGGACATATTGTAGCTAGGTGCCCAAACAAGCAAGTCAAGGAAGAGAAGAGAAGTCACAAGTACTATGGCAAAAAGAATTTCAAATCATACAAGGATAAAGGTAAGAAATCATGTTTTATGGCTAAAGATTTTGATGATAGTGAAGAAGAAATTGTCTTTATTGCTATAAAAGATGAATCTGATGATGATGAAGATAAGATGGCACTTATTTCTCATATAAGCAAAGATGATATATGGATAATAGACAGTGGATGTTCACACCACATGACTGGTGACAAGACAAAATTTGAATATCTAGAAGACTGTGACAATGGTAATGTAAGATTTGGAAACAATGAACCTTGTTGTATAAAAGGAAAAGGAAGAATCTCATTAACCAAAGAACTCATATGTGATAATGCTTATTGGGTTGAAGGACTAAAACATAATCTTCTAAGTGTAGCACAGCTAATCAACACTAGTTTCAAGGTTGAATTCATGAATGGTCAAGCAAGACTGCTGGATGGAAAAGGAAAACTCATTGGATCAGGCAAACAAACAAAAGGTAACTTATTTTATCTTGATCTCAATGAATATTCATGCTTTATTGCTCAAATAGAAGAAAGTTGGCTATGGCACAAAAGGTTATGTCATGTGAATTTTGATAACATGATAAAAATAAGCAAATTCAAGAAGGTTAGAGGCATTCCTACTTTGAAGAAACCTGACACTGGTCTATGTAAGAATTGTCAGATTGGCAAAATGAGTAAAACTAGTTTCAAGAGTAAGAACTATCAGTCTAAAGAAATTTTGGAAATTGTGCATATTGATTTATGTGGACCTATTGGAATACAAAGCTATACTGGAGATAAATTCTTTATTCTTTTCGTTGATGATTATTCTAGAATGATGACTGTTATGTATTTAAGAGAAAAATCAGAAGCATTTGAAAAGTTCAAATGGTACTTAGCAAGAGTAGAAAAAGAAACAGGGAAAAGATTGAAATGCTTAAGATCAGACAGAGGTGGTGAATTCATCTCCCATGATTTTAACAACTTCTGCATTGAAAGAGGAATCAAAAGACAGGTATCAGCTCCTAGAACTCCTGAGTAGAATGGAATAGCAGAAAGAAGAAACAGATCTATTATGGATTGTGCAAGGACTCTAATGATAGAAAAGAACATCGCTATAAAGTACTGGAAGGAAGCTATCAGCACTGCAATTCATACCTTGAACCGAGTACAACTGAAGAAAGACACATTCAAAACTCCTTATGAATTATGGTATGGCTATAAACCTAATGTAAGTTACATGAAAATATTTGGTAGCAAGTGTTATATCTTAAAAGAATCCAGAAGAAATAAATTTGATGTGAAAAGTGATGAAGGAATATTCCTAGGATATTCTAGCAAAAGCAAGGCATACAAATGTCTGAACTTATCCACTCACAAAGTCATAGAAAGTATACATGTAAAGTTTGATGAGTTTGCAGAAAAGACTGAGGAAGAAAGCAAAAGGGAACTTGAGAACTATAGAAGATTCATTTACATTGAACCTGAAACATTGACAAACACAAATATCAATAAGGAAGCTATATCTACCGAGCTGAGCACAGTTACCGAGTCATAGGAAGAAGTTCAAACCGAGTCATAGGAAGAAATTCAGACCGAGTCTCAGCCTGAAGTTACCGAGCAAATATCTACCGAGCCCGAGCAACCTGAAGAAGAGATCCTAGAAGACAACAGCATGAATCATTCAAAAGGCAAGGAACCTATACTAGCACAATATGTCAGAAGACATCATACACCAGATCAAATCATTGGAAACAAATCAGATGGTACTATGACAAGAAGCAAGCTAAAAGGTACATGTCTACTTACTGATTTTGAACCTAGAAATATCAAAGATGCATTGGAAAATGAAAGTTGGATTGAAGCAATGAATGAAGAATTAGAACAAATACAAAAGAACAAAACTTGGACTCTTGTACCTAGACCTAAAGATAAGAATGTAATTGGAACAAAATGGGTATTCAGAATTAAGCTGAATGAAGATGGTCAAGTATCTAGAAACAAAGCTAGACTGGTATGTAAAGGTTATTCTCAAGAAGAAGGTATAGATTATGGAGAAACTTTCGCTCCTATTGCAAGATTAGAAGGTGTAAGAACTCTACTTGCTTATGCAGCACACAAAGGATTTAAGTTATATCAGATGGATATAAAATCTGCATTTCTCAATAGAATTCTTGATGAAGAAGTCTACATTGAACAACCTGAAGGTTTTGTTGATCCAGAAAAAAGGGACATGGTCTGCAGGTTACACAAAGCATTGTATGGTTTAAAACAAGCTCCTAGAGCATGGTATGAAAGACTCCATAACTATTTGATTTAGATTAATTTCAAAAGAGCTAATGATAATAGCAATCTGTATATTAAAGAAGGACCGGATGACAAAATTGTATTGGCAGAAATATTTGTGGATGATACTATATTTACAGGGAATGAGGATCAGTGCAAAGAATTTTTAGAGCAAATGAACAGAGAATTTGAAATGTCTATGTTTGGTTTAATAAAATTCTTTGTTGGTCTTCAAATTCAGCAAAGCAAGAATGGTATATACATTACTCAATCCAAATACATTAAGGAGATACTTAAGAAGTTTGGTATGGAAGATTCAAAACCAGTTGGTACACCCATGTGTACTGGACTAAAACTTACCAAAAATGATGATTCAAAAGAAGTTGATCAGACCCTATACTGATCTATGATTGGAAAATTGTAGTATGTAGTACATACAAGACCTGATATTGCCTTAGTAGTCGGTATAGTAGCTAGATTCTCAGCAAAACCTAAGGAAAATCACATGATGGCAATCAAAAGAATCTTAAGATACTTAAGAGGAACTGAAGAGTATGGTTTGTGGTATAAATTTGGAGGCAATCTAGACTTGAAAGTGTTTACTGATGCTGATTGGGCAAGAAACATTGATGACAGAAAAAGCACAAGTGGTGGAGCATTTTTTCTTGGAAAAAGACTGGTATCTTGGACTAGTAAAAAGCAGAATTGTACATCTCAATCCACAGCCGAAGCAGAATATGTTGCTACTGCAGTAAAATGTTCAAATATTGTTTGGTTTAAATAGCTATTAGAAGGTATGAAGGTTGAAATCAAAGAACCAGTTGTTATATTTTGTGACAATACCAGTGCAATAAACATTTCTAAGAATCCAGTGATGCATTCCAAAACCAAGCACATTGCTATTAAATATCACTTTGTCAGAGAATTGGTGCAGGACAAGGAAATCAGATTAGAATATATTCATACAAAAGAACAAATTGCAGACATTTTTACCAAACCATTACCTAAGGATGCATTTGTGTATCTAAGAGGTAAGTTAGGGGTCATTCCCCTATCCGAGGCTCACTAAATGTAGTTTTAGTGATGCATCAACCAAAACATGATTGAAAATCAACCTGATGATGCAGCATATTCAAGGAATCATTGCATATGAATCAGTACTTGAGGTACATTAATTTTCACCGGTAATATGTGAATTGTCTTTGGCATGTGTTGTCAAAGAGGGAGTGTTTGCTATTACTTCAAGAAATTTTCAATAGTCAGAAGGAAGAATTTTTAGGATAAAGGAAGTTTGCTGACAGAGGGAGATTTGAATCTAAACCGAGCTAACTCTTTCAAATTTCTTATGCTATGACATATTATGTTGCCATCAATGCCAAAGAGGGAGATTGTTGGAAACAATTGTCTGAAGGAAATTGCTACTCAATTATGTATTGTCTTTGATGTCACACAATGTCATAGCCCGCAGCAATCAGCTTCTATCGAGCTCAGTCGGTCTGCCAGATAGGAATATTAGTGCCTACCGAGTCCACTCGGTTATCGAAGAAAAGCAGTGTCTACCGAGTTCACTCGGTTGCCAAGAAAAGTTTAGTGTTTACCGAGTTCAGTCGGTCATCGAAGGAAAGTTTAGTGTTTACTGAGTTCAGTCGGTCATCGAAGAAAAGCTAGTGTTTACCAAAGGTAAAGGATTGTCGGTGTTTACCGAGTTCCCTCGGTCACCGAAAGATTATAGAAAGTTATGGTCACCGAGCACTGTCGGCCCTTGAAGGATTTTTGCAAATAGAGTTTACTTAATTCAGCTGACTGTTATACTAAATAATGTCGATTTGACTAATCCAAAATCATATAAATAAAAGGTCAAATGTGAAAAATAATAACATACACAGCAGAAGATTTACAGAAGAAAAGAAGGAAAGGTATATGCAAATTTGTGAAGGATGTTCAGATATCCTTGAGGAGCAGTAGAGATTTATTCGATCAGAAAGGATCAGACTTATGCAGAACAGAGATCTGTAATCAGCAAGATAGTTGCATTATTATACAGGTTACTTTTTCATTGTTGCCTTCTTATCATTGTAACAGTGAATTCTAAAATCTCTTAACCGAGTTGGTTTAACAACCATAATGTAAATCCTCTAACAAGGTGACAATTCCATTGAATTGTTTTCAAGACCTCTTACCAGGCCACTCCTAGCAGGGTGTTTTAAATCCTCTAACAAGGTCACACCTAACAGTGTGTTTTGTAACCTTTTACCAGGTTGGCTTCTAACCGGGCATCACTTCAGAAAAGTGAAAATCAGTATCTAGATACATTGGTGGTTTTTCCCATATTGGGTTTCCATGTTAAATCTTGTGTCTCTTGTGTTCTTAATTTCTTTCTGAATCATATACATGTGCTGATGAATATACAAAGATAATTTTGCTAATACTTTCTGCATCTTCAAAGTTACTGCAATCTATTTACCGAGTGCTAAAACTGATAACATTGTTAAGATATCTTAAGGGATCTGCAAAGAATTAATTGTGAAGTGTTTTTATGGTTGACTGATTCACCCCCCCTCTCAGTCACTTCATCCATATTCCATCAGTGTGTTTTGCTTTAATTCCAAAAGTTGGTAAAGAGGAAGTAGAAGATATTCCTATAGAAGTTACAGATTTGTTGAATGAGTTTTACGATATTGTATCCGATAATGTTCCTAATGGATTATCACTAGTAAGAAAGATCAGTCATTAGATGGACTTGATTCCAGGAGCTAATTTTCCAAATAAGTTAGCACATAGAATGACACTAGCAAGAAGTGAAGAGTTGAAGATAGATTTGAAGTTTAGTTCATCACATCATCCACATATTGTATATGGAAGTAGTCCAAGAAATGCATCTAAGTTGAGAAAAATAGATAAACGAGAAATAAGTAGTGCTGAAGCTAAGGATTTTGCAGAACACTTGAAGAACATCCATGAGGAGGTGAGGAGGCACATTACCAAGATGAATGCGCAGTATAAGGCTAAGGTAGATGAGAAAAGGAGGAATAAGGAATTTCAAGTTGGAGATGAAGTCATGGTTCATTTGTGGAAGGAAAGATTTTTGGTTGGTACATATAACAAGTTGAAAATGAAGAAGTTTGGACCATGTAAGATATTGAAGAAGCATAATTTAGGAAATGCATATGAGGTCAAGTTGCCTACTAAGCTGAGTATTTCACCAGTATTTAATGTTTCATATCTGATAGAGTATCATGATGGAGGTGTTGAAGATGAGGTTATAGCAGCACAGTGGAGTATTCTAGCAAGTAGTTCAGATATCAAGGAGATTGAAGACATACTAGACAGTCATGTTGGAAAAAGCACAAGGAATAGGACATATGAATAATATCTAGTCAAGTGGAAAGGATGACCTATTGGAGATTCATCATGGTTGACAAGGGAGGAGGTTAATCATCTTTGTTTTCCTCTTCACACCTAAGTCATGATAGGGTCACTTCTCAAATTATCCTGAGTGTCTGATGTAAGAGCATCCTGGGTGTAAGAGCAATCTTGCATCACCCAAAAATATTTATATATTTGTATTCAATAAGGGCTACCTTGTGTAGAGCTTCTATTTATGGAAACTTTCTATTTTTTGTAAGTTGGTCATATGATCTCAGAATGTTTTTATTTCACATGTGGAGGTTCATCTCAGTCGTATTAGCTTGCCAGTAAAGTTTCATTAACAGATCAAGTATAGCTTTGTAGATATTGAAGATTTTTGGTATTGGCAGTAGGGTACAAAAACTTTGAACTCAATTTTGAAGGCTTTAGAGGCCCCAGATGAGGTTGACAATTTGAGTGACAAGTACTTGCACAAGTCAAGCCTGTAGAGTGCTTTGTGACCTTTCTGAAATGGGGTCATAATAGTCAATCGGGTCAACTGGCGATGACTTATGGTCTTCGAAAGTTAGGTCACCTGAAATGGTAGAAAATGATTTTCTTTCAAAAATTTTGTTCTGGTTTCAAAAGTTATTTTGAGCTGACTTTGATGTAATAAATTGTAAAATAAAATAATTCTAAGTTTGGTCAGCCCTATGGGCTAAATTTCTGGAACCTTCTCGAGCAATGGAAATTGCCTATATAAGAAGCCCCATAGTGTTGTCCAGGGTAGTTCTGGGTAGATTTGGGTAATGATTCGAGGCTTTTTCCTACAAAATATTGTAACGGGAATGCCCATGTGGCTTTACAGATTGTAATTTTGAAATTTGGAATTCCACACTTGTGGAGATAATAAGAAGCCCATTTTCTGTTCTTGTAAATTATTGTTGTTTCTCTGTTTATGTTATGTGTTTGTGGTATTAAGGGGAGCACCCTTCATCAATTTTGAACTACATCATATTTTAGTATGGAATTCCACACTCTATAGCCATAGATAATGGTGGACAATTCAGAAACATAGACTTAGATGATCTATGTGCCAAATTCAAGATAACACAACATTGATCATCTATCTACTATCCTCAAGGGAATGGACAAACAGAGGCTTCAAATAAGAATCTATTAAAAGTATTGCACCGTAAAGTTAATAAAATAGGAAGAGACTGGCATCTAATGATCAATCTAGCTCTCTTAGCCTATAGAACAAGTATCAGAATGCCCACTAGGGCTACACCATTCACTTTAGTTTATGGGTCTGAAGTAGAACTACTTATTGAAGTTGAAATCTCATCACCAAGAATCAGAATGCATGGTCTAGTAATTAATGATGACTACAGAGTGTTTAGGTTGCAAGAACTTGAACTACTAGATGAGCACAGACAAGAAGCATTTGATCATCTTAGATTATATTAGAAGAGAATGTCTAGAGGCTACAACAAGAAAGTCAAACACAAAGAATTTTAGGTTGGTGATCTAGTCTTGAGAGAGAATCCTAGAAATCAATCGCATAGAGAGTGCAAGGGGAAGTTTGAACCCAACAGGCTGGGTCCCTTTGTAATCACTACTACTTTTGGCTCTAGAACCTATCAACTCTCAACAACTGAAGGAGAACAACTTCGAGAACCAATCAACATTCTGCATCTGAAGAAATTCTATGCCTAAGGCATTCAAACTATGGTAAAATGTCCTAAAAAAATGAACATCTTGGTGAAAACCTAGCAAATAGGTGCCTTGATGTATCAAAAAAAATTTGAAAAATATCAAAAATACAAAAAAAATGAAAAATGAAAAATACAAAAAAATAAGAAAAAGAAAAAGTGCCTTGGTGAAAACCTAGAAACAGGTGCCTTGGTAGCAAAAATAGAATCTCTACCAAGATGGTGAAAACCTAGCAAATGGGCACCACTTGTTAAAAAACACTCCATCTATTAGCGCAATCTTGGTCTTTTCCATCTTTCAGTCTACTTTAGTTTGTATATATCCTTGTTTCAATAAGTCGGTCTGTACACCAATTAGCTCAAGCATCTATATCCTATCAATGTTTCAAACTTGGAGGCAATCAAAATCATATCCTATGGTCTCTAGTATATTTTAGACATGTCATATCTAGTCAGAGTCCTTTGAAGCTTCATCCGAGTCAGTTTGTTTATCACCTCTCCAAAAAAGATTTTGTATCTACAACAACATAATAAAACATCAAGATAAAATGAACACAATATATTCTTCACATGCTTTTATCTCCTTGTATGTTTACTGATTCACATTGAGATTTCTGCATATTGTGTCCTTTTGAGCTCTTTGATGATGTCCTTTAAAGGATTTAGAGAGTGATGACTAGGGGCATAATCTTTTCTTTGTCTTCTGATTGTATGTGAAAATCTAACAACTTTGGAAATTCTATATTGAAATGGTGTTCATCTGTAAGAGCCTCCATCTCGTATTGGATGGCCATGGGTACCTCAACCATTGATACCTAGAAAATTCAAGGAAGTTTTATCTAACTATTTACTTTTTGAGTAAGTTCTTTCTCCTACTGTGAAATATGATCTTACCTAAGGATGTGAACGATAAAGGGTCACTACAGGTAATTCACACTAGATTTCAAATGATCTCTTGACTGTTTGATGTGTTTTTACGCAAGGCATATTTAGGTCATCATGACATTTGTGTTTTGTTGCTTATACAAATTGCTATATCAATATGGACATGATATTCAGGTTATCCTGGCATTTGTGCCTTGTTGCTTATATCTAATCCGACATTCTGAAAACAAAATCAATATTCATATGTCCATGGTTATCTAACCAGTGGGTGTTGTATTGATTCTTGTGCATAAAAATTGATATTCATATGTCTATGGTTTCCTAACTAGTGGGCATTGTATTGATTTATCTGGTTACCTAAAAATTCAATGATGAAAATGACTGACACATGATCAGTGACTAAGTCCTAGGTCTTAGGTGTGCATTTCATCCTGCATGTCATTTTGCACTTTACATGATCTCACAAATTGCTTGAACACTTAAATGATTCTTCAAAAACAAAAATGCTAAACATGGCACAAGGACTAAGCATTGTATGAAGGTCCCTCTAACAAAACAGCAACAAAACAGCAAGTAGAATCCATTTTCAGGATCAAAATTGAAATCTGAGATTATTTATGTTGTCAACTGCTTGCCTAATTGACCTTCTAAACATCAAAAGAATTCAAAATTCAACTTAACTGATTATCTTACATCAAACTATTGAAATTTCAACTTGGTCAACCATGGTCAACTCATAGTCAAACCTAGTCAAACTTGATCTTCAAGACCTCCAAACGATGCAGAACATGTTCCCAGATGTGCCCAACCAATTCTCAAATCAATTAACATGCTTCTAAACCATTCATCACTAACTTTTCTTGCTAGATTTCAATTTTAATCCTGAAGGGGACATGGTATTACACATCATTCAAGTTTGTAAATATAATTTTGTTAATCAAATCTATCTCTCAGTAATCAAGACAACAACCATGTCTAGTTTCTGATTCATATAAAGACCTCGTCGCTTGGGGCATATCACTTGGGGCATATCAGATTCATCAAGATCCATATCAATCTGGTATCCTAATCTATCTTGTAAACTGTAAAAGCTTTTTGTAACCATTGGTTCATTAGTGTTATTTCCTTGGTTCTTTGTAACTTATGGGTTTAGGATGTGATACAACCATGATTCTTTTGGACAATCAGGTCTGGAATCAGTCACTAACTTCTTTGCAATCATAAGGTCCAGAATTAGGCATTTTGGCACTTTTTCATTATCATCGGTTCATCATTGCTATAGTTAACATTATCTTTGGTCATTCAGGACCTAATATCCTCAAATCTTTCAATTGGTTTCTATCTCAGAATCGGTTCATCTTTCAAATTAGTTTCAGTATCATACATAGACTATTCTTTGAATCACTACGCTTCACATGCTGATTCAAAGAGGGGAAAAATGTAATACCCCAAAAATGGGCTATATGTTCATTAATCTCCTACATCATCAAATCAAATGAAATCGACATCAAAGTCCTAACCTAAGGCACATCTGCACATCAATTTATCAAAAACCTAATTGATTATCTTAATTCTGCATCGGGGAATATATCTTGAATATTCCTAATTTATCATAATTATCTTTAATTGAATATTATTTGGTGATAAATGTCATTATTTATCGTAAAGTTGATTAATTAAATATGATGAATATATAATTAATTAATTTAATACTGCCACTTAATTATTTAATTAAATTTAATTCTATTTATTTCTAATTGTATTATTTAATTTTGACAATAAATAAAAAATCTTATGACTAATTGATTAAATTCTTATTTAATTAGTTAAAGTCAATTGTCCATTTTTAATAATATAATTTTTGAATAAAGTTTGATTTAATAATTGATTAACCCATAAATCAATTGTTTTAATTCAAAATCAGTTAAGTGGAAAATAAATCACTTTATTTATTAAATTAATTCATATTAAATCATGCACAATTAGAAAAATAGTCAACTTTAAAACAACTGCTAATTTTAATTTGTTAACTTTCTAAACTCAACATCTAATGATGAGTTGAAAAAGACAACTAAAACTCTATTTTGAGATAAAAACTGCTTTTGCATGATTTTATGAATTAAATATTCTTAATTTCTTGTTAACTCAAAAATCAACCTGAGTTTATCAAGAGTGATTTATGGTTTTTTTTCTTATACATCCACAAAGCCCTGGATTTCTATAAAAACAAGGCTTAGCTCTTCATAATTCATCTCTCAAGCTCTCAAATTTGCACAATTACTCTGGCAGATTTATAACTGAAGAATCAAGCTTTTGCGAATAAGGTGATTTTGTGAGATCATTTCATATTTCTTCATAGCTTTTCATTTTTTTCATATCAATTCATATCATTTTTAGATTAACTGCATATCAATTTCAATTCCATTCTAGCTTAGATTCATACAATTTTTCATTCTAATTGCATAGAAAATATAAAAATATAGATTAATTTGGATTCATTTCATATCCATCTTTTGCATTCAAATCTTTCATTTAGGTGTTTCATTATCACTAATCTCGGTCTAATCTGAGAATACATACTGACACCTACTAAAAGGTAGTAAATTGCTTGGTTATCTGAGTTTGTCAGATTTTGATTTCTGTTAACCTCTAATGTTTTACTGAAGTGTTGTGTCCATAGCTAGGTACAAAATTCACACACACACAAGTAAGAAGGTTGGTAGCAATAGAAATACTTTGGTGCAAGAAGATTCACCGAGTGAACCTGAGAAGGAAAATAACCTGACGGTTAGGAGAGCACTTTGGAGTGAAGGTAAAAAGGAAGATCCAATAAGGAAAAGTTTGTCAAAGACCAGATGCAGAGCTTTTGATCAAGTTTGGAAGGTAATCATTGATAGTGGTAGCTTGGAGAATCTGGCATTTGAGGAAATGGTCACAAAGTTGTAGTTGAAGAGGTTGGAACATCTGAAGCCCTATCAGATTTCATGGATCAAAGATGAGCATACACTCTTTGTAAGTGAACAATGTTATGTGAATCTAAAAATTGGAAAGTACTATGATAAGGTGTTGTGTGATATCATGCCTATGGATTGTTGTCATATTTTGTTGGGTAGACCTTGGCAATATGATAGACATGCTATATATGATGGGAGATTTCATAAGTATACTATTATGGCTGATGGAAGAAAATAAATCTTATTACCTTTGATTGAAGAACCTATTAGTAATGTTTGAACATCTGTGAAAGTTTGTTTGATGGAAGGAAGAAAGTTTTTTAAGGATTTGAAGAATAATGATGTATGTTTTATTGTGATTCCTAACAAACTAAGTAAGAAAATAGAGGATAGTTTCCCTGAGGAGATTGATAAATTACTCACTGAGTATGAAGATATCATTTCTGACAATGTACCTAATGCAAGGTAGGGGTCAAGAGGGCCCGAACAAGGGCACACCCTACTGATCCAAGCTTGCTCAACACATACAGAAGCAATCAACAAAAAAAGTGAGAGAGAGAATGTAGAAGCTTTCATATATTTTCATCGAATGAATTCATACATGCCAGGCTATAAGGCCTTCCCAGTTAGGGCCAGATATTAAAATGAATAGTATAAGTCCTCCAACATGTGAGGATCTATCAAAATACTCTTAATCTTCTATCTCCTATCTCCTAACTCCACTACCTATAAACTACAACCAATAACTATATTTATACAAGAGTCTACCAAACTAAGTCAGCCTTTAGATCGACAATCCATGGAGGTAATGGTCAGATCTAGGACCACACGCCTCCCAATGATAAATTCTATTATTAAATTTATGACCCAAAATAAATGCATGAGTCTGCCTCAATAGAAACCAAAACTAAACCTATCGATGAGAAAGGATAACTAAGCAGTAGACAAGCAATGTCTCGTGCAAGTGAAATAATCGACTGCCCAAGAAACAACCAGCCATGCTCGGTAACCAAAGGAAACCAACCAACATAGAAAAAACTTGGTCAAAATAGGAACTGAGAAACATAGAAAAAATTCAAATTCTTTTTGGTGACATAGGATTACCAAGGACCCGAGATGCTCCTACATTAGTGCTTGATAGTTTTACACTGAAGAGAAGCATTGATCATTGCATGGATCTAATCCCTGAAGCTAGTTTATCAAATAAGGCACCTCATCGATTATCACCTACCAAGAATCAGGAATTGAACCAAAAGATTCAAGAATTGTTGGAGAAAGGTTTGACCAGAGAAAGTTTGAGTCCTCATGCAGCACCTACCATATTGGCACCTAGGAAGAATGGATAATGAAGAATGTGTACTAATTCCAGAGAAATCAATAAGATAACAGTGAAATATAGGTTTCCTATACTGAGAATGGATGACATAATGGATAGTTTGACTTGAGAAAAGTATTTTACCAAAATTGATTTGAAAAGTGGGTATCATCAAATCAAAATCAGAGAAGGTGATGAATGGCAGTCTGCTTTTAAGACAAGTGAAGGTTTGTATGAGTGCTTGGTTATGCCTTTTAGTTTAACTAATGCAGTGAGTACTTTTATGAGGTTGATGAATGAGGTTTTGAAGAAATTCTTGGGTAATTTTGTGATTGTATATCTTGATGATATTTTGATATTCAGTAAGACCAAAGAAGAACATCTGTTGCATGTTAAACAGATTTTGTAGAGATTGAAAGAAGAAAAGTTGCTGATAAATCTAAAAAAGTGTTCCTTCATGAAACAGGAAATTATGTATTTCAGATTTGTGATTTTAGCTGATGGTTTGAAGATGGATCCTAAAAAGGTTGAAGCTATTTTGAATTGGCCTACACCTGTGAATGCTAGTGAGGTAAAATCATTTCATGGTTTGGCAAGTTTTTACCAAAAGTTCATTAAGAATTTTAGTTCAACCTGTAATCCTATGACTGAGACTATTAGAGGAGACAAAAGAGAATTCAAGTGGACACATGGAGCTGATAAGAGTTTTGAGACTCCGAAGTAGAAGGTTGTTGAATTTCCTGTGTTGGCATTGCCTACTTTCAATAAGATGTTTCAAGTAGAATGTGATGCAAGTGGAAGTGCAATAGGAGTTGTGTTGAGTCAAGAAGGTAAACCCATTGTTTTCTTTAGTGAAAAGTTAAATGATGCAAAAAGAAAATATTCTATGTATGATCAAGAATTCTATGCTATTGTTTAAGCACTAAAGAAATAGAGACATTATTTGATACCGAGTGAATTTGTGTTGTATACCGATCATAAGGCTTTACAATATCTGGGTAGTCAAAATAAGTTGGATAAGAGACATATGAAATGGGTTGAGTATTTGTAGAGTTATACATTTGTGATAAATAATAAGAGTGGAGTAACTAACTAAGTTGCTAATGCATTGAGTAGAAGGAGATCTTTGATGACCTAGATGAAAATTGAAGTTCTTAGTTTTGATGAGATGAAAAGTTCTTATGAATTTGATCTTGATTTTTCTGAGACATGGAGAAAGTGCAGAGCATGTATTTAAGAGAAACTGATTACTAAATGGGAAGAATATTTTATTTATGAAGGTATGTTGTTTAAGGGTATCCAGTTGTGTATACCGAGAGGAGCAATGAGAACTAATCTAATTAAGGAAAAGCATAGTAGTGGTTTAGCTGGATATTTTGGCATTCATAAAACTTTGAATTTGCTTGAGGAGAAATACTTTTGGCCATAGTTATATAAAGATGTTTAGAAATTTATGAAAAGTTGTGGAGTTTGTCAAGTTGTAAAAGGAGTAAGTCAGAATATCAGATTGTATACACCAATTTTTGTACCTGAGAAACCTTGGATTGATATCAATATGGATTTTGTTCTTGGCTTACCAAAGATAGTAAGAGGTAATGATTCTATATTTGTTGTTGTGGATAGATTTTCTAAGATGGAACATTTTATACTTTGTAGAAAGACATCAAATGTAGTACATATAGCAGATCTTTTCTTTAAGGAAATTGTTAGATTGCATGGATTACTGAGGAGTATTATCTCTAACCAAGCCAATAAATTTGTTGGATAATTTTGGAAGACTCTTTGGATAAAGTTTGGCACCAAGTTGAAATATAGTTCTACATTTCACCCACAAACTAATGGAAAAATAGAAGTTGTGAATAGAAGCTCGGGTAATCTATTAAGATGTTTAATTAGAGAAACACTGACTAATTGGGATTTTGTGTTGGCACAAGCAGAGTTTGCATATAATAATTCAATGAATAGAAGTACTCAAAAAAGACCTTTTGAGATTGTAAATGGCATACAACCGAGAGGTATATTTGATTTGAGAGACATTTTTTATGAAAGAAAGAGTATTCAAGGAGTAAAGTTTGTTGAGTACATGAAGACATTGCATGAGGATGTGAAATACAAGTTGGAAAGTAGTAAGTGGAAATACAAAGATAGAGTTGATAGATCAAGAAGACATATGACTTTTGATGTTGGTGATGAAGTGATGGTTCATTTGAAGAAAGGTAGATTTC
This sequence comes from Chamaecyparis obtusa, assembly GCA_027943335.1. NCBI lineage: Eukaryota > Viridiplantae > Streptophyta > Pinopsida > Cupressales > Cupressaceae > Chamaecyparis > Chamaecyparis obtusa. Next base: position 2,830,381 of record BSBK01001155.1, on the reverse strand, counting down.
CTATTGGAACATATGGAAAGCTGAAAATGAAGAAGTTTGGCCCTTGCAAGATGCTGAGAAGATTTGATAGTGGTAATGCTTATGAGATTGAGTTACTTGATGACATGGACATATCACCTATATTTAACATTATTTATTTGTATGAGTATCATGAACCTAATGAAGACATGACAATACTGATGGATTATCCTAAGAAGTAGAATGAAGAGGTTGAGAATATTTTGGAGAAAAGAATTGGTAGAAGTACAAGAGGAAACCAATATATAGAATATCTGGTAAAGTGGAAGAATAGACTGATTGAAGATAGTTTGTGGATTTTACAATCTAAGTTGGATGTAGCTTGAATCGTACCTACTTAATAATTTAGAGAATCATTTCAAATAACCCCAGTGTTATAAAGTAAAGTCCACCAAGATAACTGAGAGGGTGGGTGGGGGGCGTGAATTAGTTATCAAATAATTATAACCTTTATCAACTTTAATAGATTATAACCATATAAGAAATGTAACGAATAACCATAGAAATATATTTATACACAATGACACAAGATATGTTAACTAGGCAACCTCTTGATCAAAGAGTAAACCCCAATGTGAATGATGCCCACAAAAGATGCACTAATATGAAAGTTCCTTGTGAGAGGATAGACTCTATTAGGAGTCTTATGAAATAAATTTAGTACATATGAGTCCCTGTTAGGAGACTTTGAATCCTTGTTAAAAGATTCTAACCCTGTTAGGAGTTATGGAAGATAGAAGGCCCCACTACCCAAACAACTTCAATGGCAAGATCACTAAACACACTGTCCAACTGATCTCTAGATTATTCAATAAAATAATATCAAAACATTACTGATCTCAACAATATGTTACCTCTTCTCTGACTGTGCTAAACCACACTCACTACTACACTAGATCTCAATTTTAGATCTTTGTACCTCGCATATCCTCTTTCAACAAGTATTACATGGATTTGTAATCCACTTTCATAATTACACTTTCTCATTCATCTTACAAAAAGGAATACATTACTTCCTTTATACCACACTCAAGTAATTACAAATGAGTCAACATACAAATTACAAAATAAAAGTTTCCACATGTTACATAAGAATTACACAAAATTGTCTGCTTCCAATTACAATAACTCTTCACTCGTGCGGCCTTGAAGTTTGTGTTGTCATCCATGTCACTATCAAAATGTATTATAATTCTCTCTAACTACACATAACCATATTCCATCCTGATTAGGAGATATCATTTGATTTCCACAAACTACTACTCAGGAACAATGCCTGAATACTACTTTCACTGATTCCTTCATAATTGTCATGAATAAATAAATTACTATCTACGCTCTTAACCATGATCATATAACACATCATAGAGTAAGTCCTCAACATCATATAGCTTGATCTTTAATATTCCACGTGCGCTAATTCAAACACTATCTACTTCTCTGCTAATCTTTAGTAGATCACTGTGTTGACATCAGTTAAAATCATAGTCATGAATGCAACAAAAACTACTACAGAATGGCTGTGAATACATCCCCATAGGTTATATTCAACATTCATTCTTAACAATCTCCCCCATTATCATTGATGGCAACATAGATGAAAAAACATCCAAGTTCCATGAATACCAACTACTGCAACACTACTACTCTGAAAATTGTATAAATCCTCTTCATCAATCAAATCATGCTTTGTTTTCCCATTCAATTCTCTCCAACAGGTGGTTCAGATAGTTTCAGATAGTTTTTTTCATGTACACTTCTCCCCCATTAACATCAATGACAAAATTTTCATCATTATGTCAACAACAACTCCAATGTCAAAAGACACTATTTCAAAAAATACATTCACTAGAGTCCTCATGACTCAGCTCAGATACACATACTGTCCCATAGAGGAAGTACCATCATCCAGTCCAAAAGAAAGATAAGGCTCATATACCACTGGATGGATGCAACAATTTGCATCAATTCTCAAAAGTAGGTTGGGGCATAACCCCAAGCATATCTCTCAAATACTCAAATGTATCCTTAGGCAAAGGTTTTGTAAATATGTTTGCAATCTACTCCCTTTGTGCTTACATAATGAAGTCAGATTTCCTTCTCTACAACTTTCTCTCTTACAACATGATACTTTATCTCTATATGTTTTGTCTTAGAATGTAATACAGGGTTCTTATGTATACTAACTATGCTGGTGTTGTCACAATGTATAACAATAGGCTCAAAAAATTTTATTCCAATATCCTTCAACATCTACTTCATCCAAATTACTTGGTTACAATTATTTGCTGCTTCTACATACTCTACTTCTGTTGTTCTTTGTGAAATATAATTCTGCTTCTTGCTTATCCAAGAAACTAATCTTCCTCCAAGGAAAAATGCTCCACCACTGGTGCTCTTTTTGTCATCAACACTACCTCCCCAATCTACATCTATATATGTACATAAGATAAACTCATCAGATTTTTCATACCACAATCCATATTATATTGTGCCTCTTAAATATCTCAGTATCCTCTTCACTGCTGCATAATGTGATTCTCTATGTTCATCTTGAAATCTTGCTACAATTCCAACTAAATGTGATATATTTGGTCTTGTATGTGTCAAATACAGCAATCCTCCAATCATAGATCTGTACTTCTTATGTTTAACTGTAGGAGTCTCATCAATGCTAGATAATTTGTGTCTAGTCACCATAGGTGTTCCAACTAGTTTACAGTTCTCCATTCCAAATCTCTTTAGTAGGTCATTCAAGTACTTTGTCTAACTAACAAAGATACCATCACTATTCTATGTTATCTACAATCCTAAAAAGTATTTCATTTCACCAATCATGCTCATTTAAAATTTAGTCTTCATTTCATCTACAAATTCATCACTAGCTTCATGTTCTTCTGCAAAGATAATATCATCAACAAAAATAGCTACAACCAATAAACCATTTTCAATTTCTTTTGTATACAGGTTGCTATTAGTTGTGCCTTTTGTAAGTCCTAATTTTATCAAATACTTATCCAATCTTGCATACCATGTTCTAGGTGCTTGTTTCAGTCCATATAAAGCTTTCTTTAGTTTGCATACCATATCTCCTTCTTTAGTGAAAAGAAAACCTTCAGGTTGGTCAATATAGACTTCTTCTTCCAATTCTCCATTCAGAAATGTTGACTTCACATCCATCTGATATACTTTGAATTTCTTGTAAGCTGCATAAGACAAAAATATTCTTACTACTTCAATTCTTTCTACTGTTGCAAAAGTTTCTTCATAGTCAATTCCATCTTGCTTTGAGTATCCTTTACATACCAATCTTTCTTTGTTCCTTACTACTTCTCCTTATTCATGTTGGAAACTACAATTGAAACAATTGTTGTATTGTCATTGATGTCAAAATCTTAACTGGTAAGACTGTTGCTAGTTAGGAAAGTACTCTATCTATTGTATTGTTATGAAGGATTGGGGCAAGGTTGGTAACAATAGCACCTAAGGAAAGGTTGAGTTATCTTGATACTACAAAATGTACTTGACTATATTGCACAATGATGAGATAGTGTATTGTTCATCTTAGTAAGATTGAAGACTAAACTGGTAGGCTTAATCAAGCAAAAATGGATAAATCATGTTTAAGCTAGGTAATCTTGGTGTCGACCAAGTTAGTGTATGCCGAGCAAAAATCTAGTGTCGACTAAACATCAGTAAATTGTCAAGGAAGATAGTGTATGCCGAGGAAATAGTTTTAGTATCGACTGAGCTTTCTACATGAAGACCGAGTGGATGATCACAATATTGACCGAGCATCGACATTTTTATTTTTGAAGAGAATTTAATTTTGGAGCCGAAAATGTTGAATTCTTGGATTATGTAAAATGTGTTGACTTTATTTATTGATTGTATGAAAGAATTTAATGCACTGTAAAACATTTTATTGTAAATCTTTATGAGATTTGAGATATTTCTAGAAAAGGAGCCGAAGAATATAATGTGAGTAGATTCAATGAATCTGACCTAACCCTAAGATCTACGAATAAGATTGAGCAGCAAAAGATGATTTAACCTAATTGAGGAGAATATTAAGGGAACCTAAGCATTGCATATGTAAGGTTGATGCACGGGTGAAAATAGAATGCTGGAAGATAAGTTTTATTGATTGTATAAGTAGAAAAAGTTGAAGGAGAAGTGTGGTGATTGCTTGAAGAAAAGTTTTGAGCAAATCAGAGATGGAGATGGCAAAGTTTCAAAGTTAGTAAATCAGTATTTGTGTATGAAATTAGATCTAATATTTGCAAAGTGAGTTGTATGTTTTTTAGATCAATACTGCTGCTACTTTCTAATCATTGTAATAGTTAAAATCCTTTTAACAGAGGTTGATGTAACAGTCATATGTTAAATCCTTTGAACAAGGTTGCATTCTAATGAAGTGTATGTAAGTCCTATAACAAGGCTCACTTTTAACAGGGTGCTTGAAATCCTTTAACTGGGTCACACCTGATAGTGTGTATTGTAACCTTTGAAAGGGTTGGCTTTTAACCGAGCTCACTTCAGAAGAGTGAAAATAATAGTAGCATGTTACAAATTGGTTTTTCCCACATTGGGTATCCACCATAAATCCTGGTGTTGATACTTGTGTGAATGTTTTGGTTTGAACATTTCTATGTTTTGCAAGTTGAATTATAGTTGGGTAGTGGATTACAATGTTATATATTTCTATTATTGAATCGGTGATGACCGAGTTTATCTTGGTTGCTTGATCTGATTTGAAGTAAAGTTTTTAAGTTTGTCTTATACATTAGGACATGAGAACAACTGATTCACCCTCCCTCTTTGTTGTTCTAAATCATATTAACTATTGGTATCAGAGTTATGTTACTTATTGGTGTTTACAGAAATCAAGTTTAAAGGGACTTGAAGCAAATGATCAGGATGTATAAGGAGGTACCAAAGCTGAACAAGGAAAACTTCCATGCATGGAAAAGCTTTATGAAGTTGCATCTAGCTGGTATTGGTGATTCTACAAAGTACTACATTGAGAATGAATATGTCTCACCTGTTGCACCTTTGACTGCCGAAGAAATGAGAGCTAAGCAAGAACATAATCAGGCAATGCTAGAAAATGCATCTTCCCTATGCTATCCAGAATGAGGACATTAAGGATTGTACAACTACTAAGGAGATGTGGGACACTCTTACAAAGATCTATGGTGGTGACTTATATGTGTTGAAAGCTAGGGCCGAGAGTCTCAGAGGTAAGTTTGATGAAATGAAAATGCAAGAAGGTGAAAACATTGCACAATATTATGGTAGAATAAAAGAAGTTGTAAATGCTATTAGAGGAGAAAATGGAACTATTGATGATGAAACTATAATTGGAAAAGTGCTAAGAACTCTGCATCCTATATATGCTATTAAGATCTTAGCTATTCAGGAATCTAGATGTAACTCTACAAATGTGCTTACTTTGGAAGGTTTGATTGGCAAGCTGACTGCTTTTGAACTTTCTAATTATGATAATTTCACTATTGGTAGTATTGGTAATGTTGAATCTTCTTTCAAGTCACAATTAGTTCTGAACAAGTCTAAGAAAGAAAAAGAAAGATGCACTAGTGAAAGAAAAAGTGAAAGTGAAAGTGAAAGTGATAGTGACACTTCTGATGAAGAACTTCAAGATCTAGAAGCTCTTATGGCTAGAAGATTGAGAAGAGGAAAATGAAAGTATAAAGGTAAACTCCCTATTATATGTTTTGTATGTAATAAAATTGGTCATATAGCTGCTAGATGTCCTCACAGGAAGGATAAAGATGATGAGGGAAGAAGAAAACACAAAGACAAAAGAGATGACAGAAGCTACCAAAGGAACAAAGACTACAAAAGAAAAGGTAAGAAATCTTGTTACATTGCTGAAGAAGGAATTGACACTGATAGTGATGATTTTGAAATTGAGGTAGTCTATGTTGCAATGAAAGATGAATCTGATGAGGATGAGAAAACTACATTGATCTCCTATGTGAACAAGAATGATAAATGGATTATTGGTAGTGGTTGTTCACATCACATGACTGGTGACAAAGATAAGTTTGTCACTTTACATCATTACAGAGGTAAAAGTGTAACATTTGGTAATGATGCACCATGTCTTTTTAGAGGAAAAGGTTTGATTAAACTAACTGATAAGACATCTTGTGAACATGCTTATTGGGTTGAAGGTCTTAATTATAATTTGTTAAGTGTTTCTCAACTGAATAGAACTGGTTATCAAGTAGAATTTCATCACAAGAAAGCTAAAATATTTGATGCTACTGGTGAACTGATTGGAAGTGGAGAATAGACTAGAGGTAATTTGTTCTATCTTGACCTATCTGAAGAAACATGTATGATTGCACAACTTGATGAAACTTGGTTATGGCATAAGAGGCTATGTCATGTTAAATTTGACAATCTGGTAAAGATAAGCAAGAAAAAGAAAGTAAGAGGTCTACCTAGACTAAAGAAACTTGAGAATGTGATGTGCAAGGAATGTCAGTTAGGAAAAATGAAAAAGTCAAGTTTCAAGAGCAAATCCTTTACTTCTGAAAACATTTTAGATTTGGTTCATACTAAATTTTGTGGACCTATGGGTGTACAAAGTTACTGTGTTGTTAGATACTTTATCTTGTTTGTTGATGATCATACCAGGATGATGCATGTAATGTTCTTAAAAGAAAAATCTGAAGCTTTTCAATACTTTAAGTGTTATTTGGCTAAAGTTGAGAAGGAGACAAGTAGGAACTTGAAATGTCTTAGATCTAACCGAGGTGGAGAATTTACATCAAATGAATTCAATCTATTTTGTAATGAAAGAGGAATTAAAAGAAAAATGTCTGTACCTAGAACACCTCCACAGAATGGTATAATAGAAAGAAGAAATAAATCTATCTTGGATTGTGGAAGGACATTGTTGATTGAAAAGAATGTGGGATAGAAATACTGGAAAGAAGCTATTAACACTGTTGTCTACACTCTTAACTAGGTACAGATCAAGAAAGGTACAAATCTGACACCTTATGAAGTATGGTATGGACATGCACTGAGTGTTAAATACTTTAGAATCTTTGGAAGTAAGTGATATATATTAAAAGACACTAGGAATGGAAAATTTGATGCTAAAAGTGAAGAAGGCATATTCCTAGGGTATTTCACAAAAAGTAAGGCTTATAAGTGTTTGAACTCTAACACTAACAAAATTGTGGAAAGTGTGAATGTAAAAATTGATGAGTATGCAGAAAGAAATGAAGCTCATAGCAAAAGAGAACTAGAAGATTACAGATCTTTTGTGTACATTGAAGAAATAGAAGAGGCAAGTAATAGAGTTGCACCTGATGCTGAGTCTCAGGTAAGCAATGTCAAGCGACAGATAGATGTTGCCAAGCATCAAGAAAATAGTGCCGAGAAAGAACAAGAACATGTCAAGCTACAAAATAATGTTGTTGATTATCAAGAAGAGGCTACCGAGCATTCAGAAGTTGAATCTGACAATCTTGTTGGGGAACCTGATGAAATAGAGGAGAAAAGAGTTGAACTTATTTTGGCAAAATATGTAAGAAGACATCATAAGCCTGAATAGATAATTAGAGACAAAAATATTGGAATTTAGACCAGAAGTAAGACCAAAGATCCAACATGTCTACTATGTGAATTTGAACCCAAATCAACTAGAGAGGCATTGGAAAATGAAGACTAGATACAAGCAATGAATGAAGAGATTGACTAGATTGAGAAAAATGATACTTGGACTCTGGTGCCAAGACTTGAAAAATAAGAATGTCATAGGAACAAAGTGGGTGTTTCAAAATAAGATGAATGGAAAAGGTGAAATCACTAGAAATAAAGCTAGGCTAGTATGCAAAGGCTACACACAAGAAGAAGGAATAGATTATGGGGAGACATTCACCCCTGTAGCTAGACTGGAAGGAGTAAGAACTTTGCTTGCATATGCTACTTATAAAGATTTCAAGGTATATCAAATCGATGTCAAGTCTTTATTTTTAAATGGTATACTAGAAGAAGAAGTTTACATAGAATAGCCAGAAGGTTTTATTGATCCAAATAGAAGACACATGGTATGCAAACTGAACAAAGCATTATATGGATTGAAATCAGCTCCTAGAGCATGGTATGAGAGGTTGCATAACTATCTGATGCATATTGGATTTTTAAGAACAAATGACACAAGCAATCTCTACATGAAAGATGAAGAAAGTAAAGGTATCTTGTTAGCAAAAAATTTGGTTGATGACATTATTTTTGGTGGACAAGAACATTTGTGTAAGAGATTTTCAAATGAAATGCAAATTGAATTTGAAATGAGAATGTTTGGTGAGATCAAATTCTTTGTTGGTTTACAAGTATATCAGATGAAGAAAGAAATTTTCATTACACAGTCTAAGTATGTTAATAAAATACTGAAAACTTTTGGGATGGAAGATATTAGACCAGTGAGTACTCCTATGGTTACTGGACAAAAGTTATCTAAGAATGATGATGTTGTAGAAGTGAATCAGACTTTGTACAGATCCATGATTGGAAAATTGCAGTATGTTTTACATAGTAGACTAGATATTGCACTAGCTATTGGGATTGTGGCAAGATTTTCTACCAATCCTAAGGAAACACACATGATGTCTATGAAAAGAATTATGAGATACTTGAAAGGAACTGTTGACTATGGGCTATATTACAAAAAGGATGAAAAATTTGAACTAAGAGTATATACTGATGCTGATTGGGTAGGAAATGTAGATTACAGAAAAAGTATAAGTGGTGGAGCTTTCCTTCTTGGATAGAGATTAGTTTCCTAGACAAGCAAGAAACAAAATTGCATTTCTCAATCTACTATTAAGGCCGAGTATGTTGCTACTGCAGTAAATCGTTCAAATTTGATATGGATAAAACAATTGTTGGTAGGAATGAAAGAAGAAATCAATGAACCTATTGTTATTTTCTGTGACAACACAAGTGCTATAAATATTTCTAAGAATTCAGTGATGCATACTAAGACCCAACACATAGCAATCAAGTATCACTACTTGAGAGAATTGGTACAAGACAAAGAAGTTTGATTGGAATATGTGAATACAAAGGAACAAGTAGTAGATATATTCTCCAAAGCTTTACCTAGAGAAGCTCATGAGTACCTGAGAAGTCAATTAGGGGTCCTACCCCTAACTGAGGCTGCCTAGTCAAGCTAGGAGCACTACATCAAATATGCTACAATAGAATATTTGACAAATTGATGCAGAAGGTTGTCACACTTTAGGACTGGCCTAGAGTTGTGAAAATGAGCAAAGACAAAGAATCAGTCATAAGCAAGATGACAGAGGGAGAAACACTGAGCTGCACATATACTATCTACATCTATTGGATGTATGTTTTATGTTGCTGCTTTGACATTTTTGTCAAAGAGGGAGATGAACTGAGATGATATAATAACACATGACACTAAAGAGTACTGATGATGAACTGAAATGAAAGATCAGAATAAAGGGAGATCCAGATACTTCTAATAGTCACAGGAGTAAGATTTACAGATTCTGAATCAGAATAAAGCTAAGGATATTACAAATTTTCTCTAATGGATAGATAAGTTTTTTGGATTGGTTGGTAATCCATGTGTTATTTAGGTGATATCATATGGTGTTGCCATCAATGCCAAAGAGGGAGATTGTTGGAAATTGCAATTGAAACAATTGTTGTATTGTCATTGATGTCAAAACCTTAACTAGCAAGGTTGTTGCTACTTAGAAAAGTACTATATCTATTGTATTGTTGTGAAGGATTGGGGCAAGGTTAGTAACAATAGCACCTAAGGAAAGGTTGAGTTATCTTGATACTACAAAGTGTACTTGACTATGTTGCACAATGATGAGACAATGTATTGTTTATCTTAGTAAGATTGAAGACTAAACTGATAGGCTTAACCGAGAAAAAATGGATAAATCTTGTTTATGCCGAGTAATGTTAGTGTCGACTGAGTTAGTGTATACCGAGAAAAAATCTAGTGTCGACCAAACATCAGCAAATTGTCAAGGAAGACAGTGTATGCCAAGCAAATAGGTTTAGTATTGACCAAGCTTTCTACATGAAGACTAAGTGGATGATCACAGTATTGACCAAGCATTATCATTTTTATTTTTGAAGAGAATTTAATTTTGGAGCCGACATTGTTGAATTCTTGGATTATGTAAAATGTGTTGACTTTATTTATTGATTGTATGAAAGAATTTAATGCATTGTAAAATGTTTTATTGTAAATCTTTATGAGATTTGAGATATTTCTAGAAAAGGAGCCGAAGAACATAATGCAGGTAGATTCAATGAATCTGACCTTACCCTAAGATCTACGAATAAGATTGAGAAACAAAAAATGAGTTAACCTAATTAAGGAGAATATTAAGGGAACTTGAGCATTGGATATGTAAGGTTGATAAGTTTTATTGACTGTATAAGCAGAAAAGGCTGAAGGAGAAGTGTGGTGATTACTTGAAGAAAAGTTTTGAGAAAATTAGAGATGGAAATGAAAAAGTTTCAAAGTCAATAAATCAACATTTGTGTACGAAATTGGATCTGATATTTGCAAAGTGAGTTGTATGTTTTTTAGATCAATACTACTGCTACTTTCTAACCATTGTAACAGTCATATGTTAAATCCTTTGAACAAGGTTGCATTCTAATGGAGTGTATGTAAGTCCTATAATAAGGCTCACTTTTAACAGGGTGCTTGAAATCCTTTAATCGGGTCACACCTGACAGTGTGTATTGTAACCTTTGATAGGGTTGGCTTTTAACCGAGCTCACTTCAGAAGAGTGAAAATAATAGTAGCTTGTTACAAAGTGGTTTTTCCCACATTGGGTTTCCACTATAAATCCTGGTGTTGATACTTGTGTGAATGTTTTGGTTTGAACATTTCTATGTTTTGCAAGTTGAGTTACAGTTGGGTAGTGGATTACAATGTTATATGTTTCTATTATTGAATCAATGATGACCGAGTTTATTTTGGTTGCTTGATCTGATTTGAAGTAAAGTTTTTAAGTTTGTCTTATACATCAGGACCTGAGAACAACTGATTCACCCCCACTCTATATTTTTCTAAATCATATTAACAGTTCATTCATCTTGTTTCTGAATACCCATTTTGTTCCTATAACATTCTTATCTTTAGGTCGAAGGACCAATTCCTATGTCTTGTTCTTTTCAATCTGATCTAGTTCTTCTTTCATAACTTTAATCTAATGTTCATCTTCATAGGCTTCACTAGTAGATGTAGGTTCAATTTTAGAAATCAAACATAACTATTCTTGTACCTTATTTCAAGTCTAAACTCCTCTGTCTATGTTTCCAATAATCTGCTCAATAGGATGATTCCTTGATAGATTCTTATTAGGTGTCACTATCTCAGTACTTATCTTTGTTGTAGGTTCTTCAATAGTTGCTTCACTATGGCTTTCATTCAACAAATCACTATCAGTTTCATAAAATAATTCAGTAGGTTCTGGATTAGGTTTAGGATGAGCTTCTTCATCTAATTCACAATTAAGCATTCTTTCCTAAATTTTGAAATTTTGATGAAGGGTGCTCCCCTTAATACCACAAGCACATAATAGAAACAGAGAAACAACAACAATATGCAAGAATAGAAAATTGACTTTTTATTATCTCCACAAATGTAGAATTACAAACTTTCAAAATTACAATATGCAAAGCCACATGGGCATTCCTTTACAATATTCTATAGGAAAAAGCCTCAAATCAATACCCAGATCTACTACCCATAACTATTCTGAACTGCCCTCCCCTACTTAAGACAACACTACGGGCCTTCCTTATATAGGCAATTTCCACTGCCCGAGAACATTCCAGAAATTTAGCCTTTTAGGCCGACTAAACATAGAATTATTTTATTTTCACAATTATTACAATAGGGTCAGCTGAAAAGAAATACAAAATATGCTTTTAGGTAGCCCAACTTACGAAGGCCATAAATTTTTAACCGTAGCTTTATTTTTCTATTGTAACCACTTTTCAGAAATAGCAGGATGAGACGTACAGTGTTTAACAAATGCTAGTGTTAGTCAGCCGGGGGTCGATCTCAATTTGGAGCCTCTAAGGCCTTCAAAATTGACCTAAAAGATTTCATACCCAAAAACTTCAATAACTTCACCAATACTGATGATGTGGCAATGAAACTCAACTGGTAGGCTAAAATGACTAGGATGAACCTCCAACTATGAAATCAAAACATTATGAGATCATATGACCAACTTACTAAACATAGTAAGTTTCCATAAATAGTAGCTCTGCACAAGATAGCCCTTATTGAAAAGCAAACATAAATATTTTTGGGTGATGCAAGATTGCTCTTACACCCAAGATGTTCCTGCATTAGACATCCAGGGTAATTTGAGAAGTAACCCTGTCATGACTCAGGTGTGCAAAGGAAAACCAAGACAGTTAACCTCCTCTTTCGTTAGCCATGATGAATCTTCAACAGGTTGTTCTTTTTATTTGACCAAATATTCTTCATATGTCCCGTTCCTTGTGCTTTTTCCAACATGACTATCCAGTATGTCTTCAATCTCCTTGATATCTAAATTGGTTGCTGGAATACTCCACTGTGTTGATGTAACCTCATCTTCAACACCTCCTTCATGATACTTTGTCAGATCTGAAATGTTAAATACTGGTGAAATATTCAACTCAGTAGGCAACTTGACCTCATATGCATTTCATGAATCATACTTCTTCAGTATCTTACATGGCCCAAACTTCTTCATTTTCAACTTGTTATATGTACCAACAAGAAATCGCTCCTTCCGTAAATGAACCATGACTTCATCTCCAACCTGAAATCTCTTATGCCTCATTTTCTCATCTACCTTAGCCTTATACTACACATTCATCTTGGTAATATGCTTCCTCACCTCCTCATGGATATTCCTCAAATGTTCTACAAAATCTTCAGCTTCAGCACCACTTATTTCTCCTTTATCTATCTTTCTCAACTCAGATTCATTTCTTGGACTACTTCCATATAAAATTTGTGGATGATGTGATGAACTAAACTTCAAATCTATCTTCAACTCTTCACTTCCTACTAGTGTCATTCTATGTGCTACCTTATTTGGAAAATTGACTCCTAGAATCAAGTCTATCTGATGACTGATCTTTCTTACTAGCGGTAGTCCATCAACCACATTATCGGACATAATATCTTGAAAATCATTCAATAATTCTACAACTTCTACAGGTACATCTTCAACTTCCTCTTTCCTAGCCTTTGGAATTAATTTAAAACACATATGCTCATGCCTCATACCATCTGAGAAATTTCCTCTATGAACAAAAGTTATTCTTGCATTACCACATACCTTTTCTTCTATTTCCTTCAATGATTTTAGCTTATGTCGCACTCCACTCTTTGTTAGGGAATAGGTATTCGCACGACCATCATGTACAACACATTTGTCAAACTGCCAAGGTCTACCCAACAACATATGACATGCATCCGTAGATATGATATCACATAGTACCTCATCTTGGTAACCGCCAATCTTGAACTTCACTAGGCACTGTTCATTGACCATGACCTTGTGGTCATCCTGCACCCAGGCAACCTGATATGGATGTGGATGTTTCTGCCTCTTGAGCTTCAACTTTGTCACCATCTCTTCTGACACCAAATTATTAGTACTACCACTATCAATAATCACATCACAACACTTACCCTCACACTTGCATCTAGTGCAAAATAGGCTCCTTTGCTTAGGTTCATTTTCACCACTCAACAAGACTCATCTGTTAATCAGTGCTTCTCCTCTTTTAGCATTTTTAGAATGTGATGATCTGGCATCTTCATCTACATATGCAACTCTAGTCTAGCCTTTGTTCCTCCTATTTGTCCCTCCTTGGCATTGAGGGCATTCAAATGCCCTATGACCTTCTTCTCCATAGTGAAAACATGTTCCACAGAAGCCTCCTCCTCTTGAACCTTGTCCTCTTCCTCTTCCTCTCTAATTTTGACTATTGCTGGACTCATCCTACTTTTTCATATCTTCATTTTGATCTCCATATGATTGTCCACTAGATCTTCCATCATGACCTCTTCTACTTTGTCTGCTCTCAAACTTCTTGTTCAACTTTTCCTCTACTTTTAGGGCAAACTGGTATGCCTCTTCAACACTATTCATCCAAACCAGATTCAGCTCCTCCTGAATGCTTGGCCTCAACCTATTAAGGTAATGAGAAACTTTCTCCTTATCAGCTTCCACATGGCCTATTCTGATGAGGATTTGATAGAAATCCTCTGTATACTCCTGAACAAATCATCCTGCTTGCTTCAAACTTTGCATTTTCTTCAGTAGGTCAAGCTCATAATCAACAAGGATGAACTATCACTTCAATTTATCCACCATCTGATCTCATCTTGTGATTTTATCTTTTTCCATCAGATCTTCACATGACCTTTTAGTCTAGCCTTCGTGAATTTGACCCTATTAGAATCCTCAATATCTTCATACTCAAAATATTCTTCACATTCATTGATCCAGTCGATCAATTCTTCTAGGTTAAGATTTCCTGAAAATGTCGAGACCTCAATCTTAGGTCTCTTCCTGATCTTTGAGATAGCTTAAAAAAAATTTTCTTCCTCCTAGTTCAGAACTTCACCTTCTTGATCTTCTTCTTTGGCTTCATCCTCACTTTCATCTTTGACATTAAGATTCATTCCTCTATGAATCTCTTATTGCAATGCTTGCACTTGTCTCTGGAGCACTCTAACCTCAGGTGTTACAACACTAGCTCTTCCTCCATGTTCCCTTCGTGGAGGCATTTTTGTGATGTGTGCTAAAACCCTAACCATGGTCTTGGTGCAAACTGCCTCATAGTCGGTGATCTATTTACATAGAAACCCTAACCCACGGTCCTAGTGCAAACTACCTCACAATTGACAATATATTTACACAGAAACCCTAACCCACAGTCCTAGTGGAAACTGCCTCACAATCAGTGATCTATTTACACACTCAGAAACTCCTACTCTGATACCACTTAATGAAGGGTGCTCCCCTTAATATCACAAACACATAACTAAAATAGAGAAACAATAACAATATGCAAGAACAAAAATTTGACTTCTTATTATCTCCACAAATGTGGAATTACAAACTTTTAGAATTACAATATGCAAAGCCACATGGGCATTCCCTTACAATATTCTATAGGACAAAGCCTCAAATCAATACCCATATCTACTACCCAGAACTATTCTGAACTGCCCTCCCCTACCTAAGACAACACTACGGGCCTTCCTTATATAGGGAATTTCCACCGCTCGAGAAGGTTACATAAATTTAGGCTTTTAGGCCAACTAAACATAGAATTATTTTATTTTCACAATTATTACAATAGGGTCGGCTCAAAAGAAATACAAAATATGCTTTTAGATAGCCCAACTTTCGAAGGCCATAACTTTTTAACCATAGCTTTGTTTTTCTATTCTAACCACTTTTCAGAAACACCAGGATGAGATCTCCAGTACTTGATATGTGCTAGCGCTAGTCAACTTGGGGTTGATCACAATCTGGAGCCTCTAAGGCCTTCAAAATTGACTTGAAAGATTTTGTACCCAAAAACATCAATAACTTCACCAATATTGATGATGTGGCAATGAAACTCAACTGGTGGGCTGAAATAACTAGGATGAACCTCCAACTATGAAATCAAAACATTCTAAGATCATATGACCAACTTACCAAAAATATTAAGTTTCCATAAATAGTAGCTCTGCACAAGATAGCCCTTATTGAAAAGCAAACAGAATTATTTTTGGGTGATGCAAGATTTCTCTTACACCCAAGATGCTCCTACATCAAATTTTCATCAACTTTAACATTTTTGCTCTCAACAATAGTCTTAGTTCTTTTATTGTAACATCGATAAGCTTTTCATTTCAATGAATATCCAAGAAATATACCTTCATCACTTCTAGGATCAAACTTTCCAATGTCATCATCTCTCTTAATATAACGTTTGCTTCCAAAAATTCTAAAATACTTAACTGATGGTGCATGTCCAAACCATAGTTCATATGGTTTCTTGTTGGTGTCTACTCTGATTTGTACTTTATTCATTGTATACACTGTTGTGCTCACTACTTCTCTCTAGAATATCTTTTCCAAGTCTTTCTCAAATAACATAGATCTTGCTGCTTCAGTTACTGATTTGTTTCTTCTTTCTGCAATACCATTTTGTTCAGGTGTCCTAGTGGCTGAATATTGTCTCTTAATACCATTCTCTTCACAAAAATTGTTAAATTCTCTTGAAGTAAATTCTCCACCTATATCTGATCTTAAAAATTTTATCTTCATTCCAGATTCATTCACAATTTTGTTCTTAATGATCTTAAATTTATCAAATGCTTCAAATTTTTCTTTAAGAAATGCAATCCACATCATTCTTGTAAAATAATCAACAAGAATCATAAAGTACCTTTCTCCATAGAATCCTCTAGTCCTTGTAGGACCACTCAAATCAGTATGAACAATCTCCAACTTTTCTATTTTTGTGAACTTCTTGCTAGGAAATGAGCTCCTCTTCTATTTAGCCATCACACATTCCTTGCAAATCATGTCAGTAGACTTCATAATTCTAGGCAAATCTCTTACTGCAAGTGTAGTACTCACTTTCACAATGTTATCAAAATTTATATGACAAAATCTTATGTGACATAACCAATTGTCATCAATCTTATTAATCAAACATGTCATTTTAGTAGGATTCAACTGAAATACATTACCTCTGGTTCTAGATCCAGTACTAATGAAATTACCATCCTTATCTTTGATCACACAAGTTTTCTTAGTAAACCAAACTTGATATCCATTATCAACTAACTTTCCAACACTCAAAATATTATGTTTCAAACCATCTACAAAGTAAACATCATCAATATTAGTCTTTCCATCAAGAGTAATAAATCCTATACCCTTAATAAAACAAGGTGCATTGTTTCCAACTCTAACAACTCCTCCATCATAATTGTTAAACTTTATGAACTTTTTCATGTCTCCAGTCATATGATGTGAACAACCACTATCTATAATCCAATTAGATTTCTTTTTTTACTTGAGAAACTAGGGCTTTTTCTTCCTTAACCTCTGTTTCAGGATTTTCTTCTTTTATTGCTACAAATCCTATATCATCATGCTCATTATCACTTTCACTTAAGGTTCTCTATATACTAGCTTCAAGTTCTTCATCATTAGCATAATAACATTCTTTAGTTCTTCTAGGATTAAAGTTGTTTCTGTACTTCTTAACTCTCTTAGGACATTTAGATGCAAAATGACCATATTCTTGACAAGTCCAACATTTAAAAATTTTCTTACCATCTGGTTCTCTTTTCACAAGCAAGGAAATACCTTCTTCAATCTTCCTGTCTTCTTCATTTCTAGATCTACTACTGCTAGCATAATCTCCACTTACACTGATGCTTCTAAAAAATTAGGACAAACACTAAGTGTGTGTGTGAAAATTGTACCTGATCTATAGACACAACACTCAGTAAAACATTAGAGGTTAGTGATAATCAAAATCGTGCAAAATTGAAATCTAATCTAACCAAGCGATTTACTGCCTTCTAGTAGGTGCGAGATTAATGTTCTCAGATTGTAATCGAGATCAGTGACATAGACGACACCTAAATGAAGGATTTGAATGCAAAAGATGGATATGAAATTGAATGCAATTAATCTATATTTTTGATATTTTCTATGCAATAAGAATGATAAAAACCGATATGAATCTATGATAGATGAAATTGATATGCTATGAATCTAACAATGATATGTAATATGAATGCAAAAATAAGATTGATCTCACAAAGATGTCGATTCGCAAGAGCTTTGATTCTTCAATTCCAATTCTCCAGCGTGATTGTGCAAAATATGAGATGATTTGTGAAGAGTTGAAGCCTTTAATTTATAGAAATCCAGGGCTTTGGAGGTGCATGGGAAAAGCCATAAATCACTCAAATTAACTCATCTTGATTTTTGAGTTATCTGATCATGAAAGATAGTTAATTCTCAAAATCATGCAAAAATATGCAAAAATAGCTTTTTAACTCAAATTAGAGTTTAGATCAGCTTTTTGAACTCCAAAAGGATGTTGAGTTCCAAAAAAGTCAATAACTTGCATTGATTTTCTGATTTGGAGTTTAACTGTTTCTTTTGAATATGCATAATAATTAAGAATTAAATAAATAAATAAAGTGATTTATCCTCAACTCAACTGATTTTTGAAATAAAATAATTAATTTATGGGTTAATTAACTATTTTACCAAACTTTTATTAAAAATTATATTATTAAATAATGACAACATGCTTTAATTAATTAAATAAGAATTTAATCAATTAAAGATAGGAATTTTGATTTATTGTCAAAATTAAATAATACAATTAATAATAGATAGAATTAAATTTAATTACACAATTAAGTGGCAAATATTAAATCTAATTAATTAAATATAAAAATATTCAATTAATCAAACTTAGGATAAATGTGATTTATCGCCAAATAATCATTAAATTAAAGATAATTAAGATAATTAAGAATATTACTAGGAATATTCCCCGATGCAGAATTTAAGATAATCAATTATGATTCGATGATGTTTAGATGTGCCTTAGGTTAGGACTTTGATGTCGATTTCGTTTGAATTGAAGATGTAGGAGATTAATGAACTTATAGCCCTTTTTTGGGGTATTACATTTTGCCCCTCTTTGAATTACTGTGTGAAGCGCAGTGGTTCAAAGATAGTCTATGTTTGATAGAGATATGAAACTAATTCGAAATTGATAATTGATATGAGACAGAAGCTGATTGATTATTGATTTGATATGGAGATAATAGGTCCTGAATGACCAGAGATAATGTTTACTGTAGCAGCAAATGAACCTATGATTGTGAAAAAGTGTCAAAATACCTGATTTTGAACCTTAGGATTGATAAGAAGTGAGTGACCCGTTCTAGACTCGATTGTCTTAGCAGAACTAGCAAGTATCACATCTGAACCCTTCAGTTGCCGAAGAACCAAGGAAAGAACACTATGATCTGATGGTTGCAAAAACTAATACAGATTACAAGATTAAGAGAATACCAGATTGATATGGATCGATGAATCTGATATGCCCCAAGTGATGATAGATTTGCCCTGAGTGATGAGGACTTTTGATGAATCAGTAACTAGACGTGATTGTTTGTCTTGATCACTGATGAAAGATATTGATAGACTTGATCGATAGAATTTTTATTTACAGACTTTGAATGATGTCCAATACCATGCCCCCTTCGGGATTAAAATTGAAATCTGACAAGAAAAGTCAGTGTTGAGAGTTCAGAAGCATGTTAATTGATTTGAGAAGTGGTTAAACATGTTGAAGAACACATTCTGCATCGTTTGGAGGTCCAAAAAGACCAAGTTTGACTAGGTTTGACCATGAGTTGACCATGGTTGACCAAGTTAAAATTTTGATAGTTTGATGAAAGATAATCAGTTGAGTTGAATACTGGATTTCTGTGATGATTGAAGGTTGATTATGCAAGCAGTGAATAAGATAAATGATCTCAGATTTGAATTTTGATCCCAAAAAAGGATTCTAGTTGCTGTTTCATTGGAGGAACCTTCATGTGAGATTTAGCTCTTGTTAGATTTGAAGAGACAAGTGGAGAATTGTTTAAGCATTGAAGTTCATTTAATCATTGTGAGATCATGCAAAGATGCAAAATGCAAAGAGACATGCAAGATGAAATGCAACCTAAGACCTAGGACCTAGTCACTGATCATATGTCGATTTGTTATCATCATTGAACTTTTAGGTAACCAGATAAATCAATACACTGCCCACTAGCTATGAAACCATAGACATATTAATATCAATTTGTATGTGCAAGAATCAATACAACACCCACTGGCTAGGCAACCATGGACATATGAATATTGATTTTGTTTTCAGAATGTCGGATTAGATATAAGCACCAAGGCACAAGCACCAGGATGACCTGAATATCATGTCCATTTTGATATAGTAATTTGTACAAGAATCAAAACATAAACGTTGTGATGACCTGAGTACGCCTTGCATTACAAACACATCAAACAGTCAAGAGATCATTCTAAATCCAATGTGAATTACCCGTAGTGACCCTTTATCATTTACATCCTTAGGCAAGATTGCGTTCCACAGTAGGAGAAAGAACTTACTCAAAAAGATAATAGTTAGATCAAACTTCCTTGAATTGTCTGGGTATCAATGGTCGAGGTACGCATGGCCATCCAATTCGAGATAGAGGCTCTTACAGTCGGACACCATTTCAATCCAGAAGTTCCAAAGATGTTAGATTTTCACATACAAGAAGAAGACAAAGAAAAGATTATGCCCCCAGTCATCACTCTCTAAATCCTATAAAGGACATCATTGAATAGCTTGAAGGGACACAATATGCAAAAATCTCAATGTGAATCAGTAAGCCTACAAGGAGATAAAAGCATGAAAAGAGCATAGATTGTTTTCAGTTGAGTTTGATTGCGTTGTTATAGATGCAAAATCCTTTCTGGAGACAAGACTGACTGACTGACTCACATGAAGCTTCAAAGGACTCTAGCTTGATATGACATGTCTAAGATACATTGGAGGCCATAGGATATGACATTGATTGCCCCCAAGTTTGAACATTGATAGGATACAGACGCTTGAGCTGATTGTTGTACAGACCGACTTATTGAAACTAGGATATGCAGAAACAAACTGGGAGATATGTACAAACTAAAGCCAGACTGAAAGCTGGGAAAGACCAAGATTGTGCTGATAGATGGAGCATTTTGGAACAAGTGGTGCCTGTTTGCCAGGTTTTCACCATCTTGGTAGAGATTCTATTTTTGCTACCAAGGCGCCTGTTTCCAGGTTTTCACCAAGGCACTTTTTCTTCTTTTTCATTTTTTTTTTTTTTTGTATTTTTTTCATTTTTTCAATTTTTTTGAATTTTTGATATTTTTTGATTTTTTTGTGAATCATCAAGGTGCCTATTGCTAGGTTTTCACCAAGATGTTCATTTTTTTCGGGACTTTTTCAAATTTTTAAGATTTTTTTCAGGACATTTACCAAGCACTGAATGCCTTAGGCATAGAATTTCTTCAGATGGAGAACGTTGATTGGTTCTCGAAACTGTTCTCCTTCAGTGGTTGAGAGTTGATAGGCACCAGAGCCAAAAGTAGCAGTGATAACAAAGGGACCCAACCAATTGGGTTCGAACTTCCCCTTGCGTTCTCGATGTGAATGATTTTTAGGATTTTCTCTCAACACTAGATCGCCAACCTGAAATTCTCTATGTCTGACTTTCTTGTTGTAGCCTCTAGACATTCTTTTCTGATACACTCTGAGATGATCATACGCTGCTTGTCTGCGCTCATCTAGTAGTTCAAGTTCCTGTAACCTCTACACTCTATACTCTTCATCAGTGACAAGTCCATGCATTTTGATTCTGAGTGATGGGATTTCAACCTCAATAGGTAGTACCGCTTCAGACCCATAAACTAAAGTGAAAGGTGTAGCCCCTGTAGCCATTTTGATACTAGTTCTGTATGCTCAGAGAGCTAGATTGATCATCAGATGCCAGTCTCTTCCTATTTTATTCACTTTTCTGTGCAAGATCTTCAGGAGATTTTTGTTTGAAGCCTTAGCTTGTCCATTCCCTTGAGGATAGTAGATAGATGACCAATGTTGAGTAATTTTGAACTTGGCACATAAGTCATCTAGGTCCTTATTTTTGAATTGTCCCCCATTATCTATGATTATAGAGTGAGGGATCCCATATCTGCAAATGATGTAGTGCAGGATGAACATAGAGATCTGTTTCCCCGTTGCTTGTGTTAGAGGAACTGCTTCTACCCATTTTGTAAAATAGTCTGTAGCTATGATTATATGGGTATGTCCATTAGAAGAGTGCAGATGGATAGCACCTATGAGATCAAATGCCCATTGTTGAAAAGGCCATTCTGTAGTAAAGGGAATCAGATCTCTCCCTGGAGCATGAATCAAGTTGCCATGTACTTGACACTGTCAACAATTTTTAGCAAATTTAATAGCCTCTTTTTCCATTTCAGGCCAATAGTACCCAGCCCTAATAAGTTTTCGAGCTAACGTTAAACCGTTTGAGTGTGACCCACATATACCCTCGTGGACTTCCTCTAATGCACATTGAGACTCTTCCCATTCTAAACATCTAAGCAGTGTACCATCTAGACCTCATTTGTATAGATCATTACCAATGATGACATATCGGGATGCGGATCGGATAAGGTTTCATTTCTCAAAATAGTTAAAGGAGTCAGGGATGATTTGGTCGTGGAGATAGGAGAACAAATTTTTGTAGTGAGATGAGTCATAACCTACAACAGTGCAGATCATGTGGGTTTCAGGGGAGTCATATACAAGATAGGATAGGGCTTCCACCAGGAACTCGTAGCGTAGTTCATGTTCAGGCTGTTGTAAAAGAGTAGATAATGTTGTCATTGCATCAGCAGCCTTATTCTCCATTCTGGGTATTTGCTCAAATGTGATAGAGATGAAGTATTTCTTTAAATCATCGACCATTCTCTTGTAAGGAATGAGCTTTTCATCTTTGGTTTGGTACACATCATTGACCTGGTGGATGACCAGTTGTGAGTCTCCATGAATGTGCATCTCTGTAACTCTCCACTGTATTGACATTTTCATACCATTGAGAAGTGCCTCATATTCATCAATATTGTTTGTGCAAGGAAACTTTAATCTGAATTCTTTGGGTATCGAGTATCCTTGAGGAGTGATGAACAATATGCCTACTCTGGATCCATTCTGTGTGTAGGAGCCATCAAAGAATAACTGCCATGCTCTAGAAGAGAGGTGCATGATAGAGGAATTAGGAAATTCCATTTGCATGGGTGTATCATCAAACAGTGGTGCTTCAGCTAATTGATCAGCAATGACCTATCCTTTGATAGCTTTTCTTTCAACATATTCAATGTCAAATTTGCTCAAGACCATGACCCATTTAGCTAGTCTGCCTGTGAGGGAAGCTTTGCTTAGGAGATATTTCAGTGGATCAATTTTAGCTACCAAATGAGTGGTATGAGCTAACATGTAGTGTCTCAATTTCTATGATGCAAAGATCATAGCTAGACATGCCATCTTGATCATTGAGTAGTTCTTCTCATAGGCCACTAAAGTTCGGCTGATATAGTAGATGGCTCTTTCTTTCTTTTTCTCATCATGCTTTGCTAGCAATGCCTCCAGTGATGTATCTGTTGTGGAGACATATAATATTAATGGCTTCCCATGAATAGGAGGCATCAATATAGGCGGATTTGATAGATACTTCTTGATATGTTTAAAGTTGTTCTCACATTCTTCATTCCATGCAAAGGTCACACCTTTATGTAATGTTTTTGTAAAAGGCTGTGAGATGTCCGCTAGCTGTGATATGAATCTTTTGATAGATTGAACTCTGCCTTGCAACGTCCTCATTTGACTAATATTTGTGGGAGGTTGCATCTCTATTATAGCCTTGACCTTAGCTAGATCAACTTCAATGCCTTTCTTGGAGACGATGTATCCTAGGAGCTTTCCAGAAGTGACTCCAAAAGCACACTTTTTAGGATTTAGTCGAAGACTAAACTTTTCCATTCTGTCGAGGATCATGCTCAAGTCTGTTAGATGTTCAGTTCTAATCATGGATTTTGCCAAGGTATCATCTACATAATCTTCCATTGTTCGATGCATCATATCATGAAAAATAGATGTCATTGCTCTTTGATATGTAGCTCCAGCATTTTTGAGTCCGAATGGCATAACATTCCAACAGAAAGTTCCCCACGCACATGTGAAAGATATTTTCTCTTGATCTTCTGGAGCAATTTTGATTTGGTTGTATCCAGAAAAGCCATCCATTAAGGAATACATTTCATAGCCCGCAATCATGTCCACTATCATATCAATGTTAGGTAGTGGAAAGTCATCCTTAGGGCATGCTCTGTTCACATCTCTAAAGTCCGTGCACACTCTGATTGAACCATCTGGTTTTGAAACAGGTACAATGTTGGAAATCCACTCAGCATAGTCTATGACATGGATGAATCCAGCTTTTAGGAGTTTTTCTAGTTCTACTTTGACTAAGAGTGCAACATGAGGATGCATCTTTCTCAATTTTTGTTTGATTGGTTTTACTCCGGGAGCAATGGATAGATGGTGCATAATGAGATTGGGATCCAATCCTGGCATATCTAAATATTTCCATGCAAAGTTGATCTTTTTCTCTGATAAGAAGGTAGTGAAGTTTTGTTTCTCTTTGTCTGATAGAGATTGTGCTACATGTACCAATTGTGGTTCCTTTGTTGTACCCAAATTGATGGATTGAGTTGGCTCAATCAGAACTGGAGATCTATCCTATAAATGACTTGGAAGGACATCAAATATCTCATCCTTAGGTGCCTCAGAGAGGTTTTCACCTTCAGATACATCTTTTCTTTTTACTTTTGTCGGTTCTGAGACTGCCACAAAGTGGTTTTCACCCTCAAAACTCTTTTTCTTTTTCTTTTTACTCTTGTTTTTCTGACTAAGATATTTGATGTCTGACTCGGTCATGCTGATGCTCGGTTCACTGATGGAAGTACTCATAGGCTCAACTACATTGAGGTAGCAGGCAAGGGCATAGTCATTTGGGAAGGTATACATACCATGGTTTGGGTTTGTGGAAGTTTGGTCGATAAGATCAGGGCATTGGATAGTCAAAGCGGGAAAGGCTTGGGATATGGTGTTCACGGATGTAGATATGTCATCATTGGTCCTAACCTGACGCTCAAGTTCAAAGGTGATATTACAGCTCAAAATGTTCAATTCGTGAATAGGCTCAACGTCATCATGGGAGTCTTCTTCAGCCATAGGTGGATCAGACATGTTAAGTTCATTATTTCGCTCTAGACTTACGTTGGGTTGAGAGACATATTGGTGAATAACATCAATAGATTTCTCTGTTATAAGCTCATCTTCTTCTGGAATGGCACCCCATTCATAATCATTTGACTCATCTTCTGATTCAGAATCTCTAGGAAATCTTAGAAAATGTGTGAAATCAGGATGAATACCCCAAGAAGGATTACCCTCAGTCTCTGACTTGAATTCATATTCATGGGAATCAGTGTCAGAATAACTACCCCCTTCTTCTGGATAAGTTTGATTGCCTTCGAGATTGGCTGGTTCTTATGGTGCAACCATCTCTTGTGCTACAGTAGGTTCTTGTGTTTCTACTACATTAATTCTTCTGATAGGATCATCTGTATCATCAAGAAGATCTTTGATCTCTTTAGGTAATTTTTCATAGGGGATAAGCTCAGAGCTATCTGAATCATCATCAGAGGGTTCTATGTCTTCTTTCTTAAGAAGGGGATCTCCTGGTGTAATTTGTTCTATGACATGAGAACAACCACCTTTGAGATGATAGGGTTTCTTCTTAAACCCTATGCCACCAGTATGTTTTTTGGCTCAACCAATGTGTGAAATGGGGGTCACGAGACCCTTTCCCCTAATTCCTAGAGGTCCTTGACCGGAATATCCCATCTTGGCTATCAATTTGTTTCTTGGACCATATGAATTAGAAGGGACTGTAGGTGCTATAGATTCACTAGGTTGAACAATTTTAGATTCAGAATCCTCTTTATATAGCCATGCCAGCATAGCTTCATCCTCTTCAAATTCTTGTTTAGATACTTGCTCCACCACAAAATGTCTTTTGTATGCTTCCATAGGTTCCTTAGGTTCTAATTTAGACTGCTTCAAGGATTGGCCATATGACTTAGGTGAGATTGGGAGAGATGTCAGAGACAAGACTGGCTCTATAGTGTATTCTCCCATCCCATTTTCTTTGATATTGATCTCTTTAGCAATGTCATCCATCTTAGATGTGGAAGCCACATTTTGTTGCTTTATAGAAGATTCTCTGTTATTGGGAACAAGTTTATCGGCACTTTTCTTCAATGTATTGCAAGTTGTACTCAGATCAGCTGGGATAGTAACCTCCACTCCTTCATAGGGAAATTTCAAGCATTGATGGTATGTCGAAGGAATAGCTTGCATTTCATGTATCCAGGGTCTCCCTAGAAGGATATTGTAAGCCAATTGTAGATCGAGCACCTGACATGTGGTATCTTTGATGACTGGACCCACCCGGATGGGCAAGACAATGGTGCCTTTAGAAGCTCTTTCTTGTTCATCATAGGCTTTTATGGTGATCTTCTTTCGAGGATCAATAGCCATCTCTGAGAATCCCAACTGTGTGATTAAGTTGTAAGAACAAATGTTGAGGCCTGCGCCCCCATCTATCAACACACGTTTGACTCGACGGTTCTGGATCAGGACTTCTATGTGTAAGGGCTGATTGTGTGGGTGACTCAAAGAGTTGTCATCTTCCTCTGAAAAGGAGATATATTGCGGAGATGTTAGATGACCAACCATAGTTTGGAACCTGTCTAGATCTAGATCATCAGGAACATTAGAGCTAAGCAAAGCTTTGTCTAGGATATCTCTGTGAGCTGGAGATATTCAAAGTAACTCAAGCATGGAGATTTTGGCATTGGTGTGCTGGAGTTGTTGGACGATGCTGTAAGATGTAGGTCTGGTATCCTTTGGATTGGAAGATTTCGAGGCAACCTTCTGTTTAGAAGCAGATGTGAGATTGAAAGGTATCTTAGGGACATCAGATGAATTTGGTGTTTGTCCTTTCAGATGCGTCTGAGCTTGTGATCTGGTAACTACATTAGCTGAGGAATGATTTCTATCTCTTCATACAATCGTGATGACATTACAGCTCTCAGAGAGGCATGGTTCCACCATATTGATGACAACATCGTTTCCAGGGTAGGCATAGTTGACTTTTTCCCCCATGTTAGGCAGAGAAGTGGAAACTCCCTTGCCATGTTGTGGAAAAGGTTCTGTAAATGCTGTGTGATCATTATTGCTGGTAGGATTATCGATTGTGATGTCCCCTTGATCTATCAAGTCTTGAATGGTATGCTTCAAATGGAAGCATCCATTAGTTCTATGGCTTTTAGTCCGATGGAAAGCATAGAATTCATTATCTTTCCACCAATATGGTTTTGGATCCGGATCAGGTTTTCAGATTGGTGGTAAAGAGATCATGTTATCAGCTATCAGGGTCCTCAGAGCAGATTCCAAAGATTCTCCTAGGGGAGTAAACTTTCATTTATTATCCCATCGTTTGAATGGCTTCTTTGGAGATGGTTCAGCAAATTTTTGCTCTGAAGCTTCAATGGCTTTGGTGGCAAGGGTGAGATTGTAGGTCGGTGCCTTTGATGGGGTGTGGATAGTGTCAACAACACCGTCAGAGATGATACCTTTATTTCTATTCCAGCTCTTGTTTTTATCTTTTGAGCTAGATCCAGATTCAGACTTGTCCTTTTGAAGTGTGATTTCTCCTTTCTTGACAAGTACTTTCTCAATCTTGATTGCATTATCCACCATTTTATCAAAAGATACATGATCTTGCATTTGTAATGGATAGTTGAGCTCTGGAACAAGGTTATTGATAAAGATTTCAAGTTTCTCCATTTCGGGAATTGGTCTAGCATATAGAGAAAACTTCTTTTGCCACCTCTTGAGGAAAGTTAGGAATGATTCCCCTGGATATTGCTTGAGGTTACAGATATCGATCATGGTAATCAGATGTTGAATATTGTAGGAATATTGTTGATAAAACAATTTAATCAATTCCTCAAAAGTTTTGATCATAGAAGGTAATCTTGAAAACCACTAAATGGATGCTCCTCCCAAGGATCTAGGAAAAAGATGCATTAGATAAGTCGGTTCATGCATGAATTCCATGGATTGCGTACAGAACTCTCTGACATGATCTTGAGGATCAGAGTGTCCATCGTATTTGTCATACTTTGGTATCTCCACTCTTTTTGGGAATGGAGGCATATACAAGTCTTTGTCAAAAGGGAAAGGACAAAGGGCCTCCATGGAGAATTCCTTGGGTTCCTTCTCTTTCTCAATTTTATTCATTTTGACCTGCATAGCGTGCAGTTGGTTCATTATGGCCGTCATCGGAGTTTCTTCCTCATGCGTGATGATATCTTTGACATTGAAGTGAGGAGGAAGTTTAGCTCCTTCCTGGGCTACTTGCAAAAAGTATGCCTCTCTATCCATTTTCAAGAAATGCCTCATCATTCTTTTGAATTCATCGTCATTCTAACACCGATGGATTTCAGAGGGTGTAGGGTCTTGGTCGGCATTATGTTGAGAATGGTGTCCCTGGGATCCTCCTCCTAGAGAACCATGGTTTGTCCCTGCTTGAGACATGGTAGGAGTTTTTGGGCTCCCTGGAATAGATTGAGGAGGAGTTTGTTGATTACCTTTGTGAGTTGATAGAGGAGGTATGTAACCAGTTTTTAATCGAAAGTTACCAAGACCGTCGTCTTCGTAGATACCTGACTTGATGAGTTATTCAAGAGTTGGACCTGGGGTATTGGTCAAAAGTAAGTTCTGAGATATTTCTTCTGATTTCTTGTGTGAAGAAGCTCTGGTCTCCACCATTAACTTTGAATGAAACAGAAGAAAAGGATGAAGACAACTGAAGAACAATTTGATTCGAGAAAATCGGATGACACAACCTTGTCAAGATTATGATAGTTTTGAAGATCTGATGAGATGTGGGTGAAGGAAACTGTGCCCTGGATGTATGGGATAGATCTCCCAAAAGATAGCGGACACGAGTTCCCAACACTTAGTTTGTTTTTGAAGATTGATTGATTGAAGATTGATAGTTATGACAAGGTTTTGACACGAGATAAAAAGGATTCAAATTGATCAAACAGAAGACTAGATCAGATTCAAAAGATCAAACTCAGAAAATGGTAGAATGCTCAATAGCTACTGCTCTGTTCCTGACACAATGATATTTTTGACAGATTCTGGAACTAGGCTGGAAACATTGGATATCTTGCAATTTGACAATTTCTGACAACTTTCTCAAATTTTTCCAAACGACACTCTGCAAACTCGTACGACAGTTGGGTATAAATGAAATGACAGTTGTGAAACTTGTACGACAGTTGGGTAGATATGAAACGACAGTTGACAAAACTCATACGATAGTTGCTAACAATTTTTGGCTTCTTGAATTTTGCTGGTTTGAAAACTCGTACGACACTGGGCTCTTAATCATACGACATATGGGCTTTACTGAAATGACATTTGACAAAAAGTCATACGACTTTTGACTTCTTGAAATGACTTTTGACTCCAGAAAGAACTTTACGTCAATTTTTGCAAAATTTAAGGTTTTTAGTTTTGGATTGTTTGCAAATTGTACTATCCAGATTTTGAAGGTTATACCAGATTTGATCATTTTTAATAGCCAAGTAGATAAATAAGCACACAGAACAGCAAGCAAGTGATTCCAAGCACGTCTGAAAACAATGAAGAAGGGAAAAAGCAACCTTGTGCATGAACAATCAAGTGACCAAATTGTGCTAATCCCTGAGAGTACTAATTGTGTATGTTCTGAAAAATTTTGCAATAACACACATATACCTGAGAATGAAAAATTGGCCTCTCTAGAGTTTTTAGTAATGGTTTGACTCTACAACTTTTATGATTCAAAGGGGTGAACTCCAATCCCGACGCACCAGGGTTTTGACACAGTCTGAGAACTTAATCTTCAAGAGCTGCTAGGGAGATCTGACAACCCAACAATGAACCATACCCGTGGAGATTTCTTCCACAAGGACATTTATATAGCGGCTATCACTACCATGGCAAAAATGGCTATTACTGCTTGAGGTTCCGTCAATGCAGTTTGCCCTGTGAAGGGATTGTCCGCTACGGTTAACCCTCTCTAAAGATGACTCACAATAGTATACCACAAGGGGACTTGGCTCCAGATTCAAGGTTTTGACACCTCTTCACTTTTAACCCAAACAAAGCAAGCAGATTAATCTGACACGCTAAGACAAAGTTTTGTTCCACCAAGGTCTGTGATATCAACTCCACGTGATCTATCAACCTCTCCGGGGAGAGAATGTATCAATCAATAAAAGAAGATGCACTAACCAATTTTGATTCACCAAAGCTCATGATATCAACCCCACGTGATCTATCAACCTCTCCAGAGAGAGAATGTGTCGATCAATAAGAGAAGACTCACTAACCAAGTTGAATGTGAAATGCACTAAGTATCCTCCCTACCTACAAGGATTCCATCGTCAAGAAAGATTTCACTAGGAATCCAATCTCTCAAGAATCACGAATAGTGTTCATAGGGCCTAATTACTATGTGAGCACAGATATATGTTCCGAAAGTAAATCTACCAAAAGCATTCAAAAAGTAGAAAGAGGAACACTTAACGCTTAAAGAAAATATGAGATGAGTCCACAGGGTGGAACACTTAACACCTCACACAAGCTAAAAATGAGTCCCCAACTTAGAAAACAAGTGAGTTCCTAAAAGCACAAAAGGGTTGCCAAGTGGAACATTTAACACTTCTGTCCTGTTGACCCCTCCCCTTTATGGCGCTGAGATTGCAACCACGGGGTGGAAATGAGGGGCCGACGGATTAGCGAGTCCAATAACCCAAGATAGCAATCAAGATCAATCACAAGTATCCTAAGACTTCTTAATGAATCCTTAAGGGATCACAACCTAGTATCAAATTATGCAAGTGTGTAGAATAAAAGCATGAGAAGATGCACACAAGCTAGACACATAAGAGATTTATTTTAAGCCCAAATCAAAATGTTATTAGATGAAGGAGAATACCTGGTGATCCTTGCAACGCGCTTAGTAGATTTTACCTGATTTTTAGCAATTCTTGTGCTTTTCCCAATCAAAACCAGCAGAGAGCAATCAAAAATAGAGAATTTCAATTGTCAAAATTACCAGTTAGCCAAAATATAAAAATCAAATCTGATACTCTGCTCTAAAAAATGAAACGACAGTCAAAAACTGGTATGGAAACTCGTACGACAGTGGGTATTCTCTCAGACGACAGTCCAGAAACTCGTACGACACTGGGTATGCTACCATACGACAGATTATCTCTCAAATGGCAGTGGGTATGAAATGAAATGAGTCGCGATCAGATAGACTGTCGTACGACAGTGGGTAGAGTATCATACGATAGTGGGTATGCTCCCATACGACATTTTTTAGAAACTCGTACGACAGATGTACGGACAAAATTAAAAATCACAGTTTTGCACAGATCCCGAGGATAAAAAGACAGAAATTGAAAGAATTGAATTGGAAACCCGTTTCAGGGCCCCACGGTGGGCGCCAGAAATGTGTGTGTGAAAATTGTACCTGATCTGTAGACACAACACTCAATAAAACATTAGAGGTTAGTGATAATCAAAATCATGCAAAATTGAAATCTAATCTAACCAAGCGATTTACTGCCTTCTAGTAGGTGCGAGATTAATGTTCTTAGACTGTAATAGAGATCAGTGACCTAGACGACACCTAAATGAAAGATTTGAATGCAAAAGATGGATATGAAATTGAATGTAATTAATCTATATTTTTGATATTTTCTATGCAATAAGAATGATAAAAACCGATATGAATCTATGCTAGATGAAATTGATATGCTATGAATCTAACAATGATAAGTAATATGAATGCAAAAATAAGATTGATCTCACAAAGATGTCGATTCGCATGAGCTTTGATAATTCAATTCCAATTCTCCAGCATGATTGTGCAAAATATGAGATGATTTGTGAAGAGCTGAAGCCTTTAATTTATCGAAATCCAGGGCTTTGAAGGTGCATGGGAAAAGCCATAAATCACTCAAATTAACTCATCTTGATTTTTGAGTTATCTGATCATGAAAGATAGTTAATTCTCAAAATCATGCAAAAACATGCAAAAACAGCTTTTTAACTCAAATTAGAGTTTAGATCAGCTTTTTGAACTCCAAAAGGATGTTGAGTTCCAAAAAAGTCAATAACTTGCATTGATTTTCTGATTTGGAGTTTAACTGTTTCTTTTGAATATGCATAATAATTAAGAATTAAATAAATAAATAAAGTGATTTATCCTCAACTCAACTGATTTTTGAAATAAAATAATTAATTTATGGGTTAATTAACTATTTTACCAAACTTTTATTAAAAATTATATTATTAAATAATGACAACATGCTTTAATTAATTAAATAAGAATTTAATCAATTAAAGATAGGAATTTTGATTTATTGTCAAAATTAAATAATACAATTAATAATAGATAGAATTAAATTTAATTACACAATTAAGTGGCAAATATTAAATCTAATTAATTAAATATAAAAATATTCAATTAATCAAACTTAGGATAAATGTGATTTATCACCAAATAATCATTAAATTAAAGATAATTAAGATAATTAGGAATATTACTAGGAATATTCCCCGATGCAGAATTTAAGATAATCAATTATGATTCGATGATGTTTAGATGTGCCTTAGGTTAGGACTTTGATGTCGATTTCATTCGAATTGAAAATGTAGGAGATTAATGAACTTATAGCCCATTTTTGGGGTATTACACTAAGTGCACTAAATGTTCTCTATTCTAGGTAGGTCTCCTAATAACCTCAAGTTCATCTCTGCTACTTCCAATCTTCCAAGTAGAGTTTCTTTGGTAAAGTTTGTAGTACAAGGTATAACTTGTTCAATCATCTGTGTTGTCTGCTTGAATGTAGGAGTCAATGTCCTAAAAAAATTTCATATCACTTCATTCTTTGTCTTTGTTCCTCCACAAGATTTTATACCTACAACAATTTCTGACATTCTACCAATATAGCTTCTAACAGATTCATCTTCTATCATTCTTATATCTTCAAATGCACATATTCAATTATGTAATCTGACTTTCTTTGCATGTTCATCACCTTTAAAAGTAGATTGTAAAGCTATCCAAATTTTATGAGATTTCTTCAGATATTTTACCTGACTATACTCATTCTTCAGAAGGGCTGACAAGAGTGCTTCTCTAGAAATTATGTTACACATGAATAGATCTCTTTCTCCTTTAGTACATTCTTCAATCTTATCCTCATCAATGATAGTCTTCTCATTCTTTGTGATTAACTAGTATCTTGGTCCTAAACAAAGTAGGTGTGTCTTCATCTTTTGTTTCTAGCTGTCAAAATTTACTCCATCAAACTTAGGGCTTTCTTTCCTGAAATGACTTACCATGGATCTCCTTAAGTTGTTAAACTTTTCCTTCAAGGACCTGCTTCTCTGATACCAATTGTTAGAAAGTAAAGTCCACCAAGATAGCTAAGAAGGGGGGGAGTGAATTAGCTATTAGATAATTATAACCTTTATCAACTTCAATAGATTTTAACCATAGAAAGATATTCATACACAATAACACAATGACACAAGATATGTTAACTGGGGAACCTCTTGATTAAAGAGTAAACCCTAGTGGGAATCCTGCCCACAAAAGATGCACTAATATGAAGTTTCTTGTGAGAGGATAGACTCTATTAGGAGTCTTATGAAATAAATTTAGTACATATGAGTCCCTATTAGGAGACTTTGAATCCCTATTAAAAGATTCTAACCCTGTTAGGAGTTATGGAAGACAGAAGGACCCATTGCCCAAATAGCTTTAATGGAAAAATCACTGAACACACTGTCCAACTAATCTTTAGATTATTCAATAGAATAATATCAAAACATTAATGATCTCAACAATATGTTACCTCTTCTTTGACTGTGCTAAACCACACTCACTACTACCCTAGATCTCAACTTCATATCTATGTACCTCGCATATCCTCTTTCAACAAGTATTACATGGATCTGCAATCCACTTCACAATTATACTTTCTTACACTTTCTCATTCATCTTACAAAAAGGAATACATTTCTTCCTTTATACCACACTTAAGTAATTACAAATGAGTTGGCATACAAATTACAAAATAAAAGTTTCCACACGTTACATAAGAATTACACAAAACTATTGGCTTCCAATTAGAATAACTCTTCATCGTGCAAATTCAAAGTTTTCACTATCATCCACATCACTATCAACATGTATTCTACTAGTCTCTAACTATGCATAACCAAATTCCATCCTGATTAGGAGATATCATCCAATTTCCACAAACTGCTACTCAGGAACATTGTCTGAATACTACTTCCAGTGATTCCTTCATAACTATCATGAATAAATGAATTACTATCTGTGATCTTAACCATGATCATATAACACATCATAGAGTAATTCCTCAACATCGCATAGCTTGATCTTCAATATCTCATGTGCGCTAATTCAAACACTATCTGCTTCTCTGCTAATCTTTAGTAGATCACTGTGTTGACATCAATGACAATCATAGTCATGAATACAACAACAACTACTACAGAATGGCTATGAATAAACCCCCATAGGTTATATTAAGCATTCATTCCTAACACCTAGGTGTCTAATGTAGGAGCATCTCAGGTTCTTGGCAATCTTGTGTCACCAAAAACATGTTTTTTGTTTTCAGTGTTGTTCGATTCCTTCTTTGATTGAGTTAGTTCAGTTTTGCTCAGTTTCCTTTGGTTACCAGTGTTCATCAGTTATCTCTTTGATGCTTGGTGATGCTTGTCTGTTTCTCGATTATCCTATTTACTGAGTTTTTTATTTTGAGTTCCTGTTGAGGTTGACTTGTGTAGTTAATTACAGTCATAGATTTAATGGTAGTATCTATTATTAGGAAATGTGTTGACCTAGATATGGTCATTCTTGCTATTGATTATGGATCTGAAAGCCGACTTAGTTTAGTAGCCTCTTGAATAAGTGTAGTTGTTTGGTTAGAGTTTAGGGTAGATTTTTTGGAATTTTTGGATAGAAGATAGAAGATTAGAGATGGTTGATAGATCCTCGCATGTTTGAGGACTTCTATAATTCATTGTAATATTTGGCCATAACTAGGAAGGCCTTATAGCCCAAACATGTATCAATCAATTTGAAGACAATATATGAAAGATCCTACATTTTCTCTCTCCCACTGTGTTGTTATTTCTTTTGCATGTTGTTCAACAAGGTGGATCTAGTTAGGGAGTACCTTTGGCCCCTCTCCCTATCTACCCTTGCATCAGAAGTATTCAGGCAGTGTTCCTGAGTAGCAGTTTATGGAATCAGATGATATCTCCTAATCAGAATGGAATTTGAGCACACAAAGTTGTACAAATGTTGAAGACATGATGATTGTGACATGGATGTGAAAGAAAGGTCAAAGGTCGCATGAGTGAAGAGTTATCTTAATTGAAAGCTTACAGTTTTATGTAATTATGAAATTTTTATGTAACGTGTTGAAGATTTTATTTTGTAATTGATATGCCGACTCATTTGTAATTATTTGATTGTGGTATAAAAGAAGGAATATTTTCCTTATTATAATATGTAATTAAATTGTAAGATTGTGAAAGAGAATTGTAGAATTGTGCAATTGTGCAATACTTGTTAAAAGAGGATATGTGAAGTATAGAGATCTGGTATTGAGATCTGATGAAGCAGTTGGTGTGGTTTGGAATAGTCAGAGGAGAATTGATAAGTTGTTGCAATTAGAAATCTTTTGATATTATTATTTTGACTATTAGAGAGATCAGTTGGATCGTGTGTTCAGTGATCTTTCCCTTGAAGCTGTTTGGATAGTGGGTCCTTCTATCTTTCATAACTCCTAACAAGGTTAGAATCTTTTAGCAGAGATTCAAAGTCTCCTAGAAGGGACTGATATGTCTTGAATGTATTTCATAAGACTCCTAACAGAGTCTGGCCTCTCATAAGGAACTCTCATATTAGTGCATCTTTTGTGGGCATAATTCCCACCAGGGTTTACTCTTTGATCAAGAGGTTCCCTAGTCAACAAATCTTGTGTTATTGTGTTGTTGTGTATGTATATTTTTCTATGGTTGTTGATTACATTTCTCACATTGTTAAATTTTGTTAAAGAAGATAAACATTGTATTTATCTGATAAATGATTCACCCCCACCCCTCTTAGTTATCTTGGTGGACTTTACTTTCTAACAATTGGTATGAGAGTAGCAGGTCCTTAAAGAAAAAGTTTAATAACTTGAGGAGATCACAGGAAATTCATTTTAGGAAATAAATTCCTAAGTTTGATGGAGTAAATTTTGACAGTTGGAAAGAAAAGATGAAGACATATTTACTTTGTTTAGGACTAGGATATTGGTTAATAAAGAAAAACAAGAAGACTATCATTGATGAAGACAAAATTGAAGAATGTACTACTGAAAAAAGAGATCTATTAATGTGTAACATACTCGCCAGAGAAGCACTTTTGTCAACCCTTCTAAAAAATGAGTACAGTCAGGTAAAATATCTAAAAACTTCTCATGAAATTTGGTTAGCTTTACAATCTACTTTTGAAGGTGATGAACATGCAAAGAAAGTCAGATTACATAATTGGATATGTGCATTTGAAGATATAAGAATGATGGAAGCTGAATCTGTTAGAAGCTATATTGGTAGAATTTTAGAGATTGTTGCAAGTATAAAATATTGTGAAGGAATCAAGACAAAGAATGAAGTGATATGGAAAATTCTGAGAACGTTGATTCTTGCATTTAAGAAGACAACACAGATGATTGAACAAGTTATACCCTATACTGAGAACTTCACTAGAGAAACTATTCTTCGAAGATTAGAAGCAATAGAGATAAACTCGAGACAATCAGGAGATTTACCTAGAATGGAGATAACATTTAGCGCACTTAGCATTTGCCCTACTTTGTCAAGAAGCATTAGTGTGAGTGGAGATTATGCTAGCAGTAGAAGATCTAGAAATGAAGAAGATAGGAAGATTGAAGAAGGTATTGCCTTACTTGTGAAAAGAGAACCAGACGGTAAGAAAAATTTTAAATGTTGGACTTGTCAAGAATATGGTCATTTTACATCTAAATGTCCTAAGAGAGTAAAGATGTATAGAAAGAAATTTAAACGTAGAAGACCTAAAGAATGTTATTATGCTAATGATGAATAGTTTGAAGCTACTATGGAGAAATATTTAAGTGAAAGAGATACTAAAAAATGATGATATAGGATTTATAGAAATAAAAGAAGAAAATCCTGAAACAGAAGTTAAGGAAGAAAATGCCTTAGTTTCTCAAGTAGAAAAGAAATCTAATTGGATTATAGATAGTGGTTGTTCACATCATATGACTGGAGACATGAAGAAATTCATAAAGTTTAACAATTATGGTGGAGGAATTGTTAGAGTTGGAAACAATGCACCTTGTTTGATAAAATGCATAGGATCTATTACTCTTGATGGAAAGACTAATACTGATGATGTTTACTTTGTGGATGGATTGAAACATAACCTTTTGAGTGTTGGACAACTAGTTGATAAGGGATATCAAGTTTGGTTTACTGAGAAAACTTGTGAAATCAAAGAAAAGGATGGTAATTTGATTGGTATTGGATCAAGAACCATAGGTAATGTATTTAAGTTGAATCCTACTGAGATGACATGATTGATTACTAAGATTAATGATATTTGGTTATGGCACATAAGATTTTGTCATATAAACTTTGATAATATTGCGAAAGTAAGTACTACACTTGCGGTGAGAGATTTTCTTAAGATTATGAAACCTACTAACATGATTTGTAAGGAATGTGTGATGGCTAAATAAAAGAATAGCTTATTTCCCAGCAAGAAGTTTACAATAGCAGAGAAGTTGAATATTATTCATGCAAATTTGAGCAGTCCCACAAGGACTAGAGCATTCTATGGAGAAAGGTATTTTATGATTCTTGTTGATGATTTTACAAGAATGATGTGGATTGCATTTCTTAAAGAAAAGTCTGAAGCATTTGATAAGTTTAAAATTATTAAGAACAAAGTTGAGAATGAATCTGGAATGAAGATTAAATGTTTAAGATTAGACAGAGGTGGAGAATTTACTTCAAAGTAATTTAACATTTTTTGTGAAGTGAATGGCATTAAGAGATAATTTTCATCCCCCAGGACACCTGAACAAAATGGTATTGCAGAAAGGAGAAATAGGTCAGTAACTGAAGCAACAAGAGCTATGTTATTTGAAAATGAATTGGGAAAGATATTTTGGAGAGAAGTAGTGAACAAAACAGTGTATACAATAAATAGAGTATAGATTAGAGCAGACATAGAAAAGACACCTTATGAACTATGGTTTGGACATGCACCATCAGTTAAGTATTTTAGAATTTTTGGAATAAAATGTTATATTATGAGAGATGATGAAAATTTCAAAATTTAGGAAAGGATGCTTGATTATGAATCAGATGAAAGAACTCATTCTAGAGTAATACCCCAAAAATGGGCTATAGGTTCATTAACCTCCTACATCTTCAAATCAAATGAAATCGACATCAAAAGTCCTAACCTAAGGCACATCTTCACATCAAAATCCTAATTGATTTTATCTTAATTCTACATCAAGGAATATTCCTAGAAATATTCCTAATTTATCTAATTATCTTTAATTAAATATTATTTGGCGATAAATGTTACTATTTATCCTAAAGCTGATTAATTGAATATGATGAATATTTAATTAATTAATTTAATTCTGCCACTTAATTATTTAATTAGATTTAATTGCATTTATTCTTAATTAATATTGTTTTTATTTTGACAATAAATCAAAATTTCTACGAACAATCAAATGGATATTTATTTAATTGATTTAAAATCAAAGTTGTCAAATTTAATGATTTAATTAGAATAAAGTTTGATTTAATAATTGATTAACCCATAAATCAATTATTTTAATTTTAAAATCAGTTAAGTGGAAAATAAATCACTTTGTTTTTTAAATTAATTCATATTAAATCATGCACAATCACAAAAACAGTCAACTTTAAAACAATTGCTAATTTCAATTTGTAAACTTTCTAAAAACTCAACATCTGATGATGAGTTGAAAAGAAACAAAAAAAACTAAAGCTCTATTTTGAGATAAAAACTGCTTTTGCATAATTTTATGAATTAAATATTCTTAATTTCTTGTTAACTCAAAAATCAACCCGAGTTTATCAAGAGTGATTTATGGTTTCTCTTGCATCCTCAAACCCCTGGATTTCTATAAAATCAAGGCTTCAGCTCTTCTAAAATCATCTCTCAAATTTGCACAATTACTCTAGCGAATTAACATATGAAGAATCAAGCACTTGTGACAGGCGAATTTGTGACATCATTCATAATTTTCATAGTTTTTGCATAGTTTTTCATATCATTTAGCATATCATTGTTAGATACTTTTACATATCAATTTCATACATTCTAGATCAATTTCATACATTCTAGCTTAGATTCATATCTATTTTTCATCCTATTGCATCAAAAAATCCAAAAAAATAGATTAATTTTCATTCATACTTTATTGTTTTCATCATCTTAAATCTTTCATTTAGGTGTTACATTATCACTGATCTCAATTTCAATCTGAGAACATCATACTCACCTACTAGAAGGCAGTAAATCACCTAGTTAGCATAGTTTCAATTACTTGCAGATTTCTATTTTTGCTAACCTCTAATGTTTTACTCAAGTGCTATGTCTACAACTAGGTACAAAATTCGCACACACATTTTTGGTGCCCACGGTAGGGCAACCCACCTTTACATGCTAGTTTTGGTTATTTTTTTTGGAGCTAACTCCCTTGTGCAGATTTATTTGGAGACTAAAGCCCTAAATTTTCAAAGATCTCATTTTATCTCCCAAACGGCTTGAATTTTTGGTCTAAAATTGTTTTTTCAGGTTGGAAACATATCAAGGAAGCTTTGATAAAAAATTCAAGATTGTCTGAGATGTTTTGAATTTTTAATAATTTTTTCTTTATTCTTCATAAATAATTAATTTTTGGCGTAAATCATCATATTTGTTGGAAAGTTTTACATTTTTAGAAATCACTTTAAATTCTATAGGGGGTAAATTCTTTGTGTTTTAAATTTGGATGCAATATAATAGCTCAAATAGTCGATTTATAAAAATTGGTCTGTTTTGGTAAAAGGGGTCTCTAGGGCACAAATGAAGATATTTTTTTAAAATTTTTACATTTTTGGAAAGCTCTCTATTTTTTAGTAGGGGTCTCTTTTTTTCATTTCTATTTTTATGGCTTAAATCATATCAAAAAAATTAGATCTTGTTGACTGGGTCAAATGCAAAAAAATTTAAAAAAATTTGATGGGTATGCACTTATTTTTCATATGATTCAATGCATGATATGAGTTTTCATTTGGATTATTTGCTAGTTATTATTTCTCATAACAATTTATTTTCAGATCTAACTCTATGGTTTTCATAAGTTGAATATACGTTGCATATCTTGTTTGCCTGTTTTCTTGCTGGAGAGTTCGTGGCTTGCTTGCATGGGATTGCTCAATAAAGCTAAAAAATAGGTAAAATCTACTAAGCACATTGTGAGGAACTTAGGTATTCTATTACATCTAATAACACTTCATTTTGGGACATAAAAAAAACTCTCTTGTGTTAAGCTTGAGTGCCTTTACAACTTTCATAATTCACACTTTAGTTTTGGGCTCTAAAACGAACATAGATTTGCTTTTTGCATATATGTTACACATAGTAATTAAGCCCTATGAACACTATTTGTGGATGATCTTGAGGGAGTGGGATTCTTCCACTTATTTGCATGCAAAGATCTTCTTGATGAAGGATCCCCTTGTAGGTAGGGAGGTTACTGAGATCGTCTCACGTTCTACTAGATTTGTGTCTTCAACTTTTGATTGATACATTCTCTCTCTGGAGGGGTTGATAGATCATAAGTGGTTGATGTCATAGATCTTTGTGAGATAATATTAGTCTTAGCATGTCAGATTAATCTATCTGCTTTGTTTTGGTTAAAAGTGAAAAGGTTAGAAGACTATACTCTACTCCCTTTTTGGGTAGTATTAGAAACTCAGATCCTTGAATCTGGAACCAGTCTCCATGTGGTATCTTTTGTGAGTCACCTTTAGAGAGGGTTAACCATAGTGGACATTCCCTTAATTGGGTCAACCACATGGATGAAAACTCAAGCGGTAATAGCTATTTTCACCGTGGTAGCAACAACTGCTATATAAATATCTTTGTGGAGGAAATCTTCATAGGTGTGATCTCTTGTTGGGTTGTTAGATCTCCCTAGCAGCTCCTGATTGATTAAATTTCCAGACTATGTGAAAACCCCGGTGTGCCTAGATTGGATTTCACCCTCTTGAGATCATAAAATTTGCAGAGTCAAACCATTACTACAAACCCTAGTGAGGCCAAATTTTTCATTTTCTAGGAATATGTGCATTATTGAAAAACTTTTTGGAACATACACAAGTAGTATTTCTAGGGATTAGCACAATAAGTCACTATTGCTTGTTCATGCGCAAGGTTGTTTTTTTTCTCTTGCTCATTGTTTTTAGATGATTTCTTACTTCCCTTGCTTTCTATTTTGCGTGCTTGATATCTTTTTGGTTACTTAAGACAAACTTTTACACAGATCTTCAAAAACTGGACAGAAAAATTGCAAATTTGAAATAAAAATCCTTTCTAGTGTCAAAAGTCATCCTAAAATTTCAAAACTCATATCAAAGCCAAAGTCAAAGTTGTCAGAGATTGGTCAAATTTGTTAGAAATCCATTTTTTACATCCTATTCCCAAATTCTATCAAAATAGCAAGCTAATTCTTATCATTTCTAGTCTTCCTTGGTCAACCTGGGTTAGATCTTAGGTTCTATGACATGTTTCTCAACATCCAAATGAACTTAAATGGTATCAAGTTGCACAAAATAACTCTTGGTCTTCTTTCTTCCACATCTCTCATGTCTTCCTAGTCTCCCATTTCCATCCTTTCTCCTAATCCTTCACACTTCTTCCTCTTCTTCCTAAATTTCTTCATGTCTTCTTGATTCTTTTCCTCTTATTATCTAGTCTTCTTTCTTCTATTCATCTCTTCTGTCACTTCCATGCTTGATTCCTCCTCTTATAGAACCATGAATTTTAGCTATCTTGTTATGGAAGCTCTCTTGAAAATGGATAATCTCGAACTCATTACTCAATTCAAAGAGTATTATTGCAAAAAGTCCATGAGTGATAAATTTATGATGAAAATAAAGGAGAAATTGAGTCTTCTTAAGTCTTCTCCTAAGCAAGATCAAGCTACTGCTGACACCGTTGAGCTTATTGACAATCAAAATAGCCTTACTATGCTTGCACTTTCCAAAGATGATACTGTAATACCCCAAAATTGGCACCTATTTAATTTCATCAATTTTGGTGCATTATCTTGATTTTACATCACCAAAGTCCTAGTTCCCTAGGCAATTTTCTCTCTCATATCTGACTTAATTTGACTTGATGTCAATTGCAAAGACCATAAATTGCAATAATCAAACACTAAAATTAATTCCTAAGTCTCTTTGACTTTATTAGCTAAATTTTCTCTATGATACATTAATTTAATTGTAAAGTCCTATGTGCTTTAAATTAAATTAAATCAAACCACCCCCTTTGGCTAATACACATAAAAAAGGAATTAATAATTACTTGATATTCAAATGGACACACTTTTTTGAATTGATAATTCTTGATATTCGAAAGGTCACCTGTGTGGCATTTTCCATTCTTTTTATTAAGTAATTCTTGCATTTTTGTCTCAATATGGGAATGAAAGGTCAGGAGTTTTGAATCAAGAAACTCTTCATTCCTCTCCTGAGCTTTTCTATTTAATGAGCCTCTTCTTCTCATTCAAAGAGAGCAATTTTTGAGAGCATCCTTACTATAGCTTTTTTTTAGTCTCATATCTCATTATTTTCAAAGCTCTTTTATTGCATTATCTAGTTTAATTTCTCATATTAGTGTAATTGCATTTCACATTTAGATTAAATTTGCTTACTTGTTCTTAGTCTAATATCATCTTTATTTCAAAATCAAATAAAAATCTGCATTTCATATTTCTTTCAAAGTTTTCTAGATTAATTGCATTCATTCTTAGCTTAGTTTCATTTTGCTCATATTTTCTTTCAAATCCTCCATTGTTGAATTGGTCTCCCAGCTATTGGCTCTCGTTCTGAGAGTATTCAAACACCCCATTCACATAGGAGGCAACAAGTCACCTCACCATGGAATTTGGATTGAGTTCTTCATACTCTCTCCCGAATTTTATCAAGTGAATAATGAACATGTTGTGTTGTGCCTGATTTAGAAGTCACATTCAGTCACATACATTTTGGCACCCACCGTGGGGCAGAAAAGATCAATTTCTGGCCTCATTCTTGATTGGTTTTTCAATTTTAGTGTTGGTTCTAGGCCTTGTACGGCCATGTACAGCCTGAAAACCTTATAATATAGTAATATATGGATATAATGATGAATATTATTTCTCATTCTTTTTGTTTGGCTCATTTTTATAAAGAAATAAATAAGTTATGATCATTTTGGTGAAAATAGGTATTTGCAGATTTGAGATTCTCTGAATACAGTCAGGTTCAAACATCTGGTACGGATAAATTATGAAGAATCAGGATCTCTAATAATATTCATTAGAAAGATAAATGAATTATCTTTCATTTCCTTTTAGTTTGAGTTATTTTTATGTAGATTTATGAAAGTTATGGGTATTTGAGTGAAAACTATTTTTTAACAATCTGCATTGGAGTTGCAGGCAATGATTTGCTCTTAGAAAATGATTTATGAATGAGAAAAATAAATGGCTTACATATTTGGAAACTAGATTCATTATTATTTACTGTAAAATTGGTTTGGTTTCATTTTAATTCATTTTGAGAAAGATATGTGATTCCCTAGGCAGGGCTTGGTGTTTTAAATCTGATTTACGACAGAAAAAT
Source organism: Chamaecyparis obtusa (assembly GCA_027943335.1). Taxonomy (NCBI): domain Eukaryota; kingdom Viridiplantae; phylum Streptophyta; class Pinopsida; order Cupressales; family Cupressaceae; genus Chamaecyparis; species Chamaecyparis obtusa. The sequence continues at coordinate 2,786,391 of BSBK01001155.1, read as the reverse complement.
TGCAGTTTGAAAAAGTTATTGGTTGAGGAACCAAATTGAATCATAAGACCTTGTAACTTTGGGAAATGGTAGTTCTTGATGTTAGATAAAAACTTCATTGTTTCCAAAAAATTTAATATTGTGATTTTATAGGTCAAATAAATCAATCTTTAAAGACTGTCCTGAAGACATCAATGTTACATATCTTACGATTTGCCATTGATTTGCCTTGATTCTATACTTTTGGATGTGTGCTAAATGCTAGATTGCAGATCTTTGGACCTAAGGTGAGTTCTTAAAATCTCTATAACATTTGGACTTTGGGATTAAAATTGAATCTCTCATGTGTTTGACTTGAGTTTTTACATGCTTTCATAGAACACATTTTAATTGATGCTCTTAATGGGAAATGAATGAACATAGATTTTCTTTCATACAAGTTTATGTAAGTGAATGCTTATATTTAAACCTTAAGTAATTCTTGGTTCCAATATCAAATATCTCATTGAGTGATTGAGGGCATGGATTCATTCCTTGTTTACATGAAGAGTTAAATGCACCACTTTGTGGACTCACTTCATGTTTACTTGGAAAGTTAAATATTCCATGATTCAAACCCTCTTGCACTTATGAGTAGTATTGATTAGCAGTCTTAGATTACTTGTGATTGATCTAGATTGCTATCTTGGGTTATTGGACTCGCTAATCTGCCGGCCCCTCATTTCCACCCTGTGGTTGCAATCTCAGCGCCACATTAAAGGGGAGGGGTCTATAGGAAAGAAGCGTTAATTGTTCCACTTGGCAACCCTTTTGTGCTTTTTGGAACTCACTTGTTTTCTAGGGTGTGGACTCACTTTGAGTTTGTGTGAGGAGTTAAATGCACCACTTTGTGGACTCACCTCACATTTACTTGAAGGGTTAAATGCACCACTTTTAGTGCTTTTCAATACTTTTGATAGAGAATTACTTATTTTTTCATTTTTAGAAGGCCTGCTTGGGGATTTCATCACCTCAAAGGATGACCTTAACTCCCATGTTCCGGTGGAGTATAAATATTGGGAGGTGAATCCAAAGACACCTCTCTTGGGAATGAGTTAGATTTCACTCTTGGCTAAGCCTCAAAGAACTTTATACCTTTGAGAAGTGGAGGAGATTTGGGTTACCGTCTCCCCCCGGTTGTGTGATTTCTAATTCTTCTCATCTATGGATTTGTGCCTCACGTACCTTGCATATATCAAGGACTCCCTTTAGAAAAGCCATGTATATCCTTGTAGACAACTTGCTAGGATGTTGTTATGTTTTAAGTGCCTGCTAAAATATTCTCAAGAACATACACAAGTAGAGTCCTTAGGGAGTAGAAATACTAAGTCACTATTCCTGTTCATGCGCAAGGTTGCTTTGTCCCTTGCCCATTGCTTGAAGACTGTTTGCTTGAACTCCTTGATTGCTGTCTTATGTGCTTGATCAATGACATAAATCTGATCTACCTTTTTGTTTGTGATCTATTTTTCTATTTTCCTGTCATTCACCGTTAGAAACTGGTTGTCCTAAGTTAGGAATCGATCGATCTTTGCTTTGACTCATATTGTCTCTCATTAGTCTACCTTATCTCATTGTGCTCTTGTACCTTGCATTGCGATTGTCTTATCTCAGCTATTCTAGCCATCTCTTTTTGACAATTCATACCACGCTCATCTTGCATCTTGGTTGTTCTAGCCATTTATCTCCTTTCGTTATCTTTGAGACAAAGTCTAGCTTTATCCTGAATCTTTGCTCATTACATCTTTGTTTATGACTGTCACAACTCAAAGTGGTAAGACTTATCCCATTCAGAATACTGATCAAGATCGAAGTAAACCTCATAATCAAGACATGGATCATTCCGAATCTGTTGCAAAATCTGAACTTCGTGAGGAATCCTCACATTCTTCGTCATTCCAAGAGTATTACAATCCATTGTTTCAGATACAGTCTGACTTACTATTTCAAGAATATTATAACCCATTGTTTGAAGACCAGCAAGACTCTGAAGGGTCACTTTCTAAAATTAAACCTATTGATCCTTTTGAACCTACCAACTCTTTCACGATCTCTCATAATACTACCAACAAGATGGGAGATCCAAAACCTTCAAAGTTGGTTTTCAATCTCAGCTCTAACATGCCAAAACCTTCAAAGTTGGTTTTCAATCTCAGCTCTAACATACAAATGATCAAAGTCACTGAGAAGGCTATGACAGAAGCTCAACCGCCTTCCAGATTTGCTAGAAACAAACCTTGGATCTCTCACTGTGACATGATCATTGCTCCAGGGAGTGAGGATACTCCTAAACCCAAAACTCCCTTTGTCTTGCGAGGCCCTGCACCTCCCTCTTATAACTCCACAAAATCTCCAGCTTGTGCGAATGCTATCCCTCAATCTCATGCAAAGATTGTTCTCAAAGGTCCCGAACCTTCAACATCCAGACCAAAAATATCTATGGATAAAGTCCTCATTGAGGAAAATGTCCCCAAAGATCTTGATCTCAATCAGTTCCAATCTATGGTGGGTCATTTAACTTTGCCTCACTATTTGTGCTTTTCCAAAGAAGATGATCATTCCTTAAGCCATCTGCATAATGCTCTCTTGCACACTGAAGTTATGATAGGCCCCAAGAGTATCCCCCGTGTCCTCATTGATAATAATGCTGCCCTAAATACTTTCTCTACTAAGATGCTTACCCAAGCGACAGATAGTTTTGTTCCCGCCAATAGAGAATCCACTGAGTTCTATGATGCCAAGCTAAAAGAAATAGAAAAGAGCCTGAAGATCAAAGATATTGGCATGGGGGAATATCAGATTGAGTCCATCTTGTCACTAAAAACTCTCCCTCCATCTCCACATTCCTATGAGGAACCTTCTGAAGATGGATTTGGTATTAGCTATTAGAGCTATGAGCTTGACCAACCTAGCAGCAACTTGCACTCACATGCAGATTTAGATGATGAAGAAACACAGATTCAGCCTATGACACATCAAAGACCCTTGAATGATCAAAATTCTAATTCAGACTACTACAAAGAGTCTTATCTACCTTCTCAAGTGCTTCAAGAACATGATCTTGGTCCTCACCAGGAGGGTTTTATACACTCTACTGAACAGATTTCTACTACTGCAGCTACTACTGAATATGTCACTGCCTCTAATGGCACACATACTAATTGGGAGCAACTATTGGATGCTTCCTTTATCTTGGGTATGCCCTGGGGTATGCCTACTCTAGATTGTTCCACCACTTCTGCTATTGAACAAACTCCTATTGATGCCAACTCCAATGGCACACATACTAATTGGGAGCAATTGTTGGATGCTTCCCTCCTCTTGGGTATGCCTATTCCAGATTACTCTGCTGCTTCTACTACTGAACAAGATCCTACTATTGAAGAAACACTTCCTATGTTAGATGAAAACAATGAAGAAAGTCTACCTCCGACTATGTCTCTAGCTGAATGGGACTCCATATCAAATGCTACTACAGAAATACCAGTTGATGCTATGCACTTATATGCTAGTCTTAACAACTCAAAAAGAGGAGAAATTTATTATCCTCCAGATCAAGCTATTGATGATGATCCTTTCCATACTCCTATGGAGATCATTCCTATGGCTCCTAGGCCATCTACTCCAAGCTACACTCCTACTACTCCTGCAAATCATGGGTATGTAAGACCCCGTTCTGTTACAGCTTCATAGAATATTGGTAGATCTAGAATTGAACTGGTTCCTACTCGTGCACTCTTACCACCTGAAAGGGGACCTGACTCTTGGAATAGGTCATCTTGGTTAGGCTCACATAATATTCCTCCAAACTTATCTGACTCTTCTAAGATGACTCACAATCAACAACACTCTATGGAAGATTACTTTCTTGATCTACCTGATGCATTCATGAATGATGAGGATGATACTGATATATTTGCACTTGAGCCCATCCCATCGATTTCTCTTCCCTCTTCATCTCCCAAAAAAGTGGCCTGTCCACTTCCATCTCCATCTCTCCACCTAAACCAGTCATATAAGCCTCTTTCATCCACCATTCCTGAGTCTTTTGGAAGTAACTTGGATGTGCAACATAAAAGAAAAAATAATAAGAATCCACTTATATCTCAAGGTCACCATGTCCCATCTAATCAACATGTGACTCCAAAGAAAGAAAAAAGAAATAGAGGTGTTGAAAAGACCGCAAAGGTCCTCAAAGAGAAGAAGACAATCAAAAGCCAAAAAATAAATAAAAAATGGATCTTGAAATCCATCTTACAGGTGTTGTCATCAAAAGCACCTCAAAGTACAGAAGAAAAAGTTCAAAAGCTATGTGGATTCCAAAAAAAGGAAAATCAAAGTTGTCATTCGAGCTTCCAAAATTCTCATACTTCCCTCCATTCCATCGCCCTTGCCTCTCATACTTTACCCTCTTCACTCCATCTTGCCTTGTCCCAAAGTGCATATCAGCATCTCCTCATTGCTAATGACATGACTAAGAAAAATCTAGAATGTACTCTCCCTAAGCATTTAGAGCGTGGGAAATCTGACAAAGAGTTAAGATGTGTCCATGAGGATATTTGTGGGTCTCACTTAAGTGATCTTTCCTTGACTATGGATCTCTTGACTGTTGGACACTACTATTTGGTTCTCCTATTACTGCTACAACATCTGGTTCTGATTTTGCAACTTCTTAGCTGGCTACTACTACAAATGACTATGTTTCCAGAGATCACCACTGAAGGAGAGAAACTCAAAGAGCCCATCAACGCTCTTCATCTGAAGAAGTTCTACAACTGACATTCTCTATGTGCTCATGTACATATTTATTGATCCTGAAAAAAATCCTAAAAATTGATATATTGCAAAAAATCTTAAAAATTACAAAATGTCCTAAAAAAATGATCATCTTAGTGAAAACCTGGCAAACAGGCACTTTGATGTATCTATTATCCTGGTGAAAACCTGGTAAACAGACACCTTGATAATACAAAAAAAATAGAAAATTTCAAAAATACAAAAAAAAATACAAAATGTGAAAAATACAAAAAAATGAAATATTCAAAAAAATACAAAAAAATATAAAAAAGAGAAAAGTACAAAAAAATTGAAAAAGAGAAAAATGTGTCATTGATGAAAACCTGGTAAACAGGCATCATGGTAGAAAAAATAGAATCTCTGCCAAGATGGTGAAAACCTGGTAAACAGGTGCCTTTTGTTTCCTGAAGCTGCATCTCATCTCAGCATCTCTTGGCTCTTAGTTTACTGCTTTAGTTTCCTTCCTTTCCTGCTTTAGTTTGTTTTCCTGCTTTCCTGCTTTAGTTTATTTCCTGCTTTGGTTTGCTAGCTCATGCACTTGTGTTTGAGTTTTCCTTGACTCTTCATGGATTGGAACTGGGTCACACTTGGGGGCACCTGCCTGGTCTAGGGGGCATTGTCCTATCACTTTTGGAAACTCTTTTTTGAGCATCCGTCGCCAGTGGTTCTCACTACATTTTCCTACTGATACTTGGTTCGTGCTTCGATATCTTCTTGAGACTTTGTCTCTCACGATGGTCACCAGTGGTTTTCCACTGTGTCTGCCTACTATCACTATCCCATTGAGACTATGAATGTTGTTCACTTCTGATTTGACTTCAATCCTCTTGAACACAAACTTAAACTAAAACTAAAACTAAATGTGTGTTCCTTTGAGGCATGTTGAGCTTTGTTTTCTTTGAGTGCTTGTTTGTTTTCTTTTCTTTTTTGCTTTCTGTTTGTTGGTTTAGTTCCAATGATCCAAAGAATCTATATAAGAGGGGTGTCCATCTATAAGAGCCTCCATCTTGTATTGGATGGCCATGCGTACCTCGACTCCTTTTATATGGATGCTTTGGTGAGGTTGGTTCTTCTCCTTGTCTTTTGAGTGACTTGTTTTTGCTACTGGTGAAATTGTAAACGCTCATCCTGTTAAGTGAACGTAGGGGTCACTGTGAGCACTCTTTGGAAAAAGAAAGATCTCTCGCGTGTTTGGTGTGTCTATCGCAAGAGACATTCAGGTCATTCTAGCAAATGTACTTTGATGCTTATGTTAACTTTCTAAATTAAAAGGAATAGGTGTTCAGGTCATTCTGGCTTCTTGCGCCTTAATGCTTACACCTCATTCCGACAAATTTAAGACTTATATCATATTCATATTCTCATGTTGGGGAGAATTGTATGGCATCTTGCGATTGTCCCATGCTTAAACGAACTCAATGATGATAAATATGATGAGTCCAACAGCCGAGTCCGGAGGATTGCACTTGTTCATCCTAGGCCTGCATTTAGACTTGCATCTTTCATTCTAGGCTTGCATTTGGAGCACTTTCTTGTTGCTCTCTTGATTGCTTTCATATGGATCTGCTTCATCAAAGGTTCTCATCTTTTGTCCCAGTCTCATCTTGGCTGCATCTTTTTTCAGGATCGAAATCAAAATCTGACATCTCTAAGTGGCTCAAAATCACATTTTAAATATTGGACTCCTTCTGGATCGAATGCTTGTGTAGTCAGCCTTTTGGTGTCATCTTCCTCCTAGATCCTCATCTTTGCATCATGTTCTCAAATCTTTGCTTCTTTTCATCAAGTCAAATTTCATCAACCATGGTCAACCTAGTCAAACTTGGTCAACAAGACCTCTACTTTGCTCCGATTCGCTTCTGCAGCTTCGTGACTCTAGTCTAATTGCTTTTGCTCTGCAATCTCTTATTGTTTCTCATCCTTCTGACATGTCATCTTTTGATTTCACTCCCGAGGGGGTAGGATGATTACATCATTTGAATCTTGTCGAATCTATTCTTGAATCAGTTTGATTTGAATCATCAGTTTTCATTGCTTGGGGCATCTCGGTGTCTCACATTTGCTTATCTCATCATTTATCTTTTAGGTATCTGAGCAATCTAACTTGGATCCTCAAGGGCCAAGCTTCATTCTAGAGATGGTTCTTGAAATCTTTTTAGGTATTGGGGCAATCTAACCCTAATTCCTGGGAGTCAAGCTTCGTTCTGGAGATAGCTCTCAAAATCTCTTTTAGACCGTTATCTGGGCAATCTAACCTGGGTCTCAGAGGACTAAGCTTCATATTGGGGCAATCTAACCCTGATTCAGAGATAGTCCTAAATCTGCATCTTCATCAATTGGTATTGGGGCAATCTAACCCTGATTCTGGTTCTCTTCTAAGACCGTTGTCTTCACAATCTAACTTAGACTTCAGAAATTCTCATCATCTGTCACTTCAGACTATTCTTTGAATCAACGCATTGTTCGCACATCAATTCAAAGAGGGGAAAATGTAATACCCCAAAATTGGCACCTATTTAATTTCATCAATTTTGGTGCATTATCTCAATTTTACATCACCAAAGTCCTAGTTCCCTAGGCAATTTTCTCTCTCATATCTAACTTAATTTGACTTGATGTCAATTGCAAAGACCATAAATTGTAATAATCAAACACTAAAATTAATTCCTAAGTCTCTTTGACTTTATTAGCTAAATTTTCTCTATGATACATTAATTTAATTGTAAAGTCCTATGTGCTTTAAATTAAATTAAATCAAACCACCCCCTTTAGCTAATTACCCATCAAAAAGGAATTAATAATTACTTGATATTCGAATGGACACACTTTTTTGAATTGATAATTCTTGATATTCGAAAGGTCACCTGTGTGGCATTTTCCATTCTTTTTATTAAGTAATTCTTGCATTTTTGTCTCAATATGGGAATGAAGGGTCAGGAGTTTCAAATCAAGAAACTCTTCATTCCTCTCCTGAGCTTTTCTATTTAATGAGCCTCTTCTTCTCATTCAAAGAGAGCAATTTTTGAGAGCATCCTTACTATAGCTTTTTTTTAGTCTCATATCTCATTATTTTCAAAGCTCTTTTATTGCATTATCTAGTTTAATTTCTCATATTAGTGTAATTGCATTTCACATTTAGATTAAATTTGCTTACTTGTTCTTAGTCTAATATCATCTTTATTTCAAAATCAAATAAAAATCTGCATTTCATATTTCTTTCAAAGTTTTCTAGATTAATTGCATTCATTCTTAGCTTAGTTTCATTTTGCTCATATTTTCTTTCAAATCCTCCATTGTTAAATTGGTCTCCCGGCTGTTGGCTCTTGTTCTGAGAGTATTCAAACACCCCATTCACATAGGAGGCAACAGGTCGCCTCACCATGGAATTTGGATTGAGTTCTTCATACTCTCTCTTGAATTCTATCAAGTGAATAATGACCATGTTGTGTTGTGCCTGATTTAGAGGTCACATTTAGTCACATACAGATACTTCTATTAAGGTTATTAAAAATGGTGTTGTTACTTCCAATGTTAAACCTATTGAAAATCAACACAAAAATTGTGTGCTTATGCTATCGAAATATCCTTGTCAAGATCAAAGCCTTCCATCCTCTTGTTCTACCACTCCATGTTCTCTTCCACTTTCTCCTCTTCCTAAGTTTTTTCAAGCTTTGAACAATCCTATCAAAGAAGGTGCTCATATTCAAGATGTCCACAATCATATTGAAAATCCTAATGCACACTCTAAAGATGTTGATGTCCTTGGTTGTAACATAGATGATGATATACTTATTGATTATCCTTTTGCATTTTCCATGTCCATCCTTGGACCTCCACAAATACTAAGGGCTTCATGTTTTCCTTCCATCTTGGGCCCTTATGTACCTTCACTTTCCCCTCCTACCTCTCCCAATTCATCATCCATCTTAGGTCCTTACATCCCTCCATCTCCTATCTTTCCTCAATATCAACATAGATGCATAACCTTGAATCCTTTTCATCCACCCACCCATCTAAACCAGTCATATCCTCCCTCTTCTTCCACAAGTCCCAAGTCTTTTGGAAGTAACTTGAATGTTCAATACAAGAAAAAGAAGCAATACAAGAATCCATCAAAAAAAGAAGATCACCATGTCTCCTCTAATCGACATGGAGGCATAAAGTCAAAAGAGATATCTAAGAAAAAAAATACAAGACAAGTATGGGTTTCAAAATCCATCATTAAAGATATTATCTCTAGATCATCAAAAAGAAATGAAAACCCTATGACTATATGGATTCCAAAGTCTCTCTTGAAAGAGTTTGGTGTTGAGCAACAAGTGCGGTTGACATTCAAGCTTCCAAAGGCTTCCACTTCATCTTCTTCCAAAAATATTCTTCCATTCTATGTGCATAAACCACAACCTCTACTATCCATTCACCATATTCCTTCACGTATTCTTTCATTCACGATTCCTATATCCTCTCGCCACCCTTCAAGGTGTGTATTGATGTTGATCTTGCCTTTGTTTCCATCTACCCTTTTACACTCCTTCTATCATTTTTCCTCATTTGTCTATTCCTCCTATCTTCCAACCTCACTCGCTTTACATAAAACCTTATCCTCCATTTTTCTCTTTCATCTCCCTTTCCCTATCAGCATCTTTGAGAATATGATTTTGAATCCTTGGCATATCATGGTTTATCCTTTCAAGGAGCATTATCTAAAGAGCTTGCCTTCTTCCATAAAAAAAATTAAAAAAAAATAAAAAATAAAAAAAATTGAAAATGTGCCTTGGTGAGAATCTAGAAACAAGCGCCTTGGTAGAAAAAGTAAAGATAAATAGATTCATCCTATGGTGAAAACCACTCCCTTGTGGAACCTTGGATAAGTATAGTGATGAAAACTTTGCAATTAGGCATCATGTGTAGTTCTTCTACATATTTCATCCATTCCATCTTCTCTCTTTGATCTATACACGAACATTTGGCTATCTTGTGAGCTATCTTATGATGATTTTTCTTTCATTCCTTTTCTATTTAGCTTGCATATTTATTTTCCTCCATTCATTCTAGCCTTTCACTATCCTTTTCCCTTTTGGTCTTGATCTAATAAAAAAAGAGTAGAACATGATGCTTTGAAACCTCTTGACATGTCTACTCCTTTGGACTACATCCTATCCTTCTTTGGCATTACGCTTTTGTGACTTATCCTATGCTGACCTTTCATTTCTTGTCCAAATGTGCTTTACATGACAATTTTTCTCTAGCTTGGGTACTATTGAGGAGTTTACCCTTGAGGATTTCTTCCCTTCATTATCCTTCATTCTCTTGTCTTCCATCTTTTCCACTAGCTTGCTAATCCCTCTTATTCTTCACCTTTCTAGACATTGGGACTACACAATGTGATCTTTCTTGAGAGTTCGATGCCCATTCTATCCAGGGGCATCATTTATACATACTAATTAGTACTGTCTATTGAGGTTGAAATCCCATCACTAAAAATTAGAATGCATGGTCTAGTAACTGATGATGACTACAGAGTGTCTAGGTTGCAAGAACTTTAACTACTAGATGAGCACAGACAAGGAACATATGATCATCTCATAGTATATTAGAAGAGAATGTCTAGAGGCTACAACAAGAAAGTCAAACACAGAGAATTTTAGGTTGGCGATCTAGTCTTGAGAGAGAATCCTAAAACCAATCACATCAAGAATGCAAGGGGAATTTTGAACCCAACTGGATAGGTCCCTTTGTAATCACTACTACTTTTGGCTCTAGTACCTATCAACTCTCAATGACTAAAGGAAAATAGCTCTGAGAACCAATCAACATTCTCCATCTGAAGAAATTCTATGCCTAAGGCATTCAATGTATGGTAAAATGTCCTAATTTTTTTTTTGAAAATCTGACAAAGTCTTGAAAAAATGAACATCTTGGTGAAAACCTGGCAATAGGCACCTTGATGATTCACAAAAAAAATACAAAAAATATCAAAAAATTAAAAAAATGAAAAATACAAAAAAATGAGAAAATGAAAAGTGTCGTGATGAAAACCTGAAGACAGGTGCCTTGGTAGCAAAAATAGAATCTCTGCCAAGATGGTGGAAACCTAACAAATGGGTGCCACTTGTTTTAAAATACTCCAACTATCAGTGCAATCTTGGTCTTTCCTAGCTTTCATTCTGCTTTAGTCTGTATATATCCTTGTTTCAATCAAGTTAGTCTATACACCAATCAACTCAAACATTTGTATCCTATCAATGTTCACACTTGGAGGCAGTCAATGTCATATCCTATGGCCTCCACTACATCTTAGATGAGTCATATCCAGTCAAAGTCCTTTGAAGCTTCATTTGAGTCTATCTGTCTGTCTCCTCTCCAGAAAAGATTTTGCATCTACAACAACGCAATCAAACATCAAACACAAACTAAAAACAATATATGCTTCTTCATGTTTTTATCTCCTTGTATGCTTACTGATTTGCATTGAGATTTTTGCATATTGTGTCCTTTGATCTCTTCGATGATGTCCTTTATAGGTTTTAGAGAGTGATGACTGGGGGCATAATCTTTTCTTTGTCTTCTACTTGTATGTGAAAATCTAACAACTTTGGAAATTCTAGATTGAAATGGTGTCCATCTGTAAGAGCCTCTATGTCGTATTGGATGGCCATGAGTACCTCGACCATTGATACCTAGAAAATTCAAGGAAGTTTGATCTAACTATTGTCTTTTTGAGTATGTTCTTTCTCCTACTATGAAACATGATCTTACCTAAGGATGTGAATGATAAAAGGTTACTATAGGTAATTCATAATGGATTTGGAATGATCTCTTGATTGCTTGATGTGTTTGTAATGCAAGGCATATCTAGGTCATCAGGACATTTATGTTATGATGCTTATACAAATTGCTATATCAAAATGGACATGATATTCAGGTCATCCTGGCGTTTGTGCCTTGGTGCTTATATCTAATCTAACATTCTGAAAATAAAATCGATATTCATATGTCCATGGTTACCTAACTAGTGGGTGTTGTATTGATTCCTATGCATACAAATCAATATTCATATGTCTATGGTTTTATAACTAGTGGGCATTGTATTGATTTATCTGGTTACCTAAAAGTTCAATGATGAGAATGAATCAACACGTGATCAGTGACTAGGTCCTAGGTCCTAGGTTTGCATTTCATTCTACATTTTATTTTGCACTTTGCATGATCCCACAAATTGCTTAAACACTTAAACGATTCTTCAAAACCAAAAATGCTAAACATGACACAAGGACTGAGCATTGTATGAAGGTTCCTCCAATGAAATAGCAAGTAGAATCCTTTTTCATGATCAAAATCAAAATCTAAGATCATTTATATTGTAAAATACTTACATAATTGACCTTCTAATCATCAAAGAAATCCAGAATTCAACTTAACTGATTATCTTACATCAAACTATCAAAATTTCAACTTGGTCAACTATGGTCAACTCATGGTTTAACCTAGTCAAACTTGGTCTCCAAGACCTATAAACGATGTAGAACACATTCTCGAACGTGTATAACCACTTCTCAAATAAATTATCATGCTTCTAAACCATTCAACACTGACTTTTCTTGTTAGATTTCAATTTTAATCTTAAAGGGGGCATGGTATTGCACATCATTCAAGTTTGTAAATATAAATTTGTAATCAATCTTTCCTCAGTAATCAAGATGACAACCACATCTAGTTGTTGACTCATCAAAAGTCCTCGTCGCTTGGGGAAAATCTAGCATCACTTGGGGCATATCAAATTCATCTCGTATCCTAAATCTATCTTGTAAATTGTACCAGCTTTTCGTAACCATCGGTTCATTAGTGTTATTTCCTTGGTTCTTCATAGCTGATGGGTTCAGGATGTGATACCAATATGATTCATACAAGGACATTCAAGTTTGGAATCAGTCACTCACTTCTTCAAAATCATAAGGTTCAGAATCAGGCATTTTGACACTTTTTCATAATCACCGATTCATTGTTGTTATAGTTAACACTATCTTTGGTAATTCAAGACCTAACATCTTCAAATATTTCAATCAGTTTCTGTCTCAGAATTGGTTAATCTTTCAAATCTATTTCATACATCTTTATCATACATAAATTATTCTTTGAACCACTGTGCTAGCATCATCTCGATTCCTAGTCATCCTGGACCTGGGTCGGTATCTCTTTTTCAAATCTTTCAATCGGTTTCTGGCTCTAAATCGGTTCATCTTTCAAATCAGTTTCAATCTCAAACATCTTTATCATACACAGACTATCTTTGAACCACTGTGCTTCACACAGTAATTCAAAGAGGGGCAAAATGTAATACCCCAAAAATGGGCTATAGGTTCATTAACCTCCTACATCTTCAAATAAAATGAAATCGACATCAAAAGTCCTAACCTAAGGCACATCTTCACATCGAATTCCTAATTGATTTTATCTTAATTCTTCATCGGGGAATATTCCTAGAAATATTCCTAATTTATCTAATTATTTTTAATTAAATATTACTTGATGATAAATGTTACTATTTATCCTAAAGTTGATTAATTGAATATGATGAATATTTAATTAATTAATTTAATTCTACCACTTAATTATTTAATTAGATTTAATTGCATTTATTCCTAATTAATATTATTTTTATTTTGACAATAAATCAAAATTCCTACAAACAATCAATTGGATATTTATTTAATTGATTTAAAATCAAAGTTGTCAAATTTAATGATTTAATTGGAATAAAGTTTGATTTAATAATTGATTAACCCATAAATCAATTATTTTAATTTTAAAATCAGTTAAGTGGAAAATAAATCACTTTATTTTGAAAATTAATTCATATTAAATCATGCAAAATCACAAAAGCAGTCAACTTTAAAACAATTGCTAATTTCAATTTGTAAACTTTCTAAAAACTCAACATCTAATGATGAGTTGAAAAAAAAACAAAAAAAAAAACTAAAGCTCTATTTTGAGATAAAAATTGCTTTTGCATGATTTTATGAATTAAATATTCTTAGTTTCTTGTTAACTCAAAAATCAACCTGAGTTTACCAAGAGTGATTTATGGTTTCTCTTGCATCCTCAAAGCCCTGGATTTCTATAAAATCAAGGCTTTAGCTCTTCTAAAATCATCTCTTGAATTTGTACAATTACTCTAGCGAATTGACATATGAAGAATCAAGCACTTGTGACCGGCGAATTTGTGAGATCATTCATAATTTTCATAGTTTTTGCATAGTTTTTCATATCATTTAGTATATCATTGTTAGATACTTTTACACATCAAGTTCATACATTCTAGATCAATTTCATACATTCTAGCTTAGATTCATATCTATTTTTCATCCTATTGCATCAAAAAATCCACAAAATAGATTAGTTTGCATTCATATTTCATTGTTTTCATCATCTTAAATCCTTCATTTAGGTGTTGGATTGTCACTAATCTCAATTTCAATCTGAGAACATCATACTCACACCTACTAGAAAGCAGTAAATCACTTGGTTAGCATAGTTTCAATTACTTGCAGATTTCCATTTTTGCTAACCTCTAATATTTTACTGAAGTGTTGTGTCTATAGCTAGGTACAAAATTCACACACACACCTAGAACTAATCCAGAGATTACTAAATTATTCTATGAAATAGATAGTGATTTGTATAATGGAAGCTCTATTAAGGAAATCTTAGAAGAACCTACAACTGAAGTAAGAACTGAGACAGTGACACCTAATAGGAATCTATCAAGGAATCATCTTGTTGAGCATATTATTGGAAGCATAGACAGAGGAATCTTGACATGAAATAAGGTACAAGAATAGTTGTGTTTAATTTCTCTAATGGTGCCTAAATTTACTAGTGAAACCTATGAAGATGAACATTGGTTTAAATCTATGAAGGAAGAACTAGATCAAATTGAAAATAACACGACTTGGGAATTGGTCACTAGGCCTAAAGATAAGAATGTTATAGGAACAAATTGGGTATTCAGAAACAAAATGAATGAACAATGAAAAGTTGTAAGGAATAAATCAAGATTGGTATGTAAAGGATACTCACAGCAAAAAGGAATTGACTATGAAGAAACTTTTGCACCTATAGCAAGAATTGTAGTAAGAATATTTTTAGCTTATGCAGCCTATAAGAAATTCAAAGTGTATCAGATGGATGTAAAGTCAGCATTTCTAAATGGAGAGTTAGAAGAAGAAGTCTACATTGAGCAGCGTGAAGGTTTTCCTTTAACTAAAGAAAGAGATATGGTATGTAAAATAAATGAAGCTTTATATGGACTTAAACAAGCACCTAGAACTTGGTATGCAAGATTGGATAAGTATTTGCTAAAATTAGGATTTACTAAAGACATAACAAATAACAACTTGTACACAAAGGAAATTGAAAATGGTTTGTTAGTTGTTATTTTTGTTGATGATATTATCTTTGGAGGAGAAGATGAAGCTAGTGATAAATTTGCAGATGAAATGAAGACTAAATTTGAAATGAGTGTGATTGGTGAGATGAAATATTTCTTAGGATTGCAAATAACACAGAATAGTGATGACATCTTTTTAAGTCAGATAAAGTATTTAAATGAATTATTGAAGAGATTTGGAATGGAGAACTGTAAAATTGTTGGAACACCTATGGTACCTAGACAAAATTTATCTAGTGCAGATGAATCTCTTGCAGTTGAACATAAAAAATATAGATCTATGATTGGAGGTTTGTAATATTTAACTCATACAAGACTAGATATATCACATGTGATTGGAAATGTTGTAATATTTCAAGTTGATCCCAGAGAATCAAATTATGCAGTAGTAAAAAGGATAGTAAGGTACTTAAGGGGCACAATTGAATATGGATTGTGGTATGAAAAATATGATGACTTTACCCTATGTACATATACATATGCAGATTGAGGAGGTAGTATTGATGAAAAAAAGAGAACAAGTGGTGGAGCATTTTTCCTTGGAGGAAGATTGGTTTCTTGGCTAAGAAAGAAGAAAAATTGTATTTCAGAGAGAATAGAAGAAGTAGAGTATGTAGCAACAAAAAATAATTATAATCAGATAATTTGGATGAAACAAATGTTGAAGGATATTGGAATAAAATTTGTTGAACCTGTTGTTATGTATTGTGATAACACCAACATAGTCAAAATGTCTAATTATCTTGTACTACATTCTAAGACAAAGCATATAGAAATAAAGTATCATGTAGTGAGAGAGAAAGTGGAAGAAAAAGAAGTCAAAATTGAGTATATAAGTACAAAAGAGTAGATTGCAAACATATTTACAAAACCTTTGCCTAAGGATACATTTGAGTATTTGAGAGGTATGCTTGGGGTTATGCCCCAACCTACTTTTGAGAAGTGATGTAGATTGTTGCATCAGTTGAGTAGTATATGGGCCTTATCTTTCTTTTGGAATGGATGTTCGTACTTCCTCTATGGGGGAGTATGTGTTTATGAGCTGAGTCATGAGGACTCTAGTAGATGTATTTTCTGAAAAGTGTCCTTTGACATTGAAGTTGTTGTTGACATAGTGATGAAGCATTTGTTATTGATGTCAATGGGGGAGAAGGATACATGAAAAACCATCTATTAAAGAGAATCTGAGGGAGAAGGTTATAAGAAATATAAAATGAAAAACTAAAAGAATTGAATAGGAAAATGAATAAAGATTTGATTGATGAAGTGGACTTGAAAGTATTTTCAGAGAAGCAATGTTGCAGTGTTGATATTCATGGAACTTGGATGTTTTTTCATCTATGTTTCCATAAATACCAATGGGGGAGATTGTTAGGCATGAATGCTGAATATATCCTATGAGGGAGTATTCATAGTCATTCTATACAAGTTATTGTTGCATTCATGACTGTGATTGTCATTGATGTCAACATAGTGATCTACTGAAGTTTAGCAGTGTAGCAAATAGTGTTTGAGTTAGCGCACATGGGATATTGAAGATAAAGCTATGTGGAGTTCAAGACTTACTCTATGATGTTCTATAATATCATGGTTAAGAGTGCATAAGGAAATTCATCTATTCATGATAGTTATGTGTAATTCAGTGGAAGCAGTATTCCAGCAGTGTTCCTGAGTAGCAGTTTATGGAATTAGATGATATCTTCTAATCAGGATAGAATCTAAGCATGTGAAGTTGTAAAAATGTTGAAGACATGCTGATTGTGACATGGACATGAAAACAAGGTCAGAGGTCACACAAGTGAAGAGTTATCTTAATTGGAAGCTGACAGTTTTATGTAATTATGGAATTTTTATGTAACATGTAGAGGATTTTATTTTGTAATTGATATGCCAAATCATTTGTAATTATTTGAGTGTGGTATAAAGGAAGGAATTTTTTCCTTATTTTAATGTGTAATTGAATTGTAATATTGTTAAATAGAATTATGGAATTGTGCAATACTTGTTGAAGGAGGATAGGCGAAGTATAGAGATTTGGTATTGAGATTTGATGAAGCAATTGGTGCAGTTTGTCATAGTTAGAGGAAAAGTGATAAGTTGTTGAGATCAAAAATATTTTGATATTATTCTATTGAATAATAGAGAGATCAGTTGGATAGTGTGTTAAGTGATCTTGCCCTTGATGTTGTTTGGATAGTGGGTCCTTTTGTCTTCCATAACTCCTAATAGGGTTAGAATCTTTTAGCAAAGATTCAAAGTCTCCTAGTAGGAACTGATATGTACTAAATGTATTTCATATGAATCCTAATAGAGTCCATCCTCTCACAAGGAAATTTCATATTAGTGCATCTTTTGTGGGAATCATTCCCACTGGGGTTTACTCTTTGATCAAGAGGTTCCCTAGTCAACATATCTTGTGTTATTGTGTTGTTGTGTATGTATATCTTTCTATGGTTGTTGATTACATTTATTACATGGTTAAATTTTGTTAAAGAAGATAAAAGTTGTATTTATCTGATAACTGATTCACCCCCCCTCTTAGTTATCTTGGTGGAATTTACTTTCTAACAGTTATAGCTACCAAAATAGTGGCTGCGGACATACTATTCACTCTGTTAGCATGATGGAACTTGTAACCAAGTATCATTGCCATGAGCTTGATAGCCTTCTCCTCAATGGGCTCAATTTTCATGTCATGCTTATCACTACAGGACTTACAAGCTTGCTCCACTTATTTCCTAATATCCTTACCAGTAGGAAGAATGGCGCCAGTCTTGGATAGTCCTGTCATCTCATAAATGTGATCTGAAGTAATGCAAACTGGAATTTCTCCTATCCAAATAGGTCATCATTAATTGTGCTTTGTAGGATTTTGATCCATTTAGACTCATAGAACTCATATGATGTTGCATACTCAATAATCGGGTGATTTGCAAGGTGCGCGAACTCATCCATGAATGTCATGTCTAGTTTCATCATTGACTCTAAGTGAGACCTAATCCTATCCAATCCTATAGGTTCCTTCTTGTAATATATGTATGCACATATATCTTCTATGTGCATTAATACCATCAGAGTTCTATGAAATGCTCCTTCTAGGTCATCTAGGATTCAGTTAAAAGGACACTTCTTAAAAATATATCTCTTCCTTTCAGTAACATCAAACACAACTAGAGTGGCCATTAATTAATCAACACTTAAATAGGTTTCCAAAGGGTTTTTGAATAGTCACATCTAAACAAGGGTTTCTAGAGCTAATCTAGCTCCCCCTATGACCATGAGGGTCATTCATCCAGAAGTAGAAGGTGTGTCCATTACAGATGCATCCACTACATATTCATCAACATTATCTTTCTTTACTTCCATCCAAATCTTAATCGCATCTTCTGTAGCTTTCACAAACTTGACTTCTCCTAATTCATCCAATATTGATCCTTGAGACTTTTTAGGGCTTTCTTGTCTTTGCACTTTTGATCTGTAGAACTTTGAGATGTATCTAGCCTTGTTATAAGAGTGACAAATAATTGGAGGCATTATATTCCTTGATGCATTGATGTGGGTTACCTTGCTGCATTGTCTAGTAGTGTGACCATTGTAATTGCATATCTGACATGTAATGTTCAAAGGATTTCTAAAACTTTGTTGCAGATGATTTTTCTGATTTTTTTTGAGTCTGATTTCTTTGATTTGATCTACAATTCATAGCTCTATGACCAAATTTATTGCATGAATAACAATAACCATTGAAAAGTCTTACCTCTTTAAAATCTTAGATACACACTATATCTGCAAAGGTGAACTTTTGCTATGACACTTCTTGTCTAATTAGTTCCTTTTGTGTGTTGATGCTTTAACTTCTTGTAAAGCTTTATATCATACTCATTTCTCTTCACATACTTTGCATACCTCTTCTCTTCTATCTCATCTTGTATTAACTCATCATCATCAAATACAAAAGAGCATGTCTTATATATAGGCCCAACCAAAGCTATTTACTAAGTCAGCCTATAATCGATTACATACAATGTGTTAGTCCATTTTTTTGTCATAGAAAAATCCCTTGAAAATGAACTATTTTCTCTACAGAGTTTTGTGAAGTTGTCCTGCCCTACCTACAAGCTTGTTTTAGTGTGTGAAGAAGATCCATAATGTTTTATAGCTTGTGATATTAGCCCTGTGTTCTTCAATGTGTCACCTTGCTCCAATCAAGATCACATCTTCTAATTTGCAAAGAATCCAGGTGAATTGCTATGCCCTAGCTATAACATAGTTTTAACTTGCAAGCTTAGTATGTGATGTCTCATGGCTTGTGCTCTTAGCATATGATAGTTCATTGTGTTTCCATTTTCCAAGGTTTGGCTAAGAGTGCATGTCCTAAAGTGTTGAAACCAAGAAAATATCTAGGTTTCAAGGTTTGTAGGAAATAGCTTGTTTCATGTCACAGGGTTTCAAAAAATGCTTAAGTATAAAAACCCTTGATGTTTTCTGTTTCCTTGTCACCTTTTGTAAATGTGAAAACCTTGGTTGTTTTCAACACTTCGTGTGCTCACAATTCTTCTCTGGCGTTAGCATTTTCTATGTGCGCTACTACGACCGGTGTGGCCTAGTTCTTCATGAGGATCAATCACTTGATCTCGGGTTTTTTGTGCAGTTAAGACTTTTATTCAATGATTGAGCAACTATGTACCTGCAGGATCCCTTGATTCTGGTGGTGAGGTGCATTTGTTTTGGTGACTTGGCATTGTCCTCAGTCAGGTGGTCACGCATCCCTAGCGGCTAGTTCCTTAGCCTTCGATGATTTAGTGAGCGATTTGTGTTGCATTTGGTAGTCTCGGTTCTTTAGCAGTTAAAGCTTAGTCATCATCTATGGTTGTCATTTATTTGTAGGGTGAAGATAGATGATGTTTATCCTCACACCTTTGCGATAGCCATTAGATTTTTCTTGTGTTAGTATGCAGTGGGTCCATTTTCCAACTGTGCGCACATGGCCATTATTGATTGGTTGAGATTCAGGTGATGCAGTGGCTGACAGGACCATGGTTATTAAAGGAGAATTCGGTAGGGGGCCCGCTCTTTGCAATGTGGTAGTTTCTGATTTGATAGAGGTTAATGATGTGTCAGCGAGGATAGGCATGCAGTTAGAGAGATTTAGATCAATAGTTGGCATATGTTTGCATGGAATATTCTTTCCCCATGTGATCATGCACCCACCATTTGATTAGATGTTGATAGGTAGTGGGTTTGTTGCCACGCAAGCACAAATGTCAACTTCTTATTGGTTACTAGGTAGTGACATGGAATTTGATGTAGGTTCCAGTCTTCAATTTCATAAGATCAATAGCTGGCGTAAAGGCGCAAGGAATATTCATCCTCTATCAGGTCATGCAACATCTATTGATTTGGTATCAGACTGAAAAGGATTGTAGTGGGTCCATTTGCTAGACGTATGCAAATGGCAGGTTTTCATTGGTCAAGTACAGTGAGTTGGACATTCTATCAGTGGGACCTAGTTTGCAGTAGATTCATGATCTACGGTGGGTACATGATCTTAAGGAATCTTTTGAGCCCTTAAGATCTCACGCCGACTATCTGATTTTCCAGCAAGCTTAAGCTGATGTCACGAGGGGTCCGAATTGCCAAGTCATATTGGATGTCAGGTGTTGCAGAGTTGTTATATTTTGATTGGTCAATGGTGGTGATGTGGATCTTGTCAGTGGGACAAAGGCCTTCTACCTATGGGGTGAGATTAAAGTTCATCTTGATCATGTGGTCATCATTGTACCGTTGGGGTAAGATGCATGATATTTAGGGCAACATTTTAGTGACAGCCGTGGATTTTGTTTAAGAGATGGGGACCACCTGGTGGGTCCTCTATTGCTGATTCATTATGACTTGGGTGAGTATTTTGATGGCACATGGATCCAGGTGGGCCTAAGTTTCCTACAGTCACTAAATCACTAAAGATAACTACGGTTACGGATGATGTCTGGTGATTTCTTGACTAAGGCATAAATGTAACCAGGATTCCTGTTGGATTAAATTTGAAGCCTGGGAAAGATGAGAATCTAATGGTCATGTTTTAAAGTTGATCTTAGTTTGATTTCCAACTGTTGATTTTCTACTGGCGCCATGAAGGTAGCCATTTCTTCCAGGATTTGAATATTTTAAGGGTTTTCAATGACAGGAAGGATTGGAATTTAATGCTTAAGCAGCTGGATCTGGTAGATTTGATTGTGTCAACTACTGTGGCATGGTCTAGAGGGTGAGATGATTAACTATAGAGGGTTTTTACATTGAAGATGTAGGTAACCAGTTGCTCGAGGCATGTTGCAGGTGAATAATGAAACTGATAAGCATGGTGAAATCATGGTCTTTAGTCAATTTTTCAGAGAATTATCATTAATGAAGATCAATTTTGGATATGATCTGATCAAGTTGCTTGGTTTTCCCTCCATTGTAATAAATTCTGATTGATCTTAGTTGGTTTGGTGGGTGGAAACCCTAACCCTAGTCATCTGAAGCTTGTTGCATCCTATTTTGGGATTCCAAGATGACTAGTGGTATATATTGTAGGATTTTTTCTATAATAGGTTGTTGATGGTATTATATTGATAGTCAATGTAAAGACTGAACAAGGAGAGCTTGGATTTAGGGTTTGTTTCTCAGCATTTTGTTGTCTTGATAATGTATTGATTCTACAAATTTTAATGAGAATGCATTTGAATTCCAATCTCAGATTTATGTTTATCTTCCTATTTTGATCTTGGGCTCATATATGTTAATGTCACAAAGTGAGTTAGCATATGGTAAACAATGAGTATTCTAAAATTATCTTTGAGTTCCTAAAAAAGTTAGGATTAAAGTCTTTAAGGTAGTTTTAGTGAGTTCATGGTTGGATAGGAATTTGATGATCAGGTTTGGGAGTGAGAGGGATAATAGGCAAAGCACTTATTCTGAGTTCAAGTGTGTTTGAGTTAGGGTTTTTAGTTGATGTATGTTATTAAGTGACTCTATGCTCTTAGTTAAGGCACTGGTCCATTCTCTGGAAGCAGTCCATCATCATCAATCACACACATAAATGATAAAATCTTTAAATCAGTTAGTAAGGGGTATACATGTATAATATTTAGTGATTCCTTTGAAGAAGTGAATCAAGGGTGCACCCGCCTGAGCATTTTGCTCAAAGTGTAGGAGGATCTCTTTGATACTTGTTAATTGGACCTTTTCCTTGTAGACTTTGGAGTGGTGATAGAGTTAGTGACATTAAGTTGTCAATCATAGTGTAAACCTGCAAGTAGAAAGAGAAGGGGAACCAACCTAATGGTGACTCCGCTAGGGAGAACAACAACAAAGAAATACATCTATTAGAATCTTTGGTTGTCTAGATTGATTTGCCCCATCTGAGCCACCAACAAAATGGTGACTCTGGTAGGGAAGAAGTAAAAGATAGCAAGTTTCTTGCTTGGCTGGATCATCCCAGAGTCTTGGTTAAAGATATAGATTCAAAAGTAAAAACAAAGAATTTGCTAACATCTTCTCACTAAGTGTTGAGTGGCAACTCTGAATTCTCTATTTGATCAGTGCAGTCCTGATAAATAGTGTGAGATCCTGGTGAAGTTTTGATTGATTGGAAAAAGTAAAAAAAAATAAAGACAAGTTCAAAATATCTTCCTCTTCAAGGAGGTGGCGACTCTACAAAGAAAAGAACCTAATGGAGCTGAATGGTGAGCTCTAGATCTACCATGCCTTCCAATTAACAAGTTCAGTTCCTGTTGCAGAGCTTCTAGGTAATTTGGTTTTCATATACCTTCTTTTATGAAAATTAGTTGTAAAGAAATATTTCCCTATCAAGTGTTAAGCACTACTGTAAAGGGATAAGTAGTAGTGGGAAGTTCCTTATGGAGGAATATAGGCCCTTTTGTTTTGATGGCATTGAAGGTGCCCCTAATGAGTTCTCTACTAAGGATGGGGAGTGTTTGCCTAGATTCATGGCTGATGGATCTGTTTTGGCAAGCCAGCATATATATGATGTCATGGGTCTTTTTGGTGAGATGGATGTTGAACATGAAGATTTTATCATGAGGTTATTTGTGAAAACTTTATCACATGGTGCAAGGGATTGGTTTGTGTCCTTCCCTTCATGTTCAATCCCTTCTTGGGATGTATTGAGAGAAACATTTAATTTGTACTTTGATGAAGGAGCAGACATGGATGGGTATGAAGAGAATAATGAAGACCAGATATAGGACATTAGTGTCTCTATTGATCCCATCATGAGTGATACTAACTATGAAAATCTTCTCATCAAGATAGCTACTCTCAAGAAGAAACTGGTAGAGAAAAAAGATGAGATCTGGCAGTTAGTGGAGGACAAGAGATTGAGAAGACTGGTGGTTCCTTATGTTGATCATGAGGATGCCAGTGTTTTTGATGTTGAGTCT
Organism: Chamaecyparis obtusa; assembly: GCA_027943335.1. Classification (NCBI taxonomy): domain Eukaryota; kingdom Viridiplantae; phylum Streptophyta; class Pinopsida; order Cupressales; family Cupressaceae; genus Chamaecyparis; species Chamaecyparis obtusa. The sequence continues at coordinate 2,762,685 of BSBK01001155.1, read as the reverse complement.
CATTATGTAGAAAGTGTTGACTATGAAGCTGATGTTGAGGTCAGTGCATATGAGAATGCTGAAGATGAATCTAAAATTGATAACATTTCCATTTTGCCTACAAATTTTTCTTCTTCTCAATATCAGGGTTCTTGTTTCTTGTCCCGGTTTGATGATGTTTTGTGTGAAGGGAAGAATATTGAATATGATGCAGATGATGATTCCTATATTGATTTATTCACACAAGATGATATAAAGCTAGAAATTTTCATCCTTGTCTCTGATAGGGATGATGTTTGTAGCACTAGGGGTAAAGCTGAGGAAGATGAAGATAAGGCCCAAAGTCCATTGAGTAGTGAAAAGATTTCAGCACTCTTGGCTGAAGAATTTCAGAGGTATGCACCTATTATGGATTTTGAGTTGCAACTCCCCTTTGACATTTCCTTTGACATTGATAATGAGGCCAGTGTTCAAAGTGATCAAGATGACCCATGTACACTAGAGCCCTTCTTATGTGGCGACTCGGCAAAAGAAGAGGTTGAAGGTCATGAAAGTGTGTTTTCCTATCATAAGAATTTGATTGATGAGAAATTTTCTTGCTCATATCCTTTTTCTTCTTTTGATAAATGTGATAGTGATGGTGATAGTGTTGAGGACATTGTCTTCAATGATTGGGATAGGAGTTCTTTTGATGAAAATGATGATACAGATCAAATGTCCCACTGTCACAGTATTTTTGAAGAAGACCTTCACTTGGTTCATGATCCAGTTCATGAAGACATCATAGAGGAACCAAGTTTCTCAATGGCTGAGGCAATGGATGAAAGCAAATCAGAGGATCCAAGTCCTTTTCAGCTAGGTATCTTTGGGGTAATGCATGATAATCAATATGTTTTATTTTCTGATGCATTACTAGGTGAAATTTTTGTTTCCAGTCATCAAGAAGAATTAAGTGATGCTCCTTACTTCTTGGAATATGAGTATGAGTGTAATAATTATGACTGGAAGAACAGGGGTAGTGATCAGTCCAATTTCATTTTTCAGCCCATGAATATTCACATATGTTGGCAACAAGATGATCATGAAATTTGCAAGTGGTTGGTCACATATGTAGATGAAAATCAAACCTTTGATTCTGGAGGGTCACTGATTTTATTTTGGTGGCCTGAGGCCATCAAGTAAAGTTGTAATTCTTGTAAATTATGTAAATATTTTCCTTTCTTGTTGTGTGTTTCCCTTCCCGTTTCCGTGGTTCAGTTGCTAGTTTTTGGGTTCCCTTGTTTTCATCGAGTAGATGGTCTGCTCTCCCAAAAATCCTAAATTATTGCCATGCCTGCAAGAGGCATGCATCCCCAGATAGAGCCACTACTAGTCCATTTTCCTGTCATAGAAAAATCCCATGAAAATGGCCTATTTTCCCTGCAAAGTTTTGTGAAGTTGTCTCGCCCTACCTGCAAGCTTGTTTTAGTGTGTGAAGAAGATCCACAACGTTTTATAGCTTGCGCTCTTAGCCCCATGTTCTTAAATGTGTCACCTTTCTCCAATCCAGATCGCATCTTCTAATTTGCAAAGAATCCAGGTGAATTGCTATGCCCTAGCTATAACATAGTTTTAACTTGCAAGCTTAGTATGTGATGTCTCATGGCTTGTGCTATTAGTATATGATATTTCATTGTGTTTCCAAGGTTTGGCTAAGAGCGCATGTCCTAAAGTGTTGAAACCAAGAAAATATCTAGGTTTCAAGGTTTGCAGGAAATAGCTTGTTTCATGTCACAAGGTTTCAAAAAATGCTTAAGTATAAAAACCCTTGATGTTTTGTATTTCCTTGTCACCTTTCATAAATGTAAAAACCTTGGTTATTTTTGACACTTCATGTGCTTGCAATTCTTGTCTGGCATTAGCATTTTCTATATGCACTATTGCGACTAGCATGGCCCAGCTCTTCATGAGGATCAATCACTTGATCTTGGGTTTTTCAAGCGGTTAAGTCTTTTATTCAGTGATTGAGTGACTGTGTATCTATAGGATCCCTTGATTCTAGTGGTGAGGTGCATTTGTTTTAGTGACTTGGCATTGTCCTTGGTCGCATGGTCATGCATCCCTAGCGGCTAGTTCCTTAGCCTTCGATGATCTAGCGAGAAATTTGTGTTATGTTTGGTGGTCTTAGTTGTTCAGTGGTTAAAGCTTGGTCAGCATCTAAGGTTGTCATTTATCTATAGGGTGAAGATGCATGATGTTTATCCTCATGCCTTTTTGACACCTGTTAGATTTTTCTTGTGTCAGTATGCGGTGGGTCCATTTGCCAATTGTGCGCACATGGCCATTGTTGATTGGTTGAGATTCAAGCAACACAGAGGCTTATAGGACCATGGTTATTAAAGGATAATTTGGCAGGGGGCCCACTCTTTGTAATGTGGCAATTTTTGATTCAGTAGAGGTTAATGATGTGTCAGTGGGGCCTGACATGCAGTCAGAGAGATTTAGATCAATGATCAGCATATGTTTGCATGGAATATTCTTCCCCCATGTGATCATGCACCCATCATTTGATTAGATGCCAACAGGTAGTGGTTCCATTACCATGCAAGCACAAAAGTCAACTTCTTATTGGTTACTAGGCGGTGACATGGAATTTGACACAGGTCCTAGTCTTCAGTTTCATAAGATCAATGGCTGGCGTAAAGGTGCAAGGAATATTCATCCTCTATCAGATTATGTGATGTCCATTGATTTGGTATCAGATCGAAAAGGATTGTCGTGGGTCCATTTTCTAGCCATATGCAAATGGTGGGTTTTCATTTGTCGAGTACAGTGAGTTGGACATTCTATCAGTGGGACCTGGTTTGCATTAGATTCATGATCTTAAGGATATTGTGCCGACCATTTGATTTTCTAGCAAGCTTATGCCATCATCCCGAGGGGTCTAAATTGCCAAGTCATATTAGATGCTAGGTGTTGCCGAGTTGTTATGTCTTGATTGGTCAGTGGTGGTGATGTGGATCTTGTCAATGGGATTGAGGCCTTCTGCCTGTGGGGTGAGATTAAAGTTCATCTTGATTGTGTGGTCATCATTGTACCACTAGGGTAAATGGATGATATTTAGGTCAATGATTTAGTGACACGTATGGATTTTGTTTAAGAGATGGGGACCACCTAGTGGGTCCTCTGTTGCTAATTCATTATGACTTAGCTGAGTGTTTTGACGACACATGGATCTAGGTGGGCATAAGTTTCCTGTAGTCACCAAATTGCTAAAGATAACTATGGTTAGGGATGATGTTTGGCGATTTTGTGACCAAGGCATAAATGTAACCAAGATTCCTATTGGATTAAATTTGAAGCTTGGGAAAGATGAGAATCTAACAGTCATGTTTGAAAGCTTATCTCAGTTTGATTTTTGACTGTTGATTTGCTGTTGGCACCATGAAGGTAGCTGTTTCTTCCAGGATTTGAATATTTTAAGGGTTTTTAGTGACATGAAGGACTGGAATTTAATGCTTAAGCAGCTGGATCTAGTAGATTTGATTGTGTCAACTACTGCGGCATGGTCCAGAGGATGAGATGATTAACTGTAGAGGGTTTGTACATTAAAAATGTAGGTAACTAGTTTCTCGAGGCATGTTGCAGGTGAATAATCAAACTGATAAGCATGGTGAATTCATGGTCTTTGGTACATTTTCAGAGAATTATCATTAATGAATATCAATTTTGGATCTAATTTGATCAAGTTGCTTGGTTTTCCCTCCATTGTAATAAATTCTAATTGATCTTAGTTGGTTTGGTGGGTGGAAACCCTAACCCTAGTCATCTGAAGCTTGTTGCATCTTGTTTTGGGATTCCAAGATGACTAGTGGTATATATTGCAAGATTTTTTTCTATAATAGGTTGTTGATGGTATTATATTGATAGTCAATGTAAAGACTGAACAAGCAGAGCTTGGATTTAGGGTTTGGTTCCTAGCATTTTGTTGTCTTGATAATGTATTGATTATGCAAATCTTAATGAGAATGCATTTGAATTCCAATCTCAAATTTATGTTTGTCTTCCTGTTTTGATCTTGGGCTCATATATGTTAATGTCACAAAGTGAGTTAGCATATGGTAAATAAAGAGTATTGTGAAATTATCTTTGAGTTCCTAACAAAGTTAGGATTAAAGTCTTTAAGGTAGTTTTAGTGAGTTCATGGTATGATAGGAATTTGATGATTAGGTTTGGGAGTGAGAGGGATAATAGGAAAAGCACTTATTTTGAGTTCAAGTGTGTTTGAGTTAGGATTTTCAGTTGTTGTATGTTATTAAGTGACTCTATGCCCTGAGTTAAGGCACTGGTCCATTCTCTGGAAGTAGTCCATCATCATCAATCACACACATAAATGATAAAATCTTTAAATCAATTAGTAAGGGGTATAAATGTATAATATTTAATGATTCCTTTAAAGAAGTGAATCAAGGGTACACCCACCTGAGCATTTTTCTCAAAGTGTAGGAGGATCTCTTTGATCATTGTTAATTGGTCCTTTTCCTTGCAGACTTTGGAGTGGTGATAGAGTCAGTGACATTAAGTTGTCAATCATAGTGTAAACCTGCAAGTAGAAAGAGAAGGGGAACCAAAACAATGCTTCTAAATGAATTGGCTCAAGCGTGTTTACATACATTGATATTAACATGTTTACAACACATTTACAATAGGAACATAGCCTTTAAAAAATAATATGATACACGCTAATCAAAATACTAACAGTTAGCTCCATGCTTTGTTCTATTCTACCACTCACTATCAGTGTCACTTCAACTCGCTATAACTTCTTCATACTATCGAATCTGATCATGTTTTCGTAGACTTAGCATAGTAGGATACTCACAAGCTTATATCCAAGGGTGCATACCAAAAATTGAACATACGTAGATGCACTAATGCTATATTCATCAGGTGCTTCACTGACTACTCTATCTTCCATACTTAGCCAAATTCTAATCTTCTAAGTTATGTGCTAACTCCAAAACTTCATATGACTTTGTTTCCATAATGACAACACTAAACTTAGTCATATAAACTAGTATAGTCAACATTCCAACAAGCCTATCCTTAAGTAGTTTTATTTGGTGTTCTTTTTGAAGTTACAAACTCAGTTCAAACATCTATCAGAACATACACACTTTTTGGGAACACTATCAGAATCAGTGGTTAAGCCTTTATTTGCATCCTAAAAAGTTGCTTTTTCCTTTGTCAGAATTTATTTCAAAGTTTATTTATTAAGTTTTTCCTTTCCATTAGATACATCAAATCTGATCCAAAAAACTTGATCAAAGTTATTCAGACATCCTATTAGAAATATCCTTCAAAATCAGATATCTGAAAACCTTGATGCAAAACAATTTCCAAATCTTTCCAAGTTATGTTTGATTCAATCAAAAACAAGAAAGCTAAGCTTCCCAATTCCTAACTCCATCAAGAGAAAAAGGTTGTAGAAAGAGACCTTAAAGATCACTAACCTACCCTCAAAGCAATCCAAGTAGAAGAAAAATATCAATAGAAACTAGACAACATGGGCTATAATGCAAGAGTGAAATAATTTGCATTCTAGTTCTAGGTCAATCATCTCTATGTCAACCTAGAGAGCAATTCTAGTTTGTCCCATCATATATCCATCATTCCATTAGAATCTCACAATCCTATTTCAGAATCCTTTGCATCCTAGATCCTCCTTAGATTCATCATTTGCATCACCATCTATCTTTAGTTGAATTTTTATAATCTTCCTAGTTGCATCATAGGTCATTCTTTTTTTTTTCTATGTCTAGGTCATCCTCTTAGAAATATCATCATCTAGTCATATTTCATCATCCTCCACCAACAAATCCACCATTAGAATCCTTTTTATTATCCTGCATCCTTATCCAAAATCCCAAATCCAACATCCAAGTTAAAATCCATCATCCAAATTAGAATCCAAATTCAGTGATCCAAATCCATCCACTTCGTTTCCTATCCTTTGAGTTGCTTCAAATCCTTCTCCAGAATTAGAAATCTCTACACTTTGACGAAGCATTTTCTACAGAATCCTATACTTGTCCTTGTAAGCCTCATCATCTAGAGCAAGAGATTGGCCTACATTGGCAAGAATCACATCAGCTGAAGATCATCAATCTATCTTAGGTTGACAATCCTATCCTATTTTGATCCTACATCAGAAAGATGCAACTCATTCACTGAAACTTAGTAATCTTTTACCATCCTCCACCAATCTTCCATCATCTCCTCGATCCAAATCCACCATCCCAACATCCTTCAACATCTCACCATCCTTCAGTCGACCCAAATCCTTGTATCATATCCTACAAATCCACCATCCTTAGAATTTCTTTAGATCTACATCCATCAAACCTTAAAGTTCTTTTAGGAAACATCTTACATCCACCCATCATCTTTATTTTCATCCTTAGATCTTCATTGCATGCCTGCTGAAATGTGATCCAAGAGGAGAAGGAATGTGGATCCCAATCTGGCTACTAGTTCATTGAATCCTAACAATCCTACCAGCACAATAGTAACTAACAATCCACAAATCCCACATATTGAGAATGTGTGGGAAGATCCAAATGGCCCCCCCACTTCATTTTCCATGGAAACATTCATGAGCCATCCAGGTTATGCACAAATGGTGAGTGTAATCATTGATCATAATAAACAGTCTATATTGGCCAACTTTGCACAATAGGGTACTTCCACTACACCACATATCCATCCCCTCATCCCCATAAAAACAATCTATATCATAGTTGAAACCTATACCCCCATCATCCAACAAATCCAGGATCCCGATTTGTAAATATCTCAAGTAGCCTCACCCATCCCCCATCTCTTGCAAAGAAACTTTGCAAATCCAACAACACAAGCAATAGTGCAATCCACTCCATTTTCCATCATGGGAACACCACCATCTTCCATGACATATGAAGCCACCACACAAATAGTTCCTCGATGAGGTTTAGTCAATTATTAGATGCCAATTGGTCGGCCAATCAACCATAAGGGTCGTTGGAGTTTTTTGGTCAATAATATGACACATCAAAACTCTATTGAAATTGTGACATCAACAGTGGTTGAATGAGTGACAGACACATCATTGAAATAATTGTTTCAATCTAGAAGAATTGTCTTCTATTACGTTTATCTTTGCGGCCAATGTTGGTTGAAATTCAAACATAATAAATGTCAAATTTATAGCACTCTCATCGATATGCCTATTCTTTGTTGGTCAAAAAAGTGATAGAAAATTTAATTTTTAAAAAAAATATATATATATTATCAATGACATTCATAGGAGATGACTAAGCAATCTACAACTATGCCAAAAATAATACCTAAAGATTATATCTAAAACCAATCTCCCAGTTTATCAGCCAGCTGGCTATTTCCTTCTTCTTGTTTGTGGGGTTGATTTATCGAGCGATGAGAAAGAGGGGGATGCTTTGAGGATTGAATTGGTTGTGGGAAAGTTTTGGAAAGGCTTTCTCAGAATGCCACTCTCCACCACCCACCATTTCCACCTTAGAATTCCCATTTGTTGGGGATACTTCTCACCGTGTATGACAAGTAGAGCTCCTTGTCCATTTCTAGTTGTACATCTTCTTTCGTCAATCCTACATGCAATACATATTTAGTTCCACCAAACTTACTTTGAAATTATAACCTTTTAAGGATAGGAATTCACAAAAATAATAGAAAACATAAACACAAGAAATACTAGATTTATGTGGAACAACTTGTAAAGGGAAAAACCATGCAAAAGATTGCTCTCAAATATATGCACACCGATTAAGGTGAGTTAGAAGAAAGAATAACTACCAAACGGACTATGAAGAATGATAAGAGAGATATATACACCACTAAGAGAGAATAGATCCCTTCTCACCTCCACTACATATACGTCTTCTCATAATCTAAAAACTTAGGCCCATCATTAATTCTCATCAATGTACCAATTTGGATAGTAAGTCTAATTTAATTTGTCCTTGGACTGAGACCTTAAATTATTGAGCTTCTCTTTGTTTTGAGAAGAGTATAACATTCTCTACTTAACATGGCCAACCACGTGAGGGTGGAAGCTCATATGGCCCCTCTTAGGAGCCTCTTATAACCCTTTACGACATTTTAAGACCTCTAAGATGTATTTTTAAGGGTCATAAATAGTCATAAAGGGTCATAAGGGGTCCTGGGACACAACAGCTGAGAAACATAATTGTAGGCATCATGGTCACAAGTTTTTGGAGACAACATAATTGAGTGGTATATCGAGATGATCGAGAGAAACTCCTGCACCTCTGATTCCAAGTTGATTACATCTATTGCTCATGAATACAAGGTCCTCAAAAAACTATATTCAATTTGGAATTAGAGGTGGAGAATTTTCTCTCCATCACTCAGGTATACAACTCAATTATGCTATCTCCAAAAAATTGTGACCATGATGCCTACAATTATGTTTCTCCACTATTGTGAACTCTACATTTATGGTTCTTAGCTATCATATTTATGTGCATGTTTTTATGTGTTTGGGAAGACATCTTTCTAGCTAGGGCCTAGATCCTTTGGAAATTAGCTTCATAATAATGTAGATGACAGATGAGTAATTAGCTTCCAACAAAAATCCCATAAATGAACTATGCATACCCCAATTCATGTTCGCTTTGTGCATACCCAAATGATATATTTGAAACAAGGGTAAGGCTTAAAGAAGTTAATTTTGCATCACTAGACAAATCTATATATTTTATCCACAACAGCCAAACTTCATAAAACATATAGACCTGTCTAGTGATCATATTGTGCTGAAGGTGGTGACTAATGCTCTACTACACTGTAACAACTGTGTAAAGATAAGTAGGCACCACCTTCAATACAATATGATCACTAGACAAGTGGGTATGTGCAGGATCATGGTATGCCAAAAAGTGGTAATGTGAAAAAGAAGATTTGATTGATAGACTCTTTGTAAAACAACTATAACTTTCAAACAATATAACATTTTTGAAATTTGAAATATACATCACATTCTATGCTTCACCTAATACAATAATAATAAACAATTCTTTCAATTTGTTGAAGTTTAGACTAAGTTAAGGTGGTCAAACATGAGAGTTTTTATATTCAGGAAAATTTGTAGCAGAAAAATCATAATTAATTATTTATTTTGGAAATATATATATATATATATATATATATATATATATATATATATATATATATATATATATATATATATATATATATATATATATATATATATATATATATATATATATATATATATATATATATATATATATATCACATCCGGACACGAGTCTACTACTTTTATCTATAGTCTTATAAAAAATAATTATCATTCAATTTTGTTTAATGCAGTTAGACATACACCTACTTGTTATCTTTCTAGTCCTGATTGATAGACTTATTGAAAAATAGCTATAACTTTCAAAATGTATAACATTTTTGAAATCCAAAATATGTGTCACATTTCATTCTTTTCCTACTACAATAAACATAAAAAATGTTTTCAATTTAATAAATTTTAGACTAAGTTAACTATTGGAAAGTTGGCTATACTAGTGTACATGACTTAATATAGTGTTTTCATTATGGAAACAAAGTCATATAGCAGTTTGGAGTCAGCGCACTTGATGAGAATATCAAAAACTAGCTAAGTGTTGAAGACTAGATAGTGTATAGAGCACCAGCAGTTCAAAGCATCAACGCATGTGGGTACAACTGAGTTATGGTGTGTGCCCTAAGAGTTAAGTTGGTAACATCATATACATGCTTAGTCTATGAGTGCATGATCAGATATGCAAGTATGAGAAAGATACAAGCAGTTGAAGTTGCACAACCAGTGCGTGCCAGTGAAGAACAGAGTAAGCAGCTGATTGTTATCATTTTGAGTTGTGACTATATTCTAATGATGTAAATGTTAGAAATAGGAAATACTGAGAGGGAGGGGTGAATCAGTATTTCACAAACTTTTACTTTTTCCCACTTATGGATATAACAGATTACTTTAGTGCATACAAAGATTATCAAGCTGATTAACAAACATAGCAGTAAATAGAAAGAATTCATAACACATGATATGTTCTCGAGGAAACCCTGGCCAAGGGAAAACCCCAGTGGGGATGGTACCCACAAAGATCACTAATAAAAAGTATCTTGTTAGGGATATTGGACCTTGTTAAGAGTCAGTTTACAACGTATAGTAGATCTATCCTGGTTAAAGGACTTTAGGCCTTGTTAGAAGCCTTAACCTTGTTAGGAGTTAGATTACAAAACTTGATCACTAGCTAAGCTCACTACCCAAATAGGTAATACAAAATGTTTCTTACTATAATATGGTACTGCTTACAACTTCACATCAATAGCCTTTGCTACTATTACAATATACAACTTTCGCAAGTTATCCTTTTCTTTCTTTTCACAAAAAAACATCATACTCATTACATTTCAAGTATGCCTATATATATGAGTTATTAGAGCTAATAACTTCATAAGGTCAGCTTCCAAAATCTTTATTCAAGGGTAAACATCTAGGATGTCATCCCTTCATAATGTTAAGTCATTATTTTGACAAGCAAAATAATCCCTTAACTCTTTCGCTAACACTGTCTCCAAAACTGTTCTGTCTGTAAAACTATCTTTGGTAAACTTTGAATAACTTCATCCGTACTACTCCAAAATTTATGCACACTGAGATGGGGTATCCTCATACTCTATAGAAGCTTTAGTTAACTGCACAAACAAAAATATTGCTCTAGTGGATGTCGCTAACTAAATCTTCATCGGGTGCTCTGTCAGGATCACTGTATCCATACTTAGACAATTTCTTCCTTCAACTTGCCATACTTGCATTCCATATTCTACGCTCTTAGTAGAGATCATATGTTTCCATAATGACAACATCTATGCATCCACATTAGCCAAATTTCCAACAATCTCCCCCTTTGTCATTGGTGGCAACATATGGGAAAATTGGCTAAGTGTGTAAACAAAACTTGAAAACACTTACACAAAATTGTGGCCAAATGTTATACAACACATATACAATATTTTACTCTAAATAATAGCTCCCCCTATGAGTATCCTTCCTCAACATATTATCAATTTTCTGCTATCTCTCCCCCTTTGACAACAATGACAAAGATAGGGTGTTCAAAAATATAAAAAACTTGATACCTTGTTATCAGCTATTGCAAAGCTGGTAGGCTTGCAACACAGTCACCAAAATCTAACTTCCGTGTTTCAAAATCTTTCTCCCATATCTTCTTGATGGATTTAGCAACATTGAGTAGAGTATTCAATCTGTATGTTGCTGTCTGATAAGCTTGCAGGGAATTAAGGCTAAACTTCTGAAAAAATGTCTTTGTTGAAAGACACTGCTCAATTTGGTCTTCAACAATTGAGGTCTTGATTGAGACATGCTCTCTCAAGATGTTAATCCTGATCATCTTTCTATTCTTCTCCTCTGCTAACATTCTGATTTCATCATTTAACTTCCTTATGTTCTTCTCCATAGAACTTATCTTTACATTAGGGCTTGTCAAGGTGTTTGTTTCAGCTGTAATTGCATCTATCTTCTCTCTGATCTTCTTATCTTCTTCAACTGTTAGGATTTCTGATTTTGTGCATTGTATATACAAACTCTTTCCAGTCTCAAAATGTTTCCTCAAATTCTTTATACATACATCAAAATTACCAATATCATTTCAAATATTTACTCTTATATTTTGTTGCATTTCTGCTTCATAGGCTTCCTGAGCTTTTATTCTAGCAATATCCTTCAAGTTAGAAAATTCAGAGTCAAAAGAGTTCATTACCATTTTAGCTTTCTCAAGTGGATCTGAGTCAAATACCTTAGTGATGATCACACTCTCAAGTTTCTCTGTCAAAAATCTAACTTTGCCTTCAAGGTCCTTCACCTTCTTATTCTTTCCAATAATATTATTAAGAGATGTGATGAACTCAAGTTGATCATCATCTTCAACCTCTTTTCCAAGGTCTTCAAAAATTGAACCAATTTGTCTCTTCTTACTGTCAAGTGTGCTAATGTCTTCAACTGGTATAGAAGGTGCACTAGAGGTAGTGACCTCTGTCAAAATTTGTTTACCTTTAACTTTCTACTCTACTGGAACTGATTCTGATACAACTGGTGCTTCCTCTGCCTCTGTATCCTTTTCTGATTCTGGAACCTTCTCTTGCTCTCCTAAAGCCAAATTGTCAACAATGTTTCCTAGATCACAAAACACTACATCATCTAACTCTAGTGTCACTTTGGTGCCTTCAATGTCCATTGATTCTTTTCCAATATTGATATGTGAAGAAGATGGGACTTCTTCAATACCAACTTCCTCTACATGCTATTCCTCTGATTGCTTCTGCTAAGGATCTAACTCAACATACTTTCCTACAACTATAAAACTTTTTGCAACCTCGCAAAACACAATATTTTCTTTTGCACACTTAACCATAGCATTAGTACAACATAACAAACCTATATCTAACTGTGCAAAACTTAACTCATTCAAATTTCTAATCTACACTAATCCTAAGTCCTAAACTACAGAAACTTGCATAATTTAAGTACTTAAAGAAGGGTCAGGTAAAGATTCATCCTTACCATCAGATACATTACCTTCTTGACTACTTTTAGTGCTGAATATACCTCCTTGATCTGTGCCTTTATCAAATTTTACTTCATCTTTATTGCTACAGTAACATTTCTCTTTGTTTCCTACATTTTCATTCCTTCTTGCATTGTTCCTAGGGTTAGGGTTATGATGATAACCTCCATTGTTCATTCTACAAAGTCTTGCTGGGTGTCCAAACTTTTTGCATATCTAACAAATGATTCCATTGTTTCCAAATCTCTATCCTTGCTGGTTAATCTGTGACCTACAATTTCTAGCAATATGTCCTACTTTGTTGCATCTAAAACATACTACCACTTTTCTTTTATTCATTTCTTCAATAGATCTCTTATTTGCATTGTTAGTATTCCCAATCATTCTATTATCATAATTATTCAAAATTACTTTAGGTCTTCTACATTCATTAGCTCTATGTCCAAAACCATGACAATTATAACAATGTCCATTAATAGGTTTAAATTTCTTACCTATGCAATCTCTCTTCATGTGCCCAATATTATTACAAGCAAAACATCTACCTTTGAATTCTCTTTGCATACCTTTAGATGATTCTTCCTATTTTGATTCTTCTTGCTTTGATTCTTCTTTCTCTCTAGGTGGTTCTTCTTTAGGTGGATCTTCCAATGTGTTCTCATCTAGCTTCATTACCTCCATACTTTCAGATGTCTTCAGATCTGACTTCTTACTTTCATTATTTATTCTAAACATACTAAATCCAAATCCAGTCTTATCAAAGAATGGTTCTCCAAAAGAAATTTGTTTTTCAGTCCTATCACCATTTGAATATAGCCTTTCAAGTTGTTGTTTAGATTGAGTTAATTCACCTTTCACAATTTTATTATACTTCTCAAGTTCTGCATACTGCACTTTTACTTTTTCAGATTCAGATGTTACCTATTCAAGTCTTGATCTCAGATCTTCATTCTCAATTTTCAATTTTTCATTATCAGATCTCAAATTTCCATCTTTCATACTAAGCTTCAGATTTACTATCTTCAGCTCATGCTTAAGGATCTCATTTTCTTTTTCTAATTCATCACAATCTTCAACAAGAATATCAGATTCCTTTTCAAATTTCAGATCTTCAATCTTACCTTTTAATTTGTCAATAACATTCTTTGCATCTTCATACTTTCTTCTTAAGGAGTTTCTTTCATCAATAAGCATATCAATCTATTCAAGAGCTTCTTCAAGATTCTTCTAAAGTTGATCCGTATCCATAGAGATCTTACTCAAGCTGCTAAGCTTTCCTTGAATGTTCCTTCTCTGAGTAACTGTGCTCTGATACCAATTGTTAGAAATAGGAAATACTGAGAGGGTGGCGTGAATCAGTATTTCACAAACTTTTACTTTTTCCCACTTATGGATATAACAGATTACTTTAGTGCATACAAAGATTATCAAGCTGATTAACAAACATAGTAGTAAATAGAAAGAACTCATAACACATGATATGTTCTCGAGGAAACCCTGGCCAAGGGAAAACCCCGATGGGGATGGTACCCACAAAGATCACTAATCAAAAGTATCTTGTTAGGGATATTGGACCCTGTTAAGAGTCAGTTTACAATGTATAGTAGATATGTCCTAGTTAAAGGACTTTAGGCCTTGTTAGAAGCCTTAACCCTGTTAGGTGTTAGATTACAAAACCTGATCACCAGCTGAGCTCAATGCCCAAATAGGTAATACAAAATGTTTTTGACTATAATATGGTACTGCTTACAACTTTTCATCAATAGCCTTTGTTGCTATCATAATATACAACTTTCGCAAGTTATCCTTTTCTTTCTTTTCACAAAAAAACATCATACTCATTACATTTCAAGTATGCCTATATATATGAGTTATTAGAGCTAATAACTTCATAAGGTTAGCTTCCAAAATCTTTATCCAAGGGTAAACATCTAGGATGTCATCCCTTCATAATGTTAAGTCATTATTTTGACAAGCAAAATAATCCCTTAACTCTTTCACTAATACTGTCTCCAAAACTGTTATGTCTACAAAACTGTCTTCGATAAACTTTGAATAACTTCGTTCGTACTGCTCCAAAATTTATGCACACTGAGATGGGGTATCCTCATACTCTATAGAATATTTAGTTAACTATGAAAACAAAAATATTGCTCCAGTGGACGTCGCCAACTAAATCTTCATCAGGTGCTTTGTCAGGATCACTGTATCCATACTTAGACAATTTCTTCCTTCAACTTGCCATACTTGCATTCCAGATTCTGCGCTCTTAGTAGAGATCATATGTTTCCATAATGACAACATCTATGCATCCACATTAGCCAAATTGCCAACAGTAAAGGCCATGCACCTATTGTAATTAGGTTTCCAACATGTATATATGTTTGATTGTAAACATGCTTAAGCTAATTTATTTGGAAGCATTGTATGTAATAGGTTTAAGGGCCGACCTAGTTGTTTACTTTGTATGTGCATATAAATATAAGATGTGCCCATTGTAATTAGTATGGAAGTAGTTATAGAGTTGTGATAAGCAGAGAAGAAGTGTGAAATAAGTCTATAAGATTTCTTAGAGATTTACAAGAGGTCAAAGCATCAATGCATCAATGGAACTGATTTGACTATTGGTTCTTCAAAAGATTTTACACTCCATGAGACACCAATATACCTATGACTGATATTAAGGAGGGGTTAGTTGCAAATGTGAGAAATATATAGGCAACTAGACCAACTATAGGGATAAGACTGCCCTCTTCACTTTTGGCTCTGCAAAACCAAGGTAGGTACACCTGATCCAATAGATACAACTTTGTTCCTTACTCAATACTAGATCTTACAACAAATAATAGTGAGAAAGTACTAAATAGCAACCTATTATTCATTGACTCTCCATCACTGGGTAAAACAACTGTAAATGTAAATAAAAGTAAAATGACTAGTATTGATTTATGTGTGTGATTATAATGATTTCAATAATTTCCCATAAAGTATAGATAGGAATATACCAGCCAGTGCCTTATCCATTGGGAAAAATATCAAAAAATTGAATGAATACAAAGATACTTGAGAATAATTGGCCTTTGAACATAAATACAAACACCCCAAGTCTTTCCTACTTATAGAAAATCCTCATATAAATTCAGTGAACATGCATCCCACCCTAAGCAATATTTAATCCAATCCTAGATCAGAACTCAAAGCCAAATACATACATATAAATCTCTGAAAGATTTAAAAATTCACACAATGAATGCAGAGGAGAGACAAAGATTTGAGATTTTTATTAAGTATAACCTTGATCTTTGGTATACATCATATTATGAGTAGTAAGCTTGCAAGATAATAGCAACAACCTGTACTTCTTCTCTATTGCTTGATAAGAAATAATACAAAATGTTACAATCCTCGATCGAGGGCTAGGGCTTCAAAATTTCTATCTTCTCAACACCTAAACTCTCAAAGCCTAGAATGATCATGGAAAATCATTTATATACAAGGAGATGCAACAAGCTACCAATCATTCTAGGGTTTACAAGATTTAACCTAAAAAAATTTCAACAACCCTACTAGGCTTACAATAAAAGCATCAATTAGATTTGGATAGATATTTGCAGATGAGCCACCTTGCTTTATGTCTTCAATTTTGTCCTTGACTTCCTTTAACAAATCTGATTGTCATATCTTTGCTATCATCCCTGTAATAAATACCTCTTTACATCTCAACAACCTTCATGACTCAAAGAGTTACAATCTACATTTGTCTTAGGAAGTAGGCAGAGTATCTACTCTTTTTGCATGAGGTATGTACTAGTACCTCCATTTGTTGTACACCTCCTCACTTGGGAACTCAAAATTTGCAAACTCTACACCTTTGCCAAATAACTGTTCCCACCTGTCCTCTAGTTGACTGATTTCTTGTTGACTGAAATCAAATTTAGACTTGGCAGAAATTAATGTCTCAATGGTATGTATAAAAAACAAGGTGTTCTCTAAAGTTAAAATGCTAGTCATTCTAGTAGAAAAGTCATCATCTATTTGTGCTCTCCACTTGATTAATTCCTTAAGTTCACCATTCTTCCTAAAAACTCCTGGGATCAGATCATAGCTAGGGAGTGTCAATTCTTTCTTTAACAAATTTGATTTTCTTTCAAAATCACCCAAAAGTATATCATGCTCAAAAAGCCTTTTCACATTCTGATGCAATGGTTTGATCAATGGATCAGGATCAACCTAAGACTTAGACAACCATCTGAATAATGTTACACTTGGAGATCTCTCAATCCATTTATTGAAAATTGGTCCTAATTCCTCCTTATGTATGTTCAAAGATGCGAGAAATATCTTTAATCTCCTAGCATGGTCAAACAGAATTGTAGGATTTAGATTGGTAGCAAATTTCATAATGGCCTATGTAACCTTTTCTTCATATTTCTACTCTAACAAGCTTTTATCTTTCAAATGCTCTTTCCTCAGCCTATCCAACTCTACCCTTTTTCTTCAAGTAATTGTTGCTTTTCCCAGTTGACCCTTGCATCTATATTTGTCTTTGGGAACGGTGATGGTGGAAATTAAATGATAGGGCTTGATGAAGAAGCCACTGCAGGCCTATCAGCTATCATCAACTAGGGTGACCTGTGATCTTGTGGTCCTGACAAATCTATAATCAAGTTGTCTTTATGAATTAATTCTATTTTGAGCTCATTATAAGATTTAAGGATAGTTTCAAACTTAATCCTTAGCTCTTCTCTTTCTTGTGCTTCTTCCTCTGCCACTTTCACATTAAATTTAGTAGTTTCCAAAATGAGACTTGAAGCCTCAATAGCAAAAGTCTCACCCACTTGTTGAACTAGTAAATTTCCAACATACTCTAAAGAGAGAGCCCCTCTTTTTCCTTTAATTTCTTCCCTCCTAAGGGACCACATAACTAGAGTAGCATGATCATCTAATAAATAAATACCTCTAGTAGCCTACTATTCTTGCTCTACAGTGGTGAGGGTCTTTATCTTTCTCTTCCTGACCTAATAAAAAATTATTGCATCTGCAATATCCCACTCTGGAAGAATTAACACCCCTACAATATCAATCATAGCCCTTCCCTCCTCAGGAGTGATCTTCTCAAATTGTTTTATCATTTCACTATTGGTTTCATCTTCAATCTTTGCTATGTCCCTATTAGGGAACACTTCTTTCTTCTTTTCATAAATCTCTTTAAACTGATTTATTTTCATTCTCCATAAAAATTGAAAAAATGCCCTAGTCTTTCCAAACTTGTCATCAGCAACAAAAGAATCACTAGCCTATTTCAAAATAGGGTCAATTTTCTTACCCTCAAACTCTATAATAGTGAGATCCATTGCTATCTACCTAGGTGCCTCTGGCATTCCTTCTTGCAACTCATCATTTGAAACAAAGATATTTCCCTCATTACTCATTTGTACTAACTGTTTAGCTACCCCATGTTCATCTAACTGTAAGGGAGACTGAGAAGGATAATGTACCTCCTCTTCTAGCCTTGATTCCTCTTGTCTCTACCTCTTAGGAGAGGGTCCCTATATTGTTTGATCATCCATATGTCTCTTTCCTCTTGGCGTAGAAGGAAGACTCTCATCTCTCTATTGTGTTGGTAGAAGAACACTATAACCACTTCTTTTATGTATAGTTTAAGTTCCTCTAGGGGTTAATTTTGTATACCTAGGCTGACTCATAATCTATTTGGCTCTTTCAGGATCTGCCTTATTGACCATGGTTTTCTTTTCATTTACTGCATGCATGACCCCTTTAAAATGCTCTATAAGGGCATCTACTTTTCTATCACATGGCCCAAAAACCTTTAGTGGGTCATAAGTTTATCAAAATTCTTGATAAAATCTACAGTCTTTTTGTAGATCACCCACTTTTCCTTCTTAATTTCTTGAGTTTGGAGATCAAACTCATTTCTTATGATATCCTCAGGAAAATTGAATTGGTACTCCATAAGAGCACACCTTATCTTTTCCTTAAACATTCCTATCAAAAAACCCTCATTGTCTACACATCTGGTTGCATCTATAGGCATTTTATAGGGTTGCAAGACTTGGTTTAAATGTACCCACACTCTTTTAGTGATAACATATTGATGTGTAATTGCGATATCTAGGAAAAAAGCTCCCCTTCCTTTACCAGTGAGAGTAGTTTCCTGTAGGTCACCAATCTGCCTCAAGATTTTTGCATATCCTATCTTCAATGGACACTGGTAGGGTAAAATGTATGGTTCTACCCTACAACCATATACCCTAAAAACTATGGAAACTGGATACAAAATTATATCACCAAAATTGTGAACTATGGTGATATCTTGACAATATTCCTTAGGTCTGATTAGCCTTAGAAATTCCCTTGGGATTATTTGTAATGTCCCCTTTCTGATTTTATATGATATTTAAAGCCTCTAATCAGATTTTAAAATTCAACAACCAATTTTGCAAAAGATCAACCAATTTCTCAATAAAACCCAAATCGGGTATGCCCGAAATAGTGCCAAAAACTTCACAGCTTCACATATTATTGATAAATCTGAAAGTAGAAATTTTTATAGAAATTTCACTATAATAATGGCCTATAAAATGGCATTTCCATATCTTTATATATTTTACACAACAGCTCCCAAATGGAGGACAAAAATGATGCTCAACGGGCTCCCAAAAACAACACAAAATAGCCCGAAAACACCACACAACACTAATAATTTATCACAAAAGTATAGCCATGACCCAATAAATATATTCAGATCTATTTTAACATTAAAATGTCTGCAATATAGAAGCAACCCAAACTGATATGAAAAACTTAACCGAAAACATCAAAATCTTACAAAAAGCACACCTGAAAACTCACAAATTTGCACTGTTTAGCACAAGAGAAAACTTTGCATGAGCTTGCACATGGAATGGCCTCAAAATCCTATCCTTAGCCTTCCTATAAACCTACAAAATCCCATCCTTTGGTCTCCTTCTCCATAGGTTTGGCAGCCTCTAAAGAACAACAAAGCAATGAGCAAAAATCAAGTTCTAGAATGAGCTAGAAATGCCTCCAAACCCCTTTAAAAGAAGGAATAACCCTAACTCATGACCAAGAGGGGTCAATAATAAATATTTTAATAATAATTTTCATTTATTAATCCATTTTTTTCCAAAGATTAGCCCCTTTTCCTGAAACTTCACTTTTTGAGCCTGCCAGCCTTAGCAAAAGTTATTATTTTTAATTATTTGAAAAGGGGACATGACAAGTCCTCCCTCCCATATATTTCTTGTCCTAAAGAAATTAAGGTTGGGATGCTCAAGAATATGTGCTCCTTCCCAAGTTTCATCCTTTAATGGTAATCCTTTCCATTTGACCAAATGCTCTGTGATGCTCCTATTTCTCAATCTTTTCTCTCTTATATCCAAAACCTCTTCTAGTATCAAAACTAATTTCCCTTCATCATCAAGAGGTGGTAATTCTATAGATACTATGGTTTTCTAGCCTAGAACCTTCTTCAAGAAAGAGACATGGAAAACATTCTGTATTTTTCTATTTGGTGGGAGCTCCAATTCATAAGCTAGCTCTCCTACCTTCTTGATGATCTTATAAGGCCCATAGAACCTTGGCTTGAGCTTCTCTGCCCCACTCCTCTTCAAGGTGGTTTTCTTATATGGCTGCAACCTAAAAAATACCAAATCTCCCACCTCAAAAGATCTTTTAGTCCTTTTCCTATCATCATACAACTTTTGTTGGTTCTGTGCATGTTGTAGATTATCCTTGAGGGACCTTATTATGTCTTGGCTTTGCTTAACGAAATCACTTGTTGTAGCTACTCTACTATCTAAAAGTACTAGATCAACAAAGGAAAGGGCATCATAACCCTAAAGAGCATGAAAAGGAGGCATACCAATAGACATGTGATGAGATGTATTGTAACAATACTCCCCTAGGTGCAACCATTTCACCCAAGCATGTTGTTGATTTGAAACATAGTTCCTCAAATATCCCTCTATCCATTTATTAACTATCTATGTTTGTCCATCTATTTGAGGGTGATAGCTAGTATTGGGAGTGAGTTTAGTTCCTACCAAATGAAAGAGCTCCTTCCAAAAAGAGCTGAGGAATCTACTATCCCGGTCACTAACAATGTTTCTAGGCAAGTCATGTAACCTAAAAATTTCCTTGAAGAACAATTTTGCCACTTGTGATGCCTTGAAATCAGATGTGATGGGAAAGAAATGTGCATACTTAGTTAGTCTATCTACCACCACATATATGAAATCCTTACCTTGAACCATGGGCAACCCAGTGATGAAGTCCATGGAAATACTTTCCTATTTTTGTTTAGGAATAGGAAGTGGTTGCAACAACCTTGCAGGAAAAATTTGCTCACTCTTGTTTTATTGGCATACCATACATTCCTTAATGTGTTTAAGGACATCCTCCTTCATACCCTTCCATTAAAATCACTCTTGAAGTTGTCTATATGTCTTGAAGTATCCTTGATGACCAGCCAAAGGTGTGTCATGAAAGGCCCTCAATATCTTCTCCTTAGTTTTTTATTCTGGCACTAAAAAGATCATGTTCTTGTAATAAATCAATTCATCAATGACCTTGTACCTTTTATCATCCACTAACTTATCCAAAATCTTGGTGGAAAAGGAATCTTTAGCATACTCTGAAAGTATGGAGACTTTCCAATCAGTAGAGATAGATGTTAAGGAACACAAAGTGGGATTTCTTGAGAGAGCATCGACAACCACATTATTCTTTCCTTTCACATATTCAATATCAAAATCATAAGCTTGCAATTTTCTTATCCATTGTTGTTGATGATCATTCAAATCCCTTTGGTTCAAGAAGAATCTAAGGCTATTATGGTCTTTCTTTACAATGAATCTCCCACATACCAAATATTGTCTAAACTTATGAAGTGCATGCATGATTGCCAACATTTCCTTATCATAGATGGAGTAACCTTTCTCTGATTGATTTAATTTTCTACTCTCAAATGCTATTGGATGTCCCCTTTGAGTTAGGACAGCCCATATACCTTCTCCAAAAGCATCACATTCAACAACAAAAGGTAAAGAGAAATCTGGAATTGCAAGCACAGGGCATGAACTCATTTCCTTCTTAAGCTTATCAAATGTTTTTTGTGCCTCTTTTATCCAAATGAAAGCTCCTTTCTTTGTCAAATAAGTCAAGGGGGCAGCAAGCTGAGAAGATCCCTTGAAAAATCTCCTATAGTAGCTACACAACCTGAAGAAATCTCTCAACTGTGTAAGATTAGTGGGTGGAGGCCAATCCAAAATTGCCTGGATTTTTTGTTGATCAACCTGTACTCCTTTAGAACTTATAATATGTCCCAAATATAGGATCTATGTCAAACCACACTCACATTTAGATAGCTTAGCATAGAAGGATTGATACTCCAAGATTCCCAAAATAGTGTCTATGTGCTTTAGATGCTCACATTTTACTGTAAATCAAGATATCATCAAAAAATACCAAGACAAATTTTCGAAGATGCTTGCTAAATACCTTATTCATACAAGATTGGAATGTTTTTGGTGCATTAGTGAGGCCAAATGTCATAACAAGAAATTCAAAGTGCCCATAGTGACATCTAAAAGTAGTCTTTTCCACATCTTCCCTCATGCAGATTTGATGGTACCCTGATCTTAAGTCAATTTTTGAGAAGTATACTACACCCTGTAACTCGTGAATGAGTTCATTTATGCATGGTATGGGATACCTATTTTTTATGGTCTTCTTGTTTAGAGCCCTGTAGTCTATACACATTCTCATTGTACCATCCTTTTTCTTGACAAGTACCATAGATGATGCAAATGGACAAGAACTAGGCCTTATGAATCCCATGTCCAGGAGTTCCTTAATATTTTTTTCTATTTCTTCCTTATAACCTCTTGGATGGTGGTATGGAGTTGTTATAACTAGTTTGGCACCCTGTTCTAACTCTGTAACATGCCCAAAACCTCTATCTGGTGGTAATCCCAGAGGCAAATCATTGAAAACTATACTATGCTTATCAAGAATATTTTGAATTTCAAAATGGAAATTACCTTGATTCATTGGAGAGCTTGTTGGATGGCTTATGAATCCTACTACCCATGCTACTTGTCCTCTTCAACAAGTCCTCTCCATCCTCTTTGCAGTGACCACCTTAGGTGCTCCATTCGATAAGCCTCTCAATAAGACTTCTTTCCCATTGGAATGAAATTTAAACTCCATAGTTTGATGGTTCATGTAATAGCCTCCAATCGAGTGCAACCATTGAACACCCAATACAAGATTTGTCTCCCCAATGACAACAACATAGAAGTCATCACATAACTCATAATCTCCTAAGGTCATCTTGAGTTGTTTCACCACCTGTGTGCAAGGCATAGTGAATTCATTAGCTATAGTAACATTGAATCCCTCAAAATATTTTGCTTTAAGCCCTCTTTTCTTGACAAATCCCTCATCAATAAAATTTTGAGTTGCCCCACTATCAAGAAGAACTGTCAACCTTTTCCTTGCTAGTACCCCTCGAATTCGAAAGGGATGGTATCTTGGGACTCCTAATAATGCTGCTAAAGTGTCATCCTTGTCGACTTCTTTTTCTTTCTCTTCTTCTTCCTCCTCCTTAGTGTCATGAAATTCCCCATGCTCATCTGAATCAGATTCTGAAGAAACTTCAATATAGTGCACTTGACCTTTCCCCAAACATTTGTGTACTGGAACCCATGGTTCTCTACAAGTGAAACAAAGATTTTTCCTTCGTAATTCACTCCTAGTCTCTTCATCTACCTTCTTTTTTGCTACATTTATCACATTCTTTAGTGGTGGTCTTAGAAAAGTCTTTTTCTAAAAATTCACCTTATGTTGCCAAATATTTGGGGGTTTTTGATTAGTGACTGGTTTCATAGGCACACAAGTTTCAAGTTGCAAGCTTCTTTTGATAGCTTCCTGTAAGGTTGAGGGTGAGAAAGCCTTAACCAAACCCTTAACAGAATCTTCCAAACCATCAAGAAAAAGATAAACAATCCTCTTTTCACTCATATCAGGTACCATAATAGCCACTTTTTGAAACTCTTCTATATACTCATTAACTAATTTGGTTTGCTTCAACTTTGACAATTCTTTAAAATACTCTTCATCATCCTTGAGATCAAATCTATCTATCACTCTTTGAATGAAATCATCAAATGTAGTTACCTGATCATGACCTTGAGTAGTCATTCCATGATACCACCAATCATAGGCTGCATCTTCCAAGTGTAGACTTGTGAATTGAACGACATCACTCTCCTTCATGGGGTTAAGTGTGAAGAAGGTTTGTAATTTTTGTAGCCATGCTCTAGCTGAAATTTTATTTGTTCCATCAAAAGTAGGTGCTGTAAACTTGCTTATTTTATTTTTGAGCTCTCTTCCACTTATGTCATGCTCCCTCCTATACTCTTTCTTGGGCATCAAAGTGTTCATAATATCCACATATTCTCTAAAAGGAACCAAACTATGAAAGTCATCATCTAAGCCATTGTAAGTAGCTCTTAATGCAATCAAGTTACTTGTAACCTCTTCCATAGGACTAAGGGCTGGATTTGGTACTGGTAGCTCATCTACAAGAAAGAAAATAGTTTTTTTTTATTTAGAGGGTGTGGGTTTTAGATTTCTTGGCTCCTCTGAAGTGCTCCCTTTCTCATTTGTAGATACAACTCCTTGCAGTTTTTCTGTTAATATCCACAAAGCCTCTCTAGTTTCTGCAAAACTATCCACTGTTTGCTTTTGAGTATTCTAGATGTCGTAGAAGAATTTATTTTCCATCTCATTTTGGTCATCCATAATTTTTCCTTCCTTGGATTTTGTACTTTTATTTTCAACTGGAGGTTTGATCAAATTTTTTTTATTCTTTTGTTGCTGCAAATATCTCTTTTCTCTTTCACTTAGTTGCATACAAACTTCTACAAACCCTCAGGCTGGTAAGATCATAGCTTTGATACCACTGTAATGTCCCCTTTCTAATTTTATATGATATTTAAAGCCTCTAATAATATTTTAAAATTCAACAACCAATATTGAAAAAGATCAACCAATTTCTCAATAAAACCCAAATCGAGTATGCTCGAAATAGTGCCAAAAACTTCACAGCTTCACATATTATTGATAAATCTGAAAGTAGAAATTTTTATAGAAATTTCACCAAAATAATGGCCTATAAAATGGCATTTCCATATCTATATAGAGTTTACACAACAACTCCCAAACGGAGGACAAAAACAATGCTCATCGGGCTCCCGAAAACAACACAAAATAGCCTGGAAACACCACACAACACTAATAATTTATCATAGAAGTATAACCATGACCCAATACATATATTAAGCTCTATTTTAATATTAAAATGGCTGAAATATAGCAGCAACACAAACTGATATGAAAAACTCAACCGGAAACATCAAAATCTTACAAAAAAACACACTTGAAAACTCACAAATTTGCACTATTCAGCACAAGGGCAAACTCTGCATGAGCTTGCACATAGAATGGCCTCAAAATACTATCCTTAGCCTTCCTAGAAACCTGAAAACACCTGTCCTTGGGTCTCCTTCTCCATAGGTTTGGCAGCCTCTGAAGAACAACAAAGCAATGAGCAAAAATCAAGTTCTAGAATGAGCCCGAAATGCCTCCAAACCCCTTTAAAAGAGGGCATAACCCTAACTCATGACCAAAAGGGGTCAATAATACATATTTTAATAATAATTTTCATTTATTAATCCATTGGTTTCCAAAGATTAGCCCCTTTTCCCGAAACTTCACTTTTTGAGCCTGCCAGCCTTAGCAAAAGTTATTATTTTTAATTATTTGAAAAGGGGACATAAAATTCTTGGATTGTCAAAAAACAACAATTTTCTAAGCCTTGAGACAAAATCCCTATCAAATATAATGAAACTAGCATCAATTCTATCCCATGACAAAACTGTAGTCCATAGTTGAACTGGGAGAGTTTCCCCATTCCTCTCTTTGACAATATTGACTGTTGAGCTAAAAAATTGCTCACCTTTATACAAGAACATATTCATCAGCATAGAGTACCACCCAAAGGGTCTACTAAATTTTATGTTTTTTATTCCCATCAATCCCTCATGGATTAGGTCAGCCAAGTGTGAGGCAAAGTAAAAAATTAATGCTAACTGGGGATGTAGAGACTGCACCATCATAAACATGTAGGGAATAGGCATATGAGTGGCCTCATCATGTCCCAAGATTAGAGTTAAGGAGTTATAAAAACCTTGTGCACATTTACTAAATAGATCCAACCTAAAAGGCTCTGTTGTACTTGGGCTAATAACACACATTGATCCAATTTGGTCCAGAAATTCCCCTAAGGGTCCTATTTTTAAGTAATCCTTCTAAGCTTCATATATTTCAGTGAACTCATTAAAATCTATCTTTTCTAACACAACAAAAGGGTCATTTAATGAAAAGACTTCCCTGATTTCATCCTCTATAATGCTTATTAGGTCATTTCCATTTATATCCTTGACATCTAGTCACAGGATCATAACACTTAGCAATTTGAATCAGCAATTCTGCATCCATAAACACTCCAAGAACTACCAACTTTCCTATATCAAATTGCCAAATGTTACTAAGGGGGGCACATGAATTCCTCTATGAATATGCTGACCTAAAAAGAATAAGACCATTGTGATTGTTCCCCACCCTAGCATCCCTCATCTAGTTTCCTCTATCATAGAGCCCTTCACCTACGGAGTCCCTAGGGTTTCTTGGGACTAATTCCTTCAATCTTGCTGCCACATTGTCTGAATGCGGGAGAAATTGCATCAAGTCTTCAAAAACACCCCTATCTTTATACTCTATCTTCCTTGACAATCCCCTCTTTGGAAACATCTTAACTAGGTTTTCTTTTTTACAATAAGAAAACACCAAAGAAAACCCCTAAAAATCACCAGCTAACAACACAATTCCTTTAAAATTTCCTCAAAACCCCAAATAGTTCTTAAATTAGAAATATGACCTACCAGGCACCTGCAAAAAATTTTCTTGATATTGCTCCATAAAACAATATAGTTTTCCAAGATGCTTTGAAAGAGGTAAATAATTCAATGATCAAATCAGGGTATATAGTAATTTTCCAACCGTTTACAATTTATCCGCACAAAACTCATTAAGTTTTCCATTACTGAGAACTGGCAGCTTCAATGTTCATAGGATACAAACAACATCATAGAATATAAATTCAAATTTGAACCATTGATCTTCTTCCTTTTCTAGAGCATCAGATGGCTAGCAAAAATGGTAGTGAAACCCTTTAATACCTTTCCCTAGACTAGTTTTTGACCAATGAGAATAGCCAAAATATACATGTGTAGGATAATAACTTAACTTAAGTTTGATTGGACTGGACAATTGTCATCTTGTCGCTAAAGTGCTGATCAAAAACTATTAGGAAAGTCAGATCAAGATATAACGATAACCATCGATGCCATTCAATCAGACGATCCTCATAATTTATGAAACTTTGGCCCCACCTTCCACTTTATGAAACCTTTATTAAAACAACAATTACTACATTTCAAAAACTGGTGGGTAGGCCCCTTCTCTTTTTCTTTCTCAGTACCAAACATCCTAATGACTACCACATCACAACTCATTTCAACCAATAGAAAACAACCATATCAGCATGACATGGCAATTTAGAGCCCACTGCTTAGTGCATCCTTCATACAGAATTGGACGGTTGTCACTATACCGCAAGCTTAAACACTTCACATCTTTCTTCAATGGTATAACAAAAACCATAAGATTCCTCTGATCTTTACTCTTTGAAAAATCTGACCCCACAACTACTATGTCACTTAAGACAAGTGTCAATACAAAGAAATTCCATGAAAGAGAAATTCTCAGAACACTGTAATGTCAAAAAGGTCTTGATCGGATGCATGTCGCTAAAGCATGATACTTAAAAGGTAATCAACTTGGCCCAATGGTATAATAACAATCATTGATGCATTCCATTGTTTAATTTCCAACGCAACTCTGATGATGGGCCTGCTGAGACAGATGTCAACCCATCACAAATTTGCATGTTAGAAAATTTGACAACCAAGGGTCTTAAGATTTAACAACAGCCACAAGTTTTTAAATGGTTTAGTCCTTTGGAGATATTAATAGGAAAACTTAGGCTTTACAGAAAATATTTAAAAGGAGACCCTGCTCGACAACCTAGTGGCATAACATATGAAGCAGTTACTTCATAAGGTGTAAAAAATGCACATGTTTATTTTTAATGTTAATGAGCAAAAAGGTAACTCTCAAACATAAAAATGTCAATACCAAGCTATGGTTTTAGCCATAATGCCTCATAATTAGGTTTAAGGACCTCAATTTACAAACCCTTTAAGCATGAGGATGGAACATTTCAGAATAGTGCTAACACTAATAAGCAGTTTCACAGTGACAGTTCATCCAACAAATATAGTGTATATATGAGATTAGAAGGTTGTAGCCTTCACCACTTCAGAAGTGAGCTCTAGGATAGTGTGTCCACTCCCCTAACAGGGACTATTGTAAAAGACTCCTAATAGGGTCTGACCCTTGAGAAGGTCTACTATACTAGATGCATTGTAAAGAAACTCCTAATAGGGTTAAGGATCTTCTAACAAGGATCACAAAACACTAGTACAAAATATTAATGGGTGTCAATGCCCATCAGGGTTTTTACCTATTTGGGTTTCCCCATAACCATATTGGTGTCATTTTTTGATTTCATGTTTCATGTTTATATGGATGTTTATTTTAGTACTTAAGCATTTAAGTATAGTGTAAAGATTAAAGAAAAAACATTAAATATAGTGAACACTAATTCACCCCCCCCCCTCTCAGTGTTCCCATTCCTAATAATTGGTATCAGAGCTTTGGTCCTTAGCAAAGAATTTTAACCACTTGAGGAGATCATGGACAAATCAAAAATGAAATAGTTGAAGAGAAATCTTGAAGCAGCTCTTGAAGACCTAGAAAAGTCTGAAAGAGAAGTTAAAGAACTAAAAGAAAAACTCAATGATGCTCAATTGGCCATCAAAAAGCTAATAAGGGATCTAAAAGAATGGTCCACCAGTGAATTGGGGATAATGGTCAAGAAGCTAAATGAAGAAAATGCATCCTTAAAATATCATCTTGAAGAATTTGATGATAAACTGATCAATAATCAGGAAGTCTATAATGAACAAGTCAAAGATAACCTTCAACTCAATGAGGAATTAAGGCAAGAAAACATGAAAATCTTGGAGCTAAGGAACAAAAAATAAAGCTTGGAGTCTAAATTAAACGAAGCAAAGAATCACATTGACAAATTACACATAAGTTTTGATCTGATAGAATCTCAGTTATATGTGAGAAGAGCTAAAGGAGATATTAGTTGCATCGGATACAATGAAGCATAGAATCAGATTGACAATATGAGAGCTAGAAAGAATGCACTAGAAGACTCTACTAATACTAAGAAGAATGAAGATAAAACCAAAGATAATGGTGAACCACTTAAGAATGAGTGCAAGCTAGTAGACCGCACTTGTTTTGCATGTAACAAGAATGGACACATAGCAAAGAATTGTATAGAGGTAAGACCTTTTAATGGTTACTATTACTCATGCAATAAATTTGGTCATAAAGCTATGAATTTCAAGATTGGTAAAAAGAACAAGATTCAGCATGATCAAAAAAATCAGAATCAGACAAATGTAAGAAGTTCTCTAAATGTTACATGTTAGATTTATAACTATAATGGTCACTCTCCTAAACAATGTAAAATGGTGACTGATATCAATGCACTGAGGAATATAAAGCCTCTAGTCATTTGTCACTCTTGTAACAAGGCTGGACACATCTAAAAATTTTGTAGATCAAGAACACAAGGTTCAAGAAAGTCCTAATAAGGCCAAAGAACTAGTATTAGATCTCGAAGGAGAAGTTAATTTTGTCAAAACCTCAGAGGATGCGAGCTTGATTTGGTCAAAAGGAAATAAGGAAAAGGTTAATGAGCATGTATTGGATGCATCCATAGTGGATGCACACTCTACATCTAGATGAATGGACCTCATGGTCATAGGGGGAGCTAATTTATCTCTAGACCCCTGTGCGGTTGGCATACTTACTTTTAGAGTATGCACCTTTGAACTTAATCTTTTGGAGACTAGTAAAATGTATGTGCAAGAGAAAACTAGCTAATTGGTTGTGTAACAGAAGATAGAGATTTCCAGAGACAGCCTGGCTTATGCACGAAGCATTTATGGTGGAATTTTCACTTTAAGTACACATAAATCCTTTTGATTACTCATTGCATTCATACTCAGAGCGATTGGAGAGAAAAAAGACGTTTAGAAGTTATTGTGAAGACTTGCAGATTGATCTATCAATTATTAGCAGTATATATGATTGGTTGTAGAAACCCTCATTCATTGTGTCGATTTAGAAGTCTTCAGATTATCCTTTGGAAAGAGATAAAACAAGTGATGGCCACTCCCATAGTATTTGATATTGTAGAAAAGGAAAGATATGTGTTTAAGAAGCATCCATTTAAGTCTCCCCTAGATGACTTAGATGAAGCATTCTCCCACATGCCTATGGTCATTATGCATGTCGAAGACATTAGGGCATACATTTACTGTAAGAAGGAACTAGTAGGATTGGATAGATTAAGGACACACATAGAAACCATGCTAAAACTAGGCAAAACCTTCTTAGATGAATATGCGAAGTGGAATTATCACCCTATAGTGGAGTATGCTATGGCATATGAGTTCTTTGAGATAAAATGGATTAAATTACTTCTTAGAAGAATTCATGATGACTTATTTTGGATAGGTAATGTACCAGTAAGAATCACTAGTGACCTAATATATGAGATGACAAGCCTATCTCAGACTAGCGTCGTCCTTCCTATGGGAAAGGATGTCAAAAAAATTATTGAGCAAACATGTAAGTCAAGGAGTGATAGACGCGGGATGACAATTGAGCCTATTGAGCAAGTTGACATCAAATTGATGTCCATGATACTTGGATATAGGTTTCAACACACTAGCAAGGTGAATAGTGTGTTTGTGGCCACAATACTAGTAGCCATTAGACTTGTGAAGGAAGATGGAGAGTTCAATGTATGTGAGATCTTGCATGCACAGTTGATTGATAACATCAAGGCAATAAAGCATGATAAGACCAAGATATTCAAGTTTGGGTCTTTGATCATTGACATGTACCTTTACATAGTTGGGAAAGTATCAGATTTGTATTTGGACAAGTCCATTCCAACCATGCCATAGATATCTTACAAGGCATCCACTAAGACTACATTGAGAGATTACATAACATTAGAGTTCAAAACCTTCAGGGCCAAGATGCAAATGAGGTACATAGTTCCAGAAAACATTGTTGAGAAATTCAAGGATACTATTTGTTTTAGAATCATATGCTCAAGTATTGCTTTCAGCTCCTACTAACCCTAATGAGCCAAGGTGGGGAACTTATGAGGAAAAGACAAGAGAGATAGATGATAAACTTAACATTGTAGGAAGAAAAAGAAAGGTTGCTAAAGTCACCTCAAAGATATTGAGAATACATGGTGTGTCTCAAGAAGATCTATACAAAGTAAGAGAACAAAAGATTGCTTTGGAATTAGAGAGTACAGATACAACAAAGGTAGAATCAGATGATTCCAAACTAAAGAACGTGAAGATAGAAATATTTGATGAACAAAAGGGTAAAATTGATATTACACCCTCTACACCCAAGGAAACCATTGACCTTATTTCTCCTCCTGAGTATAAGGCAATGCCAAAAAGAAAGAAATAGATCAGCACTAGTTATCCATCCTCAAGAGTCACAAGAAATAGAAGGAACTCACAAGCACCTCTTGAAGTAAGTTTCAAACCTAGTCTCAGTGTGCTAAGTGCATCAATAATTGATGAGGGAAGAATTGATCAAGTAGGGAAATTTTATGAAAAATATAGTGAAATAGACAAATCTGAGATACATGGTATGTTAGTCAAACACATGCTGAAGTTCAAGAAGATAGTCTTGGAACTTAAGACTATGATCCCTGACAATGTGTGGAACATCCTAGAATTCAAAAGAGATAGGCTATTGAAGAAGATCTATGGATAAGGGAGAAGATCTTAGATGAAACCATTCCTGTATGCAAGCTAGAAGAGAAGAAGTTGCTATTAGATATGGTGAAGCCTCACCTCAGGACCAAGACAAGAATATTGAATATAATGGATAAAAACTATGAATTAGTTGCTAGAGAAATAACGAAATCCTTTGAGAAGGTCTTTATGAATAGGCACATGTATCCACCTACTACACCCGAAGCACAAGTATCCATAAAGGAATTAAAGGTGGTAGAGCTCACTAATGCATCAGTGATAGGTCCTCAAGATTCAACACCTATAGTGGAAACACAAATAGAGGTAGATAAGTCTGGCCCATGATAAAGTCACTAAAGGATAGCACAATTATCATTGATAATGTAGAGATAGCCATGGAAACCATAGCTAATGATTCAAGGACAAGTTTGAAGAGGCTTTTGTGAGCACACAAGAAGCTAAAATCTTATGTAGTACCACTCCTCCCAATTAACAAGAAGAGGTATTGATTGAGGATATAATAGATAAGAAAGAACAAGAGGTAAAAGAAAGTGAAAAAAAAGATGAAACATTAGTTGAATCAATCAAGGTAAAAAAAGAAATGATAAATAGCACTCTCATCACTCCCTTAGTAGCATTGTTTTCAAGTTTGACACTTGACACAACCAGTTTGGATTCATGGGGAGAAGAAGACCTGATTAAGTTTAGTTTCTTAGCCATGGAGAAGGCCAAGGAGAAACAAGTGATGAGGAATCCCCTCCTTATAGAATTGGTAAACATCTTGAACAAATTGTTACCAAAAAACAAGAAAGTGTCCAATGTACACTCAGTTGATGATGTCAGTACAATGATTTCATAGTTCAAGGGAAACTTCTCTAGCCTAGAAGAATCTGCACCCTTAGTTGTAGAGGAGAAGTATATGAAGAAAAGGCTTAATGAATTGACTAGCAAGTATGCAATTGACTTGAGTTCACTAAAAACTGGTCAAGCATCCCTAAAGGAGTTTGCAGCAAATGGAAGAAAGATCATTTCTGAATGTATGAACCAAGACAAGTTGACTTGTGACTTGTACAAAAAGGTTAAAAAGGCTGAAACTATCATAGACAACATAAGAAAATCAGTAGAAGATCCATCAGTTGATGTGAACATTTGCAATAATATCTATCAAGGATAGATAGACAAAATTGAGAAGGCAAAAAAGGAGATGTCTAAGATAAGGGCTAGGCAGACTCAGCTAAGGAATGCTCTTGTGCCCTCATTAGACATACTTGATCAGAATATCAAGGAGATCGATGTCACCATGGTGACTTATAATCAAGGTCCTAGCATTGATTTGGAGAAGATGGAGAAGCTACAGTATGCTTTATGTGCTCATCTACAAATTGTAAATTCTTTGATCATATTTTGGAAGAAGGAGGTCTAGAACTTGCAAATTGCATATCTGGATGTTTTATTGTATCATCTTAAAATGGAAGCACTTCCATGGTAGGAATGTTTAGTCCTCTGAGTAAGTGGTTTGGGGTCATGTCAAATGCCTTGAATCAATATTCATCTTGGATCTATCTTTTTACCTATTCTACCCCATTTGCCACTTCTTCCTAGCATTTTCCTGGCATTCTGGACTATGAACCTGAGGTTTTTGACCATAAGGTCAAAGTCAACCTTATGGGGTCAAAGTCAACCTTGATCTTTTCTAGGTTAGGATCAACCTTGACCCTGACCTAGTCAGGTTTGAGCTTGACCTTGACCCTAGGGTCTAGGATCTTTGGGGTTAGCTTCAGGTTTAAGGATTTCATCAAAATCTTGCATTTTCCCTCTTCAGGGCCACTATTTCTTAGATTAAGTGTCAAATTCTCAAATTAATATTTGAGGTGGACCTTTCTTGATATTTGTATAGGATTCCTAATTTATTATTGGAGATTAGCCTTTCTCAATTTTTGTGCATAATGCTCAAATTAACTTTGGGGTTGGCCTTACCTCGAATTTTGTAACAAGAATCTTAAATAATTATTTTATTTCTAAATTAAGGATGGTCCCCTCCTAGAGTTTTGTGTCAAGACTTTAATTTAATTTCCTCTCCATGTGCACCTCTCTAGAGTTTTGTGCCATGGGCCCTTAATTATTGTTTTCTATGAGGCCCCTCTTGTGCCCTAGATCACTATAGAAGGGAGTCTTCCTCTCTCATTTTCTCCACCCACTTTCATGATCAAATCATCAAGTTTTGCAATCAAGCATCTCATCTCACAATCTCTCAAGCTCTCAAGTGCAAGCAAGCAAGAAGATCAAGAATTCAAGCCTTCAAGAATTCAAGCATTCAATTCATCAAGGAGATCCATTAGAAGCCATTGAAGGATTCAAAGCTCTATGGAGCTCTCTTGTTGAAGATTCCTCCATTTCCATTCAAGCCTCTTCCAAATTCAAGATCCATTCAAGATTGGTGTTGAAGATCTAAAGACAATTGATTGGAGACATCCTACATTTGAATCTAGATTCATCCATTTTTGTGGATTTAAGGATTCGAATCCTCCACAAGGGTTTCAACTCAAGCAAGGTGAATTGATCCATTTATTTTGTTTATTCCAACAATTTCAATTCAATTTCAAGGTTAATTCCTAAATTGAGGTTTGACTGAGGCAAACCCCTCCCCCCCAACAAACAAAACCATTTTTCTTGTAGGTATAGGTGCGAGATGATGAATTAAAGTACATATTTGGATACCCTTTTCGCTGAACTTCTGAGATCCGTAAACAAAGATAAAGTCAACCTGATCTCATCTCAAAACAATATTTCTAGGTTTTGTTGATCTCGCAGTTTCAACTTAATATGCAAGAATCAATAGTTTTTGAGATCGTTTAATAGGATTTTCAGCCGATTCTTTTTCAAAGGTAAGTACCTTTATTTCCTAATTTCAATATTAATCATCTAAATTGGGTTTCCATATCAATACAATTCAAATGTGAGTGTAAAATATTAGTTTTGGGGTCTCTTTTATGTGAAAACCATTGTTCTAGGACCCCTTCCACATTTTATCTATTACATTTTGGTGAACCTGACACACTTACCCCTTTCTTTTGTGGATTTAGATGCTCTATTGTGTTAGATCTCCCTTTCTATTATCTTGTGTGTTCACCTTCACTATACATTTTGGTGAACCTATTTTACCAATCCTCTTTCTTTTGTGGAATTAGATGCTCTATTGTGTTTGATTTCCACTTCACGTTTAGAAATTTCATTTAAATACATTTGGATATATCTTGAT
Source organism: Chamaecyparis obtusa (assembly GCA_027943335.1). Taxonomy (NCBI): domain Eukaryota; kingdom Viridiplantae; phylum Streptophyta; class Pinopsida; order Cupressales; family Cupressaceae; genus Chamaecyparis; species Chamaecyparis obtusa. The sequence continues at coordinate 2,727,607 of BSBK01001155.1, read as the reverse complement.
AAATTTTTTATAATGTTGCACAAGTTGTCTCAAATGTTTTCCAAAACTTTTGGGATTACACAACATCTTCCTCTTACCTTACCATTGCATGACATTACACCTAGTAAGACTTCATCTAGTGCATGTGATGTTACTTTACCTTATAAAGATATATTAGAGAATGAAGATGACCTTAGGCTATATCTCCATCACATTTCTCTTTATGGAGATGAGTTGAGGATTGATTTTAATTCTTCTCCTAATAGATGTCCTTCTTCCCCCTCTAGGTATCAAGCTTTAATTAATTATGGAGACCCTACAATGTGTTTTATTGGTAGGGATGATAACCCTCATATTTGAGATGAACCCTTGGATAAAGACATTGATTTATCCCCTCCTCATGAAGAATCATTGATACAAGAGGGTGATCTATTAATGGATGACATATTCATACACGATGATAACTCTTTTTCTAAAACACACTCCCCTTATGCAGACATTTTAGTAAAAGAAGATGACATTATAGATGCTTTACCTCCATTTGAGATTCCTTCTAGTGATGAGGCATTAGTGGAGAATGATATGAATTCCCTTAATGCTCTCCCTTTTAGTGATGATCCTATAGAGAATCAAGATCTTACATCATCTTCTCCTAGGATGTCCTCTTTTCTTCCTTTTGGTGAATCTATTTGTAGTGTTGAGACAACTAATATGGTTTATCCTAAACCCTTGTTAACTGTCAAAGGTTTTCCTCATCTTAATATCAAAGGTAAACCTATGGAGTCTTTTAATGATCAAGATTCGATAGCTCACACATATCATACAAGGAATAACCCTCAACCTAAACTAGTGGTTTCTACTTCTTTGCCACATTCTCAACCTATTCTTCCTCCTCCACCCCATCTTTCTAGCAAGGAGTATGATTTGATAACTCAATTGCAAAATACTCCTGCCAAAATTTCTTTATGGGAGCTTCTTCAAACTTCACCTACCTACTATGAAGCCTTGCAAAAAGATCTAGCAACTCTTCCCACTCTACCTCCTAATCAAGAGAACATTAATAACTTCTTACAATGCATGCATGTTACCCTAGGTCCTCCTGACATTGTATTTCTCAAAAAGATTTACCTTCTAAAGAAGTTCAGAATCAGGATGATGCTCTTATGGTTGTTGTTTCTATTAATAAAAGTATCTTTCATAGGACCTTGATTGATAACGAATCTGGGCTTAATGTTTGTAGCATTGACATGCTCAAAGCAATTAACGTCGATCTTTCAACAATTCAACCTGACAATGTTCCTACACATGGCTTTGATAACATTGCTAAGAACACCTTAGGCATCATTACCTTACCTATCAAAGTAGGACCAGTCATCCTAAATACACCTATTCATGTTATGCCTAGACCTCTCAATTATAACCTTCTTTTGGGTAGACCTTGGTTGCATGAGATGCATGTCGTTCCTTCCACCCTTCATCGTAAATTCAAGTTTATACATAATAATGTGATGTATACACTTCATGAGGATGATGCACCTAATCCTTGTCTGAATATTCAAACCCACACTACTCCTATTCCTAATAGTAATCCTCCTTCCTCTGATGCTCTTCCTGGTGAAGATTAGGGAACCTTGGATTTTACTCCTACCTTTATTGGAGATTATAAGGTTAATGATCTTGATTTTATGAAGAAACAAAGAGAGTTTGAATAGAAAGTTTTTACATCTAAACCCCTTTGTAATAACTTTGTCTCTGATTCCACCCACAATAAACTTGTCAAACCTACTAAGAATGATATCGTGACTACTGAAGTTCCATTGAATCCTTCTGATATGGCTTCTTGTTATGGTCTTGGTTATCATTTCCTTGTTAAATAAGGATTCAATAGTCAAGGATGTGGTAAGCATAAACAAGGAATTCAAATGCCCTTACATACTAGGGGGCATAAGCATTCTTATGGATTGGGATTTAATCCTCGACAACAAATCAATGTTAACAACATCTCAAATAATACTTCAAAACATGATGAGACTATGAAGGAATTTGACCAAGAAGTTCTTTTGCCTAAACTCCTTCATGCTAAGATGATTATTAGACCTAAATGCAAAAAGAAACATATTACACACTTGAAGACTCTTCCTTTTTTTTATATCATAGATTTCATGATCCCTCTATGAATGAATGTCAAGCTTTACATTATAAGATTAGGCGGCTCATTGATAGTAATGTTATTTATATATCACGTGGAAATGAGTTGTATTTCAATATTGTTTTCTCTAAATAACATTTATGTTCCTATTATGGAACTCCACATTATGTAAACAATGTTAGCCTAATCCTTGGGGGCTCGTTGTCTTGCATAGGGTTGTGAGTGATATAATAGGTGCCCTTTCATCCTTGTTCCTACACTTGGGGGGCAAGTATGTCATCTCTTTCTTTTCTGTCTTTTCGGGATTCACCTCTATCCTTGGTTAAGCAGTATTTATCTATTATGTGATATCCAATCATACATGAACATTTTGGTTTGCATTAAGGATATTTTTCCTTGATCACAACCAATTTAATTATTTGACATTGGGTCTCCATGGTGGATAAATCTCTCACCTTGGAAGGTGAATAGTGTGCTATCCCTCACAAGGGTTAATTTTTCAATTTTTGCATGATATCTCTTTGCATTCATCCCTATTAGAAATAGGGAATACTAAGAGGTGGGGGGGGGTGAATCAGTATTCTAAAAACTTTTTCTTTTGCCAAATTATGGATATAATAGATAATCTTAATGCATACATAACATAGAAAGCTAAACAATGTGCATAGCAATAAAACTAAAGAACTCATAACACATGATTTGTTCTCGAGGAAACCCTGGCCAAGGGAAAACCCTGGTGGGGATGGTACCCACAAAGATCCACTAATCAAAAGTATCCTATTAAGGATGTTGACCCTGTTAGGAGTCTATTACATGCATATAGTGTATCAGTCATGATTAAGGGACTATAGGCCTTGTTAGAAGCCTCAACCCTGTTAGGAGTTGGTAGTACAAAATGTGATTACCAACTGAGACCACTGCCCAAACAAGTAATGTACAATATACACTGATTACAAAAATAGGTTAAGGTACATAACCTTATACTACTTGCATCAATATTTCTTCACTCCTCTTTCACTATCACTATTACATATACATCACATATCTCACAACATATCACTTATTACATTTTTGGTTCATCTTCTTTTCATATTACAATTACATTTATACAAGTTATTAAGGCTAATAACTTTACATGGTTGGCTTCCATATTAAAAAATAACTTTTTCCAAGGGTAAACATCTAGGATGTCATCCCTTTATATTGTTAAGTCATTATTTTGATAAACAAAATAATCCCTTAACTCTTTACTAGTTCTGTCTTCATATTCTGTCCTATAGGCTTAACACTATCTTTAGCAAAACTATCATAACTCCTTTCGTACATGTCATAATGACTTGCACTCTAAGATGAGTCATCATTAGTCACCATAGAGTCTATGTTCAAGTGCAAAAGTAGTAAACTTACTCCAGTCAACATTGCAAATGAAAATTGTGTCCAGGTGCACTAGTGAAAATGTTGTCTCACACTTAGACAAATTTGCAATGCACTCTGTCATACTTGTTCTCTGACCTATGCGATCTTCATGTAAAACATATGTTTCCATAATGACAACATCTATGTAACCAAATTATCCAAATTTCCAACAATCTCCCCCTTTGTCATTGGTGGCAACATATGAGAAAATTGGCCAAGTGTACAACTCCAAAATCTCAAAATTGTGGCCATAGTATAAGATAAATATAGTATCCTCATAAATCCAAAAAATCTTATCTCTGTACAGTACTCCCCCTAAGAGTAACAATTCTTAATCAATTTTCTGCTATATATCTCTCTCCCCTTTTGACAACAATTACAAAATAAGGTAAGGAGGGTTACAAAACTGTATCACAAAAAAGATTATACCTTAATTCATTATTACAAAGCCGGTAGGATTGCAACACAATCTGCAAAATCAATCTTCATAGCTTCTATCTCCTTCTCCCATGATTTCTTAATGGAATCTGCCACATTGAGTAGTGTGCTTAGTCCATAAGATGCTATTTGACATGCTTGGAGGTTCTCAAAGTTAAACTTTTGAAAATATGTCTTAGTTGAAAGACATTCTTCCAACTGCTCTTCAATAATGCTTAACTTCATAGAATTATGTTCTCTCAAAAGAGTGAGTCTTCTCATTTTTTTGTCTCTCTCATCTTGCAAAACTCTAATTTCATCATATAGCTTCTGAACTTTCTTCTCAACGTCACATACCTTCACATTGGGGCTAGAAAGAAGGTTAGATTCATTCTAAATTTCAGCTTCCTTCAACTTGATCTTCTGATCTTCTTCTGTTGTCAAAGTCTCTAGTTTTGTACGCTTTATGTACAAAGATTTTCCTATTTCCAAATTCTTCCTCAAGTCCTTGATACATATATCAAGACTATTGATATCATTTCTGATATTCTGATTGATGTTCAAAAGCATTCTCACCTCATAGGCTGCTTGAGCTCTTACTTTTGCAATATCAGATAGGTTTGTGAACTCATCATCAAAAGTGCTCATCACTTTCTTTTCTTTCTCTAGAGGGTCTGCTTCTACAATATGTGTAGTTATAATACCTTGTAACTTTTTAGTAAGGTCCTTTAGACATCCTTCAAGACTTTTAACTTTCTTATTCTTCCCAATGAGCTTGTTCAAAGATGTGATCAATTTTATCTGATCATCATCATCTACTTATTTTCCCAAATCCTCAAATAAAGATCCAATTTTCTTCTTCTTTCCAATCTTAGGAGTAAGATTGATTTCTTCTTTAGAGGTTATAGGTTCTTGTACTTCTATCACTTTAGGTTCTTCAACAATAGATTGTGTCTACTCTGCTTCTATAGTTCTATCCGATTCATCAAGAGCTGAATTGTCAACAATGTTCTCTAGATTCTTGAATACATTATCATCAGTATCGAAGGTGATCTTTGTACCTTCAACATCCATAGATTCTTCTTCAATGTTTATAGCTAGTGGAGAGGGAATGTCCTCTTGTTCTACTTCTTTTGTTTGCTCTACTACAACTGATGGCTCTCCAACTATTTCTGCCATAACCTTAATTATTGCTTGTTTTGTCTCTGCATTCACTTCTTCATATTGTCCTGCCATGATCTGAATGGTTCTCCTTTTTGTCCTTAAATGGGTGCTAAGGGTCTTCAAAATTTGTTTACAATGTTCATCATCTCTCACATCACATAGTTTCTTCACAAGATTCTCTCTGATAGATTTGTCTTCCTCTTGTGCTCTCTTCTTCCTGTTAACAAGTTTCTTGAATAAGTCATCAGGTATCTTACCCTAAATAGTGTCAAACTTCTTGTTAGATAGAATCATGTGCTTGACCACTACATTTTCAAGATTCAATCTCTCTGAGTAGTCATAGAAGTCATAGTATTTATTCATCTTAGTGAAGTCTCCATCTTGTATAATCTCTTCATTTACTCTCTCAACTCTAGGTTTCCATGATTTCTTCTTAATAGTAGTGTCATCATCTTTAATTTCTGCAACTTTCTTAGGAACTAGTGGCACAAAATTTTTCTGCCTCTTACCAGGTCCAAAAGAAATTTCTTTCACACTCTTGCTAGGTGTAGAGGAAGTAGACCTAGTAGGTTTGCTTGCTTCTTGTTCCTTCTCTGGTTCCTCTACTTTCACCTTGACTTGTGTAGCTTCTTGCTATCCCACACTAGATGACAAGGGAGGTATAGACAAAATCTCTTTCTGTCCAATATCTCTGATTGTTGTTGCTATCTTCTTTGCCACTAAGAATTCTTTCTCTAACATTCTTGTATCTTTTAGTATTCTCTTAATAGTGCTCTCAACTCTTTTTTTAGACTGTTTCTCCTCAAGTATAGCCTTTGCAGACTTGAAATTTTCTTCAAAAGTTCCAAATCTATTACTGTGAGTGTCAACCTTGCACTTAAGTAGCCTACTCACATATTCTTCTATCTTAGTTTCAGATATTTCATAGCTAAGAGGGTCTATGAACTCAATTCTAGGTTCTACTGCTTCAATGTAGGTAAAGTCAGTATCAACCATAAAACATACTTCATTTTTGTATTTCTCCACAAGAGACTATGGGTCCTTGATCTTCTAGTTACCAAGTTCTAAAAAGTCTCTATCACCAACATTGCACTCTCATTTACTTTGTCAATAACATGCCTCATATACAATTTATTGATCCTTTTCATTGTAGTTTGTCCATCATTCCAGTCACTTGCAATGGTGTAAGGAAATCTTCTCAATAGATGAAAAAACATGTAAGTGATCAAAGATGAAAATCTAAATTGTGCAATCTTTGTCTTCTTGATCTTTTCCAAATTTCCAAATAGTTTTATTCTCATAATTTCACACATATCAACTGGCACTTTGTCAACACACATCAAATAAGCTATGTGTACCATTCTAGTAGCCATGTCATCCTCTCTTGAATTTGGACAAAACTTAGTTGTTAGGATCTTGCATAAGTATCTAACATCATGTTGTTGGATCTTACTAATTATAATTCCTCTACCATTATAAGATGAATTAGTGTTATCAATGACTATTTTTCTCATGTTCTTCTCATTAAAAGGAATGGCTCTAGATTTAGACAGTCCAGTGACTTCATGAATCAAATCAGCTGTAATGTCTATCACTCTATCTTCTAACCAAAACTTCCCATTATGAATTCTGCTAAGGATTATCTTAGTGCATTCTTCATTATCAAATTCATACGGAAATACATACTTAATGATCTCATTGTCCTTCAAATGATCATATCCTTCTTTCAAAGACATGTCCTAGTTGTAAATCTTCTGATACTCATTGGTAAAATCACTATCACTGATGGTTTCTAACTTACATCCAAGATAACTTCTTACATTCTCTAAATGGAAAACTCTGTCTGGTATGAATGATAAAGCTAACCTAGGGTCATCTTCCAAGGGTTCTACTAGTTCCCTCTTCATTCTAGGTCTATTCTTATCTTTGACATTGTGAATAAAAGATACATCCATGATTACTTCAAATTCCTTTTACCGATTCAAAGATCTTCCAAGTAAAATACCTCGATTTCATGATTTTAGGGCTTGCGTAGATTTGGTGCTCAAATCCTTCACCAAATCATTGCAAAATGCTTCCAATCTCTACTCTTTGATCTCCTTAACACTTTTATTTTCTTTGATGATGAAATAATGTTGATTATAACCTTTTATTAATTCAATCTCACTTAGATCTGACATTGCATTCAATTCTTTTGCTACTTCTTTCCAAAAAGGTGTTTCTGCTAACCTACAAAACTTAAAACTTCTTGCGATTTCACAAAACATAATATTTTTCTTTGCACTCTTAACCATAGCATTAGTACATCATATAATACCTTGTATTAACTGCACAAGACTTAATTCATCATAAATCTACTTCTACACTAATCTAAATTCCTAATCTACTATAATTTTCATAAAATAAATGCTTTAAGATAGGTCAAGTAAGGATTCATTCTTACAACTTGATACTTCACCTTTCTAATTACCTTCAATGTTGAATATGTCTCCTTGATCTGTGCTTTTAACAAACTTCACTTCATTTGCATTACTACATCAACCTTTATGTCTGTTACTTGCATCTTCATTTCTTCTTTCATGATTTCTAGGGTTAGGGTTAGGATGAAAAACTCCATTGTTCATTCTACAAAACCTTGCTGTATGTCCAATCTTGTTTCATATCTAACAAACAATTCCATTGTTCCCATATCTTTGTCCAGGTGGATTGATTTGTGATTTGCAGTTTCTAGCAATGTGTCCAACTTTGTTGCATCTATAACATATTACTCCATTTCTTTTATTCATATCTTCAGTAGGTTTCTTATCTGCATTGTTAGTATTCCTAAACATTCTACTATTATTGTTATTCTCAACAAATTTAGGTTTCCTACATTTAATAGCTCTATGTCCAAATCCATGACAATTATAACAATAACCATTAAGAGGTTTGAATTGCTTACCTGTGCAATCTCTCTTCATATGACCAATAGTATTACAAGAAAAACATCTACCTTTGAATTCTCTTTGCATACCTTTGGGTGATTCCTCTTGCTTCGGTGATTCTTCTTCTTTAGGTGTATCTTCAAATTTGTTGATCTCATCAGACTTCTTCTCATCTATGCTTTTAGATACTTTTAGATTTGGTTCCTTTCTTTCATTATTTACTTTAAAAGTGTTGAATCCAAGACTAGTCTTATCATAGATTGGTTTTTGAAAAGATGCTTGTTCACCAATCTTCTCACTAGTTGAATATAGCCTTTCATGTTGTTGTTTGGATTGAGTCAATTCACCTTTCACAATTGTATTGTATTTCTCAAGTTCAACATACTACAAATTGACTTTCTCAAGTTCAAATGTTACATTTCCAAGTTTAGATTTCAGTCCTTCATTTTCAGTCTTTAGACTTTGATTCTCATATTTTAGATTTTCTTCATTCTTACCATTTCCATCTTTCAAACTAAGCTTCAAATTTTCTATCTTTAGTTCATGCTTAAGGATCTCATTTTGTTTTTCTAAATTGTCATCACAATCTTCAATAAGAACTTTGGATTCCTTTTCAGATTTCAAATCTTCCAACTTGTTTTTCAATTTCTCAATGAGGTTCTTTGCATCATCATATTTTCCTTTTAGAATGTCTCTTTCATCAGTAAGTAGGTCAATCTGTTCAAGATCTTCTTCAAGATTCTTCTGTAGTTTATCCACATCCATAGAGATTTTACTCAAGCTGTTAGACTTTTCTTGAATGATTCTTCTCCGAGTTGTGTACACGAAAATGTGACACTTCTATGAATCTTTATATGCAAAGAGACTCAAGAATGAGCCCTCACAAGCCGACTCATAGCTCTCTATCTATGGAGTGAATGGTTTTTTAGGAGGCCCTCGGATACCTATGCAAGTACACCACAAAATGAGAGATTCAAACAGGAGAAGCAAGAATGCTAATCTCCATGAATCTTGTTCATGCATGCAAATGAAAAGCTAATTTAAATGATGGTAAATGCAAGAAATAAATTATTTCATTGAATTTAAACTAAAGTGCTTTGCAATTAAACCAAAATGAAGATTAATCTACAATATGAAATCTAAAATAGTCTATATGAGATTAATCTATATGAATTTTAAGCTAAACCAATGAGATAAATCAAACATGCAATAATGAAATTGAAAGCTCTATGAAAACTTGCAGCATAACTATGATGTGAAAATTCGGGATCCTCAACTGAGAGCGAGAGGGCTCATTTTATAGTAAAATGTGGATTTGAATCCAAATCTAGAAGCAATGTGGGATAAATGGAAAAGAGGAAACAAATGTCATTTTTAGAAGGTTTGTAGGAAAATGGAATTTCATTTATTTCATTTTTCTTAATAATCGATTTGTTTCCTTTTTTTATCACAAAAGATATTTTGAGAAGATATTTTATTTATTTAATTTAAAAGAATAATATCTCTCCTAATTAAATAAAATAAAATTATATAATCTAAAGATAAATATTAATGAAATAAAATAAAATCATTTAATTAAAAATGAATTTTAATTAAATAACCTTATTTCATTTAAGGAATATTTATTTCAAATAAATAATATTATTTTATTTATTTAAAAGGGATTTATTTTTCTTAATTAATTAAATAAAATTAATGAAATATCCAAGCTTAGGGGAAAATTGAAATAATTGAAATAGTTACAATTTGATCAAGAAGTTTGATTCGAATATGTTGCGGAGCATTGATTTAGGGATTGATTTTTGATAATTGAATAAATGGGGCCCAAAGTATAGGTGACCATTTTAGGGTGCATACATTTTCCCCTCTTTGACTAATGTGAGGTTGACTCAGGATCACATGCAATCAAAGAATGGAATTGCAGTGTGAGATCGATTTGGGATCACAAAATAACCCGGATGTGTGTTCAACGGATGGGAACACATCAGGACAAGCATAAGCTAAAGCTGAAGGATGAGACATAGCTGAATCAAGTCCAAAATAGGAGATAAAAATCTCAAGCAAGGTTTCCCCAAGAGAAGCAATTGATAAATTTGATAAAGCTAAATCAAGCATTGAAGTTTGGTATGTACTGCCCCCTCGTGATCAAAATTAAAATGAGATAGAGGAGAAATAGTAAATTGATAAATTTGATCAAAACATAAGGTTCTTGATGTAAGTTGAAAAATATAAGAATCACAAAACCAAGGTAGATCAGCAAGAAAGATTATGCCCCAAGGTTGAATTAGAAGAAAAGAAGTGGGGTGAAAGCGAATGGAAGACAGAAGTTTGGAAGAAATGGAAACAAATGGAGAGAAGAAAGAGAATTTACCTCGAGAAAGAGGATGCATCAAAATCAATCAACTGTTTAAGATAGGAAACTTTGATTGAGATCACGAAAGAAGATAAGGAAATGAAGATCAAATCGTGACCACAGTTGACTGAAAGTCCACAAGAAAGATGAAGGAAACCCTCTCAAACTCATAATGCAGCCTAAAAATGCAATTTTAACATGAAGTCTAAATAATGCAAGCTACATGAAAATGCAAAGGTGTACTTGCAATAGGGTAACATAGGATTTTTTGTGTTCATCATTCATTAGAGAATGTAAAAGAACTTATTTTCATCATAGGGCCATTATTGTCGGACATCGGACGATCACACAATTAGCACTAGTCACAAAAGCAACTATGAAGATATGAATGTGATTTATATCGGGAATGTGGAAAGATTCTAACATGAGCATCAAAGACATAAAGGTCAAGATGACTACAATGTTAGCTTACCCAATTTAATGTAGCAAAAACCACTCTCACATCAAGGCATAAACACCGGGATGACTATAAGAATGGTTGTGCAAAAATAGTCAAGGATGATGCCTTCAATTTCCTAAGTGTGTCAAGGAGACAACAAGAGACACTAAAGAGGTTCAAGACAACACCCACAAGTAGAAAGCAAAGAAAAACATGCCCCATGCCCCAAGTCTTCTAGAGATGCATCATGGAGAGACTTGTTAGACAAGGACACTCAATGAAAATCAATATCAGTCAGCACACAAAGAAAAGATCATGACATATCTCAAGCATTAAGTGTTGCGTTTAAAAATTTGAAGTGTGTAAACTGATACTGAGTTCTGAGGATAAGGATTGAATGCTTGCTAGTAGGTAAGATCACATGACCAAACTGGATAAGACCAAAGTGATAAGTGTTGAAAAACACTCGATGTCGGGGGTTGTGTTGAAAAACACAGTTGGTTTGGTGTTGAAAAACACCATTTGTGAGGTGTCCTAAAGACAAGCATATCCAAGAGACCAAAGCTAACACAGTGATGCCCCCTAGACAAAGACAAAGACCAATTCCAAACCAAGGTGACAAGGACAAGGCATGATGGAGAAAGGCTAAGTGTAGAAGACGCATGCTAAGAAATAGGGGTGCAAAGGTCTCAAGTAGCACCTGTTTCCAGGTTTTCACCACTTGGAAGAATTTTTTTTTTTGAGGACTTTTTATAATTTTATTTTTTTTTGTATTTTTTTGCTACCAAGGCGCCTGTTTCCAGGTTTTCACCAAGGCACTTTTTCTTTTTTTTTTGAATTTTTTGAATTTTTTGATTTTTTTGTGTTTTTTTGAATTTTTAAATTTTTTTGTATTTTTTCAGCATCATATATGAATTTTTTTGGAATTTTTTTTAGGATCAATAAGGTATATACAAAGGATGCCCCCAGACAGAATGGGCATCAAGGATAGAACTTCTTCAAGTGCAAAATATTGATAGGCTCAAGGAGCTGCTCCCCCTCTATAGTAGATAGTAGATAAGCACTTGTACCAAAAGTTGCTATGATAATGTAGGGTCTAAGCCAATTAGGTTTGAATTTTCCCTTTTGTTCTCTATTTTGTTGGTTCTTGGGATTCTCTCGCAGGACAAGATCTCCTACTTGGAATTCTCTAGGACAAACCTTTTTGTTGAATGCCTTGGACATCTGCTTTTGGTAGACCCTCATATGGTCAAATGATGCTTTACACTTTTCATCTAGAAGTTCCAATTCTTGTAATCTCATGGCGTGATAATCTTCATCTGTAACTAGACCTTTGAGAGAGACTCTAAGTGACAGAATCTCAACCTCTAAAGGTAACACTGCTTTAGCACTGTATGTGAGGGCAAAAGGAGTAGCCCCAGTTGGAGTACTAATACTCATTCTATAGGCCCACAAGGCCGGGTTTATCTATAGGTGCCAGTCTCTACCATTCTTATGAAATGTTATATGTAAAATCTTTAGGATGGTTTTATTTCAAGCCTCTGCCTGACCATTTCCTTGCGGGAAGTAAATGGAGGACCAATGTTGCTTTATCTTGAATCTTTTACAGAGTTGTGTAAGGTCCTTATTTTTGAACTGACCTCCATTGTCAATGATGATCTCAGATGGTACTCCATATCGACAGATGATATGGTTTAAAATGAATAAAGATATTGTCTTGCCTAAGGCAACAGAAAGTGGAACAACCTCTACCCATTTTGTGAAGTAGTCAGTAGCAGTGATAATGAACTTATGTCCACCTGAGGAGTTGGGATGAATCTACCCAATAAGGTCAAAGGCCCATCACTGAAATGGCCAGTGAGATATAGAAGGAATTAGCTCCCTACCTGGAGCATGTATCAGGTGTCCATGTTTCTGACATTTTTCACAAGACTTGGCAAAAGCTACTGCATCTATCTGCATCGTAGGCTAATAGTACCTGACCCTAAGCAATCTTATATCCATGGAAAGACCATTAGAATGTCCCCCACATATTCCCTCATGGATGTCAACTAGCGCTTGATCGGATTCCTCCTTTTCTAAGAACCTAAGAAGTGTCCCATCTAGACCCCTCCTATACAAATCACCAAAGATGAGGAAATGGCGAGAGGTGTTACAAACAAGGTTTCTTCTTTCAGATCAGTTAAATGTGTCAGGGATGATGCCATCATGGAGATATGAGTAAATAGCACCATAGCGGGAGGATTCATGATTAACAAGGGTACAAATGACATGGCTTTCAGGTGACTCAAATATGGGATGTCATAGCTCTTCCACCAGGAATTCATATCTAGACTCATGTTCCTCTAATTGAAGGAGTGAAGCAAGGGTGGCCATAGCATCAACTACTTTGTTCTTATCCCGAGGGATTTTCTGAAAAGTGACAAAAGTAAAATACCGTCTTAATGAATCAACCATTTTTTTGTAAGGTATCAACTTGTCATCTTTTGTTTGGTATTGCTCATTAACTTGATTAATGATCAGCTGAGAATCCTTGTAGATATGCAGTTCTATGATATTCCACTCTATAGCCATTTTTAGTCCATTTGTTAAAGCCTCATATTTAGCTATGTTGTTTGTGCATGGGAAGAGTAACTTGTAAGATTTGGGAATAGTGTACCCATGTGGAGAGACAAACAACACACCAGCTCCAAAACCATTTTGGATGTAGGAACCATCAAAGAACAGTTTCCAAGATCTCTCAGTCATGTACATAAGATGTTCATCTGGGAAATTGACTTGAATGGGCATATTATCTTGAATTGGGAAATTAGCCAGTTGATCTGCAATAACCTGGCCTTTGATTGCCTTGTGCTTAATATACTCTATGTCAAATTTAGAAAGAATCATCATCAATTTAGCAAGTCTACCTTTGAGAGAAGCTTTACTGAGCAAGTATTTGAGAGGATCAATTTTTTATATGAGGTGTATGGTGTGTGCAAGCATATAGTGTCACAATTTTTGAGAAGCAAACACTACTGCAAGGCAAGCTTTTTCAATACTAGTATAATTGACCTCATAAGCAACAAGAGTGTGGCTAATATAATAGATGGCCCTTTCTTTCCCTTGTTCATCTAATTGAGCCAAAAATGCCCCCAGTGAAGATTCAGTAGCTGAGACATACAAAATGCGGGGTTTTCCTGGAATGGGAGGCATTAAGATGGGAGGATTTGCCAAGTATTCCTTAATTTGATCCATGCTCTTCTGGAAATCCTCATTCCAGACACATTGAACACCTTTATGCAAGTTTTTGCTAAAGGGTTGCGCTCTATCTACCAATTGTGAAATAAACCTCCTTATGGATTGAAGGCATCCTTGAAGACTCCTCATTTGACTAACATTTTTGGGAGGTGGCATGTTTATAATGGCTTGAACCTTTTCAGGGTCCACTTCTATCCCTTTGGCTGAAATGATGAATCCTAATAATTTTCTAGAAGTAACACCAAATGCACACTTTTTGGGGTTTAATCTTAGTTGAAATTGTTCCATGTGATCCAGAATTACTTCTAAATCAGCCAAATGTGTTCCTCTTTTCTGATACTTAGCGAGGGTGTCATCCACATAATCTTCTATATTCTTATGCATCATGTCATGGAAGATGGTTGTCATAGCTCTTTGATAAGTAGCTCCTGCATTTTTCAATCCAAAGGGCATGATGTTCCAACAATAAGTACCCCATGCGCATGTGAATGCAGTCTTTTCCTGATCCTCAAGAGCAATCTTGATCTGATTATACCTAGAAAAACCATCCATCAAGGAATAGATCTCATAGCCCGCCATCATGTCCACTATCATGTCTATGTTAGGAAGTGGGAAATCATCCTTTGGGCATGCTCTGTTAAGATCTCTAAAATCTGTGCAGATTCGGATGGATTTATCATGTTTGGAAATAGGTACAATGTTGGAAATCTAGTCAACATAGTCTATGGCTCTAATGAATCCTACACCAAGGAGCTTTTCTAATTCAGCTTTCACTAAAAGAGCTATATGAGGGTGCATTTTTCTCAACTTTTGTTTGACTGGTTTGACACCTGGAGCTATGGACAAATGATGCATAATGAGATTAGTGTCCAACCCTGGCATGTCTGAATATGTCCATGCAAAATTAATTTTCTTCTTTTGGAGGAACTCAGTGTAGGCTTTCTTTTCTTGAGGTGATAAAGATTTAGCCAAGTGTACAATTTTTGGAGCCTCTTCTATGCCCAAATTAACAGCTTCTATAGGTTCAACCAATACTGATGATCTATCCTAAAAATAGCTTGGAAGACTATCAAGTACCTCATCCGTAGGCACCTCAAAGAGGTTTTCACCTTTGGATACGTCTTTTATTTTTACTTTTTTTGGTTCTGACACCGCTACATAGTGGTTTTCGCCATCAGAACTCTTATTCTTTTTTTCGTTTCTTTTTATCTTGTGACTAAGGTACTTGATGTTAGGTTCTATCATACTGGTAGCCAGTTCACTGGTGGAAGAGACTACAAGTTCAATGGCATTTAGACAGCAGGTGATCTCATAGTCATTGTGAAATGTCAAGAGTTGAGGCTCTTGATAATGTTGAGACCAATCAATAAGGTTGGGGTTAACAAGGGGTAGGTTAATGACTGGTTCAATATTAAGGATATAGGTGGTGTCATCTCTGGTGACCGCAAAATTGGAGTTTGTCAAGTATCCCTCTAAGGTGTCTAAATTAGAATTTATCCTATCGAGTGAAGAAGCATCTACTAATGTGACATGTGCTTTCCAATCTTCTAATCTAATACATGACTCAACGGCTACATCAAGTTGAGAACTATAAGCATGGACAACATCCATATCCAAGTCAACTGTTGCATCTGAGAGTGAATCCCATTCAAACTCATGAGAGTCTATTTCTAAATTATTATCGGGGCCTCGTGATGTAGAAGCCTCAAGATTTGGAAGATTTTCCTCTCCTCTAGAAATTTTGTCAATCACCAAATTATTTAAATTATCACCATCCACTGCAGCTGGGATGGAGACACTATCCATATTCAATCTTGCATTCATATAGTCACTAGCTATTACAACTGAGATAGGAGGACTATCAATTGTTAAATCTTTGGAATCTCCCCAAATGATGTTTTTTGAAGGTACCCAATCATCTCTCATGTCTTGTTGATTTGTCAAATTTGGTACATATTTTGTGTCATCTTCACTATCCTGCCTATCAGGAATGGGGATAGTGCACTTATTATTGTTCAGAAAGCCTAGGCCAACCAGTTTCTTAGACTTACATCCAAAAAGATTAGGATTAAGTGGTTTGGCTCTAGCATCTAACCTGTGACTAAGAGGGCCATATCCTGGATAACCCATCTTCTTGACAAAAGTATATCCTCTCCCATAGGACTTAGGAGAAGGGGAGAAATTTTCATTGTGCTGGTACTTCTCCTCTTTGTATATCCAATCTTGAATAGCTACTTCCTCTTCTTCATCTTGTATTGGTACTGAGGATTCAACAAACTTGTCAAATAGTGTCATTATCAGAGAAGACGGTTTCATCTCCTGTGAAGGCTTTCCATAGGACCTAGGGGAAATAGGCATCTTTGCTTGATAATCCTCTGCTTCTCGATTAAGAGGGACATGAACATTAGCTGAGATAGAATTAACTGATAAAGTGCTATCCCCTGGTATGAAAATTTATACTCCATTGTAGGGGAACTTAACACACTGGTGGTAGGTAGATGGCACTACCTACATGTCATGAATCCATGGTCTACCCAATAAAATGTTGTATGCAAGGGGTCCAGTATCAACAATTTGGAACAAGATATCTTTTTCAACTGGGCCAATCCTAACAGGAAGGATAGCTAACCCCTTAGAACTTCATTCTGCCTCATCATAGGCCTTTATAGTGATCCTACTTTTAGTGTCAATCACCTCCTCTAAATAGCCCAAAGTTTTTAACAAACTTAAAGTACAAATATTGAGCCCCACACCTCCATCTATCAACACGTGCCTGACACGGGTTTTATGAATCATTACTTCAATGTGAAGAGCAAGATTGTGTGGATGGCTTAGGGATTTGTCATCATCTTCCAAGAAAGAGAGGTAATGTGGGCTAGTAATGTGATTCACCATGCCTTGAAATTGGTCTATATCTATGTTTTTGGGGACATTTGTTGTGCACAAAGCATCCTCAAGGATCTGCTTATGTCTAGGGGACAACTCTAGAAGCTCCAAGATTGAGATCTATGCTGGAGTTTTTTGTAAATGATCTACAAGATTGTAGTTTGTTTTGGGAGCAGTGGTGGACTTAGTGACATTCTTGGATGCCGCTTGCTTGGGTTTATTGGATGGACCTGAACTAGGACCTCTAAGAATGATAGGGCCTTGACTCCTGGTAACAGCATTAAGGGCTTGAGAAGATAACCTAGAATGAGGACCTCTCAGCACCACAACAGGTTCTTTGTCAAAGACAAGGGGAGAGTCATAACCATGTGGGTCCTTACTCCTCATCATATTAACACTTGGCTCCACAAATTCAAGAATGTTTACCACATTTTCTACCACTGTGTAAGTGTAGTTGATTGCAACCTTGCCATCCTTTGGTTTAGAGGTTTCCCCCTTGTCATACTTAGGCAACAGCTCTTTAAATGCTTTGTGATCAGCATTGGTGTTCAGTCCATCCACCTTAAGCTTTCCATTCTCAATGAGATCTTGGATAATGTGCTTGAGTTTCCAACAATTCTCAATGGTATTTCCAATGCCATTATGAAATGTGCAGAAAGCCTTCTCATCCCACCAATGTGTCTTAATGTCAGGGATGTAATGTTTTGCAGGATCTTGTGGATGCACAAGATTATTGGAAATGAGTGTTTTGAAAACATCCTCGTAAGAATCACCAAGCTTGGAAAATTGACATTTTTCCTTCTTGGGCTTCTCTTGATATTGTGGCTTGCTCTCTTGTTGAGGAGGTGCATTGAGCTTCATAGCTTGAACTGCACTAGACAAGTGAAGGACACCTTGATCTTTAGGTTGGGGAGAGTCTACAACTCCGTCATTAACAACTTTTTTGTTCTTGTTCCAATTGGTGTTCTTCCCTTTATCCTTGTTTTTGTGTTGACCATTGTTGCCATTGTTGCTATGTCTGGTCAAAATGCCTTGTTCTTTTAGAACATCCTCAATGCAGCAAGTAGTTTCAGTCATGGTATCAAAGGAATTGAAGACTATCTTTTTGATCTCATATCTCATTTCAGGCACCAAGTTACTAACAAGATTGTCAATCTTTTCATCCTCATGGATCATCCTAGGCTATCGAGAGCACTGTCTCCTCCACCTTTGCAAGAAGGTAACAAATGGTTCCCCCTGATTTTGTTTCAATTTGCATAGGTCCAACATAGTAACATATCTTGACAGATTATATGCAAAGTGTTGGATGAATCTATGAACAAGTTCTCTAAATGTCTTGACAGGGGGAGTGATATTGGTAAACCATTCCATTGCTTGTCCTTTAAGACTTCTAGGGAATAACCTTATCAAATAGGAGTCATCCTGATGGAATTTGAAGCTCATAGTGTAGAACTAGTGCACATGGTCATGTGGATCACCACTGCCAGCATATTTATCGTATTGAGGGAATTCCACCCTTCTTGGAAAATCCTTCATACTCACACTCTTGTCGAATGGATTAGGACAAATTGAGTCTAGTGAGAATGAGCTCTTAGGTTGCATCATTTTCTCCATCATTTGCTTCATTTGGCGGATTTCTTCCTCTTGAGAGGGATTTTGTTGTCCACATCAAAATTATAAGGGACTCTAGCGCCCTTGTTGATTAAACTTTCCAAGAATTTATCTTTGTTTTGTTCCAAATACCTATCCACATACTATTGGAAGATAGGCTCTTGTTGCATTTGCATAAAGTCTTGAGTATCAAGGTCATAGTGTGAGGTACCACCTCCATGTTGGGAACCATGATGTACATGTTGGGAGTGTGGTCTTGAGTTTTTGGGAGGGGTTTTCCTCCTATAGTGAGCATACTAAGAGGCCCTTCTTCCTCTAGGACTAGGAGATCTAGAAGGGGTTCTTGACCGCCTTCTACTTCTTGGTGTTCTGGAAGGGGTGGAGGGAGGAGAACTATTATTTCCACTGTTAGCACCCCTGTTGTTGAATTGAGTGTTTAATTGTTGGGCTAACAGCCTATCTTGATCCTCTTGGAATACTTTTCTCTCTATGTCCAACAAGGCTCATTGTTCCTCTTCTAGAAGCCTAAGTTTTTCTTCTTTTGTAGCTCGTTCATTTTTTGTAGCCTATTTTTCCTGCTCAATTCTTTTTAGCCTCTCACTTCTATGCCTTGAGGTTGTTCGAAGTGGAGAGTTTGGTCTTGAATGTTTGTACAAATCATTGGTATATGTTGCATTGACATGAGCATCACCAGGTTCATTGTCTTGGTCTTCATGTTGTGACCATTGTTTTGGGTGAGCTCGTCTCTCATGCCTTTTGGCTCTTTGATGTGCATCTAGGTACCTAGTGCTGATGAGGGGTGAACTAGGTTGAGCATCATGAGAGAAATTATCAAATAAAATCTTGTCTCTGTGTCTTTCATAGATATCATCAAGGGTTTGATCCATAGCTTCCCTCTCCTGCCGAGTCATGGTATAACTCATATCCATACCTGAGTGGGAAGGCGCTGAGGGGGTACTCAAATCACTAAAATGGCTCTTTGGGTCAAACCAGGTTTTAGAATTACTTGTAGGTGACTGGTCAAATATTGGTTCCTTTTCCTTTCTCTATTGACGAGTCTGAATTGGGGGTAGTTGGTTGAAGACTATCTGAGGTCGCTTTCCTTGGCTCACTTGATATCTTGTTGTTACTGACATGAAAAGGAGAGTTCAGGCAAACAGACAATTCTAGGAAATGTCAATATCAGACGAGGATAGTAAAAGTGTTCTCTTGTCTGAGAGAGATGGTGAAATAGAACTGTTGCAAATAGGTGCAAACCAACACTGCCACAGAGGTACTCAATTCTTGGGTGAATACCCTAGCACATATGGATCAAGAGGATGACTTACACAAAGTATATTGAATTTGAAATAAGGAAAATGGGTGGACAAAGAGATTACTAGCACTCTCCAAGTGTGTTATCAAAGAGTCAAAAAATTTATCTATTTGACAAGAACAGTTCCTGATTTGCCAATGTCAAGAAAAATTGCTTATGAGATCAAGGATCACTAACTCAAAAGGTCAAGGACACAAGGACCCTAAATATAGAACAGGTCTCTAGAACTAGGACAAGTCACCGAATCGAAGAACATAGTATTTCAGTTTGTTGTTCATTTTCAAAGATCAAGCAAGTATATCAACGGATTTGTATCAAGCACATAAGAAAACAATCAGGGAGTTCAAGCAAGCAATTGTCTTCAAAAAATGAGCAAGGGGCAAAGCAACCTTGCTCATGAACAAGAATAGTGACTTAGTATGCTACTCCTTAAAGACACTACTTGTGTATGTTCTTGAGAATGTTTTAGCAGGCACATAGAACACAAGAACATCCTAGCAAGTTTTCTATAAGGGTATACATGGCTTTTCTAAAGGGTGTCCTTGATATACCCAAGGTACATGAGGCCCAAATCCATAGATGAAAAGAATCATAAATCACATAGCCGGGGGGAGACAGTAACCCAAATCTCCTCCTTCACTTCTCAAAGGTATAAAGTTCTTTGAGGCTTAGCTAAGAGTGAAATTTAACTCATTTCCAAGAGAGGTGTCTTTGGATTCACCTCCTGATATTTATACTCTGCCGGAACATGAGAGTTAAGGTCATCCCTTGAGGTGATGAAATCCCCAAGTAGGCCTTCTAAAAATGAAAAAAAAAAAGTAATTCTCTATCAAAAAGTATTGGAAAGCACTAAAGGTGGAACACTTAACGCTTACAGTAAATATGAGGTGAGTCCACAAGGTGGAACACTTAACACCTCACACAAGCTACAAATGAGTCCACAACCTAGAAAACAAGTGAGTTCCAGAAAGCACAAAAGGGTTGCCTAGTGGAACAATTAATGCTTCTTTCTTGTAGACCCCTCCCCTTTAATGTGGCACTGACCTTGCAACCACAGGGTGAAATGAGGGGTCGGCGGATGAGCGAGTCCAATAACCCAAGATAGAAATCTAGATCAATCACAAGTAATCTAAGACTGCTTATCAATACTACTCATAAGTGCAAGAGGGTTTGAATCATGGAATATTTAACTTTCCAAGTAAACATGAAGTGAGTCCACAAAGTGGTGCATTTAACTCTTCATGTAAACAAGGAATGAATCCATGCCCTAAATTACTCAATGAGATGTTCTGATATTTGAACCAAGAATTACTTAAAGTTGAAATGCAAACATTCACTTAAACACAAATTTGAATGAAAGCAAATCTAGGTTCATTCATTTCCCATTAAGAGCATAAAAAAAATGTGTTCTATGAAAGCATGTAAACACTCAAGCCAAACACATGAGAGGTTCACTTTTAATCCCAAAATCTAAATGTTGTAGAGATGGAACAAAGTACCTCAAGTCTAATGCAACACACTTAGTAGATTTTAAGCACTTTCCATGAAAGAAAGGGCACCTTCAAAACAACTTGCTAGACCAACAAAAGGTTAGGAAAATCCAAAATCTAGCAATGGTTAGCACATGAAAAATCAGATAATCTACAAAAAATAACTAATCAAATGACAAAATCTGAAAATGAAATCATCATGGTTGGATTAGGCTCAGAAAGACCTTTCCAACAATATATCACACTTTGATTTTTGATAACATTTGCAAAATTTCTCAAAAATGGGTGCCTGTTTTTCAGCACAAATTTGAAAATGCTAAAATTTTCAAAAAATTTCAAAAAGATAGCAGAGAACCTGAAACTTACAAGATAGATGAAATAGCTCAAAACAACTCACTGTCAGGTACATGCAACAGTACAAATGCACAGAAATAGTGAATAAAAGCACAGCAAATAGAAATGTTAGAGCAAAATATATGAATGCGCAGGATAGTTAAATGAATGCACAACAAATCAGAATAAATGCGCAACAACTATAAATGTGCAGCAATGTTACATGGATGCACAGATTAGCTAAATGAATGCGCAACAAATTAGAATAAATGCGCAACAACTATAAATGCGCAGCAATGTTAAGTGGATGCGCAGAACAGTGAAACCAATGCGTAGCATGTATGACAGGCAAAAATGGAAATGCCAAAAACTGCCAGAAATGGATGCGTAGGAATAGTGAATGAATGCGCAGAAAATATGCATGCATCGCAGAACTTTATGTATGCACAGAACAAAGAGACAAAAGCACAGAAAATGTATATGCGCAACAGATCATGACGAATGTGCAACAATCGTGGACAAATGCGCAGAAACTCTCTGGGGTAAAATCTGCACATGGAAAACTCAAAATAGAAAACCAAAGACCGCGAATTAAGCAGAAAATATGCCAAAAAAATTGACGAAAAATGCAGAATTAAAGGACAAAGCTAATCTACTCTGCCCCACGGTGGGCGCCAAAATGTGTACACGAAAATGTGACACTTCTGTGAATCTTTATATGCAAAGAGACTCAAGAATGAGCCCTCACAAGCTGACTCACAGCTCTTTATCTGTGGAGTGCATGGTTTTTTAGGAGGCCCTCAGATACCTATGCAAGTACACCACAGAATGAGAGATTCAAAGAGGAGAAGCAAGAATGTTAATCTCCATGAATCTTGTTCATGCATGCAAATGAAAAGCTATTCTAAATTATGGTAAATGCAAGAAATAAATTATTTCATTGAATTTAAACTAAAGTGCTTTGCAATTAAACCAAAATGAAGATTAATCTACAATATGAAATCTAAAATAGTCTATATGAGATTAATCTATATGAATTTTAAGCTAAACCAATGAGATAAATCAAACATGCAATAATGAAATTGAAAGATCTATGAAAACTTGCAGCATAACTATGATGTGAAAATTCGAGATCCTCAACTGAGAGCGAGAGGGCTCATTTTATAGTAAAATGTGGATTTGAATCCAAATCTAAGGGCAATGTGGGATAAATGGAAAAGAGGAAACAAATGTCATTTTTAGAAGGTTTGTAGGAAAATGAAATTTCATTTATTTCATTTTTCTTAATAATCGATTTGTTTCCTTTTTTTAATCACAAAAGATATTTTATTTATTTAATTTAAAAGAATAATATCCCTCCTAATTAAATAAAATAAAATAATATAATTTAAAGATAAATATTAATGAAATAAAATAAAATCATTTAATTAAAAATGAATTTTAATTAAATAACCTTATTTCATTTAAGGAATATTTATTTCAAATAAATAGTATTATTTTATTTATTTAAAAGGGATTTATTTTTCTTAATTAATTAAATAAAATTAATGAAATATCCAACCTTATGGGAAAATTGAAATAATTGAAATAGTTACAATTTGATCAAGAAGTTTGATTCGAATATGTTGCGAAGCATTGATTTAGGGATTGATTTTTGATAATTGAATAAATGGGGCCCAAAGTATAGGCGACCATTTTAGGGTGCATACACGAGTATCTAAGCTCTGATACCAATTTTTAGAAATAGGGAATACTGAGAGGTGGGGGTGAATCAATATTCTACAAACTTTATTTTTTTCCCAATTATGGATATAACAGATAATCTTAATGCATACATAACATAGAAAGATAAACAATGTACATAGCAATAAAACTAAAGAACTCATAACACATGATTTGTTCTCGAGGAAACCCTGGCCAAGGGAAAACCCTGGTGGGGATGGTGCCCACAAAGATCCACTAATCAAAACTATCCTGTTAAGGATGTTGACCTTGTTAGGAGTCTATTACATGCATATAGTGTATCAGTCCTAATTAAGGGACTATAGGCCTTGTTAGAAGCCTCAACCCTATTAGGAGTTGGTAGTAAAAAATGTGATTACCATTGAGCCCACTGCCCAAACAAGTAATGTACAATATACACTGATTACAAAAATAGGTTAAGGTACATAACTTTATACTGCTTGCATCAATATCTCTTTCCTTCTCTTTCACTATCGCTATTACATATACATCACATATCTCGCATCATATCACTTATTACAATTTCAGTTCATCTTCTTTTCATTTTACAATTACATTTATACAAGTTATTAAGGCTAATAAATTTACATGGTCTGCTGCCATATTAAAAAATAAATTTGTCCAAGGGTAAACATCTAGGATGTCATCCCTTTATATTGTTAAGTCATTATTTTGATAAACAAAATAATCCCTTAACTCTTTACTAGTTCTGTCTTCATATTCTATCCTATTGGCTTAACACTGTCTTCAACAAAACTGTCATAACTCCTTCTGTACATGTCGTACTAACTTGCACTGTAAGATGAGTTGTCATTAATCACCATAGAGTCTACGTTCAAGTGCGCAAGCACTAGACTTACTCTAGTCAATGTCACAAACAAAAACTATGTCTAGGTGCACTAGTGAAAATGTTGTCTCACAATTAGACAAATTTGCAATGCACTCTGTCATACTTGCTCTTTGACCTGTGCGATCTTCATGTAAGACATATGTTTCCATAATGAAAACATCTATGTAACCAACTCAGCCAAATTGCCAATAGTCCCTTCCATGGCCTCATAGGAGTTGTGACCTTCTTGGCTTGGACTAGGTGTTGTTTGTGGATATTATCTTGTTGTGTAAGAAGGCTTTATCCTTGTTCTTTTCTTTCCTTAACATGTCAAAATAGTATGTTTTTGCCATATTAAGGAGGGCGGCATATATATGGCCTCCCTCACTCTATATTATGTATTTTTGTTCTAACCTTTTGTTTTGCAGCATGCTAAATCTGGGAAGGTAACGCACATAAGTTGCTAAATCCTGAAGAGACACGTATTTCCAATTTCAAATATGCTAAATCTTCTGAAGGTAACACACATAAGTTGCTAAATCCTGAGGAGACGCACATTTTTCAAAATTTTCAATATGATAAATCTTGGAAGGTAACACACATAAGTTGCTAAATCCTAAAAAGACATGCATAAATATGCTAAATCTTTCGAGGGTAATGCACATAAGTTACTAAATCCTAAGGAGACACACATTTTGTATTCTATGGTTATAGAAGAAGGTGGATCCATGGGTACTTTATAAAAGCCATCAGAAGATGCACTACATACATGCACAAAGCTGCCAGAAGGCACACAACCTTATGGGGTGACTATCAAGTTTTTTCTTGGTGGGCCATCCTATCCTTTTGTGGTTTAGAGTGAGATACACACATCTTACTGGATGAGCTAACCACTCCTCTCTTCCCTGTTCTATCTTCTTGATGAAGACTTGAGTCCCTGGGGACTTGATGATTCCTTTCTCCCTTTGATTTCAATAAGATTATCTTTTTCTTTGTGATCTCCTTTACCAAGAGTTTGCATTGAGTCCATACTCTTGCTAAAGTGGGGGCTTAATGTATCATCTTAAAATGGAATCACTTCCATGATAAGAGTGTTTAGCCCTCCAAGATAGTGGTTTGGGGTCATGTCAAATTCCTTGAATGAATATTCAGCTTGGATCTGGTTTTTACCCTATTCTACCTCATTTTCCACTTCTTCCTAGTATTTTCCTAGCATTTTGGACTATGAACCTGAGGTTTTTGACCATAATGTCAAAGTTGACCTTATGGGGTCAAAGTCAACCTTGATCTTGACTAGGTCAAGATCAACCTCAACCCTCACCTAGTTAGGTTTGAGCTCAACCTTGACCCTAGGGTTCAGGATCTTCGGGGTTAGCTTCCGGTTTCAGGATTTCATCACAATCTTGCATTTTCCCTCTTCGGGGCCACTATTTCTCAGATTAAGTGTCGAATTCTCAAATTAATATTTGAGGTAGACCTTTCTCAATATTTGTATAGGATTCTGAATTTATTATTCAAGATTAGCCTTTCTTCAATTTTGTGCATAATGCTCAAATTAACTTTGGGGTTGGCCTTACCTCGAATTTTGTAACAAGGCTCTTAAATAATTATTGTATTTCTATATTAAGGATGGTCCCCTCCTAGAGTTTTGTGTGAAGACTTTAATTTAATTTCCTCTCCATGTGCGCCTCTCTAGAGTTTTGTGCCATGGGCCCTTAATTATTGTTTTCTATGAGGCCCCTCTTCTGCCCTAGATCATTATAAAAGGGAGCCTTCCTCTCGCATTTTCTCCATCCACTTTCATGATCAAATTATCAAGTTTTGCAATCAAGCATCTCATCTCACAATCTCTCGAGCTCTCAAGTCCAAGGAAGCAAGAAGATCGAGCATTCAAGCATTCAATTCATCAAGGAGATCCATTAGAAGCCATTGAAGGATTCAAAGCTCTATGGACCTCTCTTGTTGAAGATTCCTCCATTTCCATTCAAGCCTCTTCCAAATTCAAGATCCATTCAAGATTGGTGTTGAAGATCTAAAGACAATTGATTGGAGACATCCTACATTTGAATCTACATTCATCCATTCTTTTGGATTTAAGGATTTGAATCCTCCAGAAGGGTTTAAACTCAATCAAGGTGAATTGTTCCATTTACTTTGTTTATTCTAGCAATTTCAATTCAATTTCAAGGTTAATTCTTAAATTGGGGTTTGACTGAGGCAACCGCCTCCCCCCCCAACAAAAAAAACCATTTTTCTTGTAGGTACTGGTGCAAGATGATGAATTAAAGTACAAATCTAGATACCCTTTTTGTTGAACTTCTGAGATCCGCAAACAAAGTCAAAGTTGACCTGATCTCATCTCAAAAAACTATTTTTGGGTTTTGTAGATCTCGCAGTTTCGACATAAATTTATGAGAGTCAATAGTTTTTGAGATTGTTTGATAGGGTTTTTGGCTAATTTTTTTTGGAGGTAAGTACATTTATTTCCTAATTGCAATATTAATCATCTACATTGGGTTTCCATATCAATACAATTAAAATGTAAGTGTAAAATATTGGTTTTGGGGTCTCTTTTATGTGCAAACCATTGTTCTAGGACCCCATCAACATTTTATCCAATACATTTACCTCAGTAAGTTTTTTTAGATATAGTTATAATACACTTTTGTCATTAATGTCAAAGGGGGAGTTGTGTACATAATATGGATCATAACATGTATAGGGAGATATAAGTTTATGTATAGAAGACAAAAAGTTTTTTGTATTAAGGACAGTTAGCAACTTGGCCATATTCCTTTGTTGCCATCAATGACAAAGGGGGATATTTTTGGAAATTTGGCTATACTAGTGTACATGACTTAATATAGTATTGTCATTATGGAAACAAAGTCATATAGTAGTTTGGAGTCAACACACTTGATGAGAAGATTAGAAACTGGCTAAGTGTTAAAGACTAGACATTGTACAGAGCACCAGCAGTTCAGAGCATCAGCGCATGTGCGTACAACCGATTTATGGTGTGCACCCTAAGATTTAAGTTGTTAACATCATATACATGCTTATTCTATGAACACATGATTAGATATGCAAGTATGACAAAGATACAGGTAGTTGAAGTTGCACAACCAGTGTGTGCTAGTGAAGGATAAAGTAAGTAGTTGACTGTTATCATTTTGAGTTGCAACTATATTCTAATGATGTAAAGGCCATGCACCTATTGTAATTAGGTTTTCAACATGTATATATGTTTGATTGTAAAAATTCTTAAGCCAATTTATTTGGAAGCATTGTATGTAATAGGTTTAAGGGCCGACCTAATTGTTTACTTTGTATGTGCATATAAATATAAGATGTGCCCATTGCAATTAGTATGGAATGTTTGGAATGGGAACATTGAGAGGGGGGGGGGGGTGAATCAGTGTTCACTATATTTTATCTTTTTTCTTTAATCTTTAAACTGAATTTAAATGCTTAAGTACTAAAATAAACATCCACATAAACATGAAACATGAAATCAACACATGACACCAATATGGTTACGGGGAAACCCAAATAGGTAAAAACCCTGGTGGGAATTGATGCCCACTGATATTCTATACTAGTGTTTTGTGATCCTTGTTAGAAGATCCTTAACCCTATTAGGAGTTTCTTTATAATGCATTAAGTACAATAGACCTTGTTAAGGGTTAGACCCTGTTAGGAGTCTTTTACAACAGTCCCTATTAGGGGAGTGGATGCACTATCCTAGAGCTCACTGCTCAAGTGGTGAAGGCTACAACAATCTGATCTCAGATACACACTATATCTATTGGATGAACTGTCACTATGACATTGCTTGTCAGATCAGTTCCTTTGATGTGCTGATGCTTTGACCTCCTACAAAGATCTAATACATCTTATAGACTCTTCACACACTTCTACTTTGCTTCACACTTCTCCATCTCAACTTTCATCACTATTATAATGGGTGCACCTTATATTTATATGCGCATACAAAACAAACAACTAGGTCAACCCTTAAACCTATTACATACAACACTTCCAATTGAATTGGCTCAAGCATATTCACAAACAAACTTTTTTACATGTCAAAAACCTAATTACAATAGGCACATAGCTTTTACATCATTAGATTATAACCGCAAATCACAATGCTAACTATTGGATGCTTACTTTGATCTTCTCTAGCACACACTAGCTGTGTAACTTCAACTGTCTGTATATTCCTCATGCCTACATATCTGATCATGCTCTCATAGATTAATCATGTATATGATGTTACTAACTTAACTCCTATGGTTCACATCATAACTTGATCATATGTACATGCTCTGATGCTCTGAACTGGTGGTGCTCTGTACACTATCCAGTCTTCAACACTTAGCCAATTTTTTATCTTCTCATCAAGTGCATTGACTCCAAACTACTATATGACTTTTTTTACATAATGAAAACACTATACTAATTCATATACATCAGTATAGCCAACTTTCCAACAATCTCCCCCTTTGTCATTGATGGCAACAAAGGAATATGGCCAAGTTGCTAACTGTCCTTAATACAAAATTTTTTTGCCTTCTATACATATACTTATATCTCCCTATACATATTATGATCCATATTCTATACACAACTCCCCCTTTGACATTAATGAAAAAGGTGTTTCAAAAATTGTATGTACATATACTCACTGAGGGAAAACATCTAGATATGAAATCTACAAGTTGTGGATCTCCTTCTTCCAAAATATGATCAATGAATTTACAATTTGGAGATGGGCACATAAAGCATACTGTAGCTTCTCCATCTTCTCCAATTCTATGCATGGAACTTGGTCATATGTCATCATGGTGGCATCTATCTCCTTGATATTCTAATCAAGTATGTCTAATGAGGGTGCAAGAGCATTCCTTAGCTGAGTCTGCCTAGCCCTTATCTTGGACATCTCTTTTTCTACCTTCTCTATTTTATCTATATGCCCTTGATAAACATTGTTACACATGTTCACATCAACAGATGGATCTTCCAATGATTTCCTTATGCTATCTATCATGGCTTCTCTCTCTTGTACCTTTTTGTATAGATCACTAGTAAGCTTATCCTGGTTCATACATTCAGCAATGATCTTTCTACCCTTTGCTACGAACTTCTTTAGGGATGCTTGATGAGTTTTTAGTGAACTCAGGTCAAGTGCATAGTTGCTAGTCAATTCATTGAGCATTTTCTTCATATAATTCTCCTCTGCAACTAAGGATGTAGATTCTTTTAGGCTAGAGAAGTTTCTCTTGAACTGTGAAATCACTGAACTGACATCATCAACTAAGTGTACTTTGGACACTTTCTTGTCTACTGGTAACAAGCTATTTAGGATGTTTACTGATTCTATAAGGAGGGGATTGCTCATCACTTGTTTCTCCTTGGCCTTCTCCATGGCTAAGACGTTGAACTCTATCAGATCTTCTTCTCCCCATGAGTCCAAACTGGTTGTATCAGGTGTCAAACTTGACAACAATGCTGTTGAGGGAGTGATGAGAGTGTTATCTATCACTTCTTATTTTTCTTTGATTTGTTCACTTGATGTTTCATCTTTTTGTTCACTTTATTTTACCTCTTCTTCTCCTTTTTTTTTTTCATTCCTTCTTCTTTCTTTTCTTTTTCTTTTTCTTTCTTTCCTTCTTCTTCTTTCTTATCTGTTATATCCTCAATACATATTTCTTCTTGTTGATTGGGAGGAGTGGTACTACATAAGATTTCAGCTTCTTGTGTGCTCACAAAAGCCTCTTCAAATTTGTCCAAATCATTATCTGTGGCTGCCATGGCTATCTCTACATTATAAATGATAATGGTGCTATTCTTTAGTGACTCTATCATGGGCATAGACATATCTACCTCTGATTATGTTTCCATTACAGGCACTAAATTCTGAGGACCTGTCATTGATACATTAGTGGGCTTTGCCACCTTGGCTTCCTTTAAGGGTACTTGTACTTTGGGTGTAGTAGATGGATACATGTGTCTGTTCATAAAGACCTTCTCAAAGGTTTTCTCTATTTCTTTGGCAACTAATTCATAGTTTTTATCCATTATATTCAATGTTCTTGTCTATTTTGGAATTCTGCAATGTTCCACACATTGTCAGGGATCATAGTCTTAAGTTCCAAGACTATCTTCTTGAACTTTAGCATATGTTTAAATAACATACCATGTATCTCAGATTTGTCTATTTCACTATTGTGTGTGTGAGTTATACACCTTCATGAAATAACAAGTTTAAAAGAAAATTTACACTAATTAGAGAAAACTAATCTAAATAATGTACAAATTAAGCTAAATATCTCATGGTTCTCTAAATTGAAGTGATAAATGAGGCTCTTAGCTAAAAATCCTCACTAGTGACACTCTAATTATGAAAATTAAACTAAGAATGATAAGCAAACTAGATTAATCTATCAAATTCTAGCTCTATTTGATAAAGAATCTACAAATGATCAAGCAATTTAAGCTAATTAGTAATGAAACTTGATAAGTGAGTGGTGTGGATGCAAATTGCAAGAGCTTTGCTGCAATGCAAAGATATGGAGTGGATGATTAATGCCTCAAAATGCTTTCTATTTATAGGATTTTCCCAAGGGTAGGGGGTAGAGTGAGATAACCATGATTATGCTTGGGTAAGGTCAATTGGCTTTGCTTTGTCCATAAATGGGGGGACAAGGAGGGGACAATCATTTAAATGGTCTCAAAAGGCTGGACCATTTCAACAAAAGTGAGTGATTTATGTCCATTTTGTCTCCAATTTACTTTGTTGAGGGAAATTATGATTTTATTAATTAATTAAAGTAATTAAATTTAGCCATGAAGGGTAAGATGTTCATTTTGATTTTTCATTCCAACAACCATGTCATTAATTGAATTTAATCAATTTCGTAGTGTTTTTCCCTTTTTCAAGCTTTATTTAATCATTGAATTGAATTTTCCTTTGATTTGAATTGCCTTTGTGCCATTTATTGATTTTTTGTACTATTTTGATGATTTGATTGCACCTTTTGATTGATTTAAGCCTTTTGCCAATTTTTCATGTCTACAAATGCCCCTCTTTGAGTTGATGTGCGAAGAACTCCAATTCAAAGATTCCCTTAGTATGATGATCTAATTTTGGTCCTGGTTCTGATATGCCTCTGATCGTTCTGATTGATGTACTTCCTAATGATGATGATGTGCCTCTGATGATGGTGTTGTGTCTTTGATGATGGTGCTGATATGATTCTAATGCCTCTGATATGATATGGGTCCTGGTTTGATGATAGGTCCTAGGTTCACTGATTGCTGATATGTTGATAGGTTTGATATGATAGCAGATTTGATATGATAGCAAGTATGATGTTGTTGATTGATTATGAAAAAAATTTCGGTACTATTTCATCTTTGATTTTGTTCATCATTTTTACCAGTGATGATGCCCCCTCAGAAATGAAAACATATAGTGTAATTAATTTGATTTGATAATTGAAATTGATATGTTTTTATTTTTGATACCGTTTTGAAAAATTAGGCAAGTTTGATTTATGCCCTGGCTGATGATGATGTCATTTAATAGGTCCAAAGTGTGTTTTTAGGTGTTTATTAGGGCCAACATGACCTTAAATAGGGTAAAACCCTTCATTTTACTATTCATTTTCACCTTTCCTTCTTGAGATTAGAGCTCTAGTTTTAGCCCTTTTTACATGATGGTGGTCCCATATCGTGAGCATCGGTTTGAGAGAGCACGCCGATTTAGGCGGAGAGCGACCTACGGTCCTCCGGTATGTCGTTCAAACTTTCCTCATTTTTTGTGACCGCATTTATTACTTCATTTATTGCATTTTCAATTTTTGATTCTGGGTTTGTGAAAAGAAATGTCACGTCCGTGCTTTTGATTCACTCTTTTTAGGAATTAAATGTCGCATTTGATAGATGAATTTTCACTTTTTGTTGATCAATTTACGCTTCTGGAAAATCTTTTATCATGTACTGATAATTAGGTATTGTGTAAGGTTTTAAGATTTAATTATTTGTCACTTACAAAACCCTAGGTAATAAGATATCGCCTCAGATAAATTTCTTGTGATGTAGGCAAATTGAGTCATGCGTATGATTAAAATCATGCGTATGACTAATTAGATGTCATCTCTACTAAAAAAAATCATGCCTAAATGAAAAGTCACTTAAGTCAATTTTTTAAGTTGCTTAGGACTTGGTTTTTATGTCTGATTGCTTGATTGCGTCAACCTGACTGATGTTGATCACTTCAATGAGTCTAATTGAATGTATAGTTAGGGTTTTCCACTTGTTTGATTTCAAAAATGAATTAGGACATCAGTAACTATGATATCGAAGGATAGGGTAAATCAATCTTAGTCATGAATGATAGGTCATGGGTCTGATCATCTGTCCATTTTATTCTCAATGCTTAGAGACATAAAACTAGGATCATCCTTCCTCAATGCTTAGAGTTAGGATTGGTAGGTCTGATAGGTATATTTGAATTAATGACTTTGATTGATTGTTTGATTTCCTGACATTAGGTTACTCATGTGATTCTATTGTTTTGATTAAAGAGGAGGATGTCCCTATCCTATACCTCCAGACCATGCCTCATTGGGTGATTGATCTTAGGGATCAGCTAACTGACACTGAGAGGTGAGTGATTGGGCGATGTGGTTTGTTGTTTGTATTGGATCTTCCTTGATTCCAAATGAATCGAGGTTTGATTACCGTCGTGGCAGAGCATTGGCACTCTAATACAAACACCTTCTGGCTGCCATAGGGAGAGATGACCATCACTCCCAAGGATGTATATAGGTTGTTACAAATCCCAACACATGGGGAGGTGGTATATTATGATGCAGTGTATGATGGGACATATTATCACCAAGTATTTGGTGATAATACTATTGATGATGAGTGCATCATATGGTCACAGTTTGCTTCATTTCCTATACTACCAGTGATGCTAGGTGCTCTGATCGGTGGCATGTTACTTCCTAATCATCGGGGTCATGGTTTCCCAGTGGGTTGTGGCAGGATTATCAAGGAATTTCTTCATCAACCTAAATGATTTGATTGGGGATCTTGTGTTCTAGCACAGCTATACCACAATCTTCATGAGGTGGTCTATAGGAGATCAGCTACTTTGTCTACCGGTATTCACATCTTACAGCTCTGGATATGGGAGCATTTACCAGTTAGTTGTCCTATATCAGATCGAGACCGGCCTTACGGGTATCCTTTTTCTTGGCAGTACACAGGGATGGTTACACGTCATCACCTAGGACATCTTGAGTATTGGAGGAGATAGATTGATGACATGGATGAGGTCTATTGGAGACCATATGTTACTATTGAGGTGTGGAGAGAGGATGGCTTGGAGTTACCTTACATGTTCACTCCTTGATGGATGATCGGTAGGATTGACTCTGTCATTGAGAGATTTTTGTTGGGTAGGGTGCTACGATAGTTTGGGCGGATTCAGCCCATGCCTTAGGGATCTACATTTTATGCTCATTCCAGTGCAAAGAGTTCTACTTGGGGGCACCTGCCCTCATATGATGATGTGATTGAGAAGATAGCAATGCTTGTCTTTAGGGACTGGGACATGAAGCTACATATCAAAGATGCCGGGGTCACTCAAGAGTATATGGACTAGTTGGTGGAGCATCCCATGCCTCGATTTACTGACCCTACAGAGCCAATACCTAGGAGAGATGATGACAGAGGTGATGGTGGTGATAGGAGATGCAGAGTTAGACCACGAGGGAGGGTGGTGGTTAGACTCAGAGGATGGGCTAGAGATGTACATATACAAGCACCACCTCCTCCTCCTCCTCCTCCTCTTGTAGTAGTATAGAGACAGAGGGCCAGTCATCAGGACCGTGTGAGGGCTGCTAGGCAAGGATCATCTTCAGGACAGGATATGAGAGCTAGATTATAGTAGGCCACATTAGATGGTTAGGATACAGGTGCACAAAAGATGCCACCATCTTCTTCCCGTGGTTGGGGGAAGGCTCCTATAGATACAGGTGATCCTCAAAGTACCTATGAGGTTGGGGAGAGTTTAGGTACTACTCATCTGAGAGAAAACATGGGAGCTTTACGGATAGAGGTATCACAGATGTCTGTGATGATTCAACAGTTAGTATCAGGTCTTTCTCCATTGGTTCCTCTCCTTGGTGCGATGGTTGGTCAGACTCCTCCTCAGCCACCTCAGCAGCCTCCATCATAGCCTCCTCCTAGTGGTGATGGTAGTTGAGCTATGATTGCTCATGTTTATCAGATTTGTAGTGATGTTGAGATACTTGATGTTGTACCATATTCATGTGACCTTGGTGTCACCCTTTCAATTGTACTTTGATACTTGTTGATATTGATGCCCCTATTGATGAGTGGTTATAGAGTTGATTTATGATATCATTGTTAGACTTGATGCTTTGATTTTGAGTAGACTTGTTATATGATGACATTTATGATCCTCCCTTTTTTACTTGATGATATATGAGATTACCTTTAGATGCTGCTATATGTGTTTTTCTGATGCATTTATTTTTGATGAATATTTCTATGGATGCAACATATCTTATATATGATATAGATAAATGGATGCATTTCTTTCTTCATGGATGGATGTAGTTCTTTTCATGGATATGGATATGGTTCTATGTTTTTGTTATTTTCTCATGTATGCAATATTTATTCCTATCTAGATGTATGCAAATGTAAATGGTTATCTCTCTTTCTTTTCTATGATGGTATATCTATGTAATGATTAATGCTATGGAATGAATGCAAAAAGTGTAATCTCATTTTTGTTGTAGAAAGATGATATTGATTTGATGATGTCCTTGTTGATTTGACCTTTGATTTGACCCTTGATTATGTTATGTACCCCCTTTTTGATTTTGGGTTAGGCCATTGGAAAAATTTTACCATAAATAAAAAGCATGTGCAATTATTCTAGCATGAGAATGCATTTTAACCTTTCTATGAGAATGCAATTTAACCTAAGTGTCACTAGCTTTTGAGCAAATAAATGCCTTGAGGATATATTTTCATCATTGAGAATTTTGGGACCGAATAGTCGATACAATCACCATTGTCCACTGACATGATGATATGAATACCACTTTGATTTGTGCTCATTTGGTAACCTCCTTTTTGCTATCCTATCGGTCTCTTCGATACGACTATCACTAATTACAGACAATCATGAGAGTACGAATACCGATTTTGTCAGATTCTATGTTGTAAGTGGATTTTTGCATTTAGATATGAAGAATCTAAATATCCAAGGTATCCGGTTGCGTAAACAAACAAAGGTTAACTCATTTTTTTATGAGATAATCCTCGATGGTGCTTTGATGACCATGTCTTTAGATGAATTCACATAAGGCAATGAATCTTCCTCAAAACATTCACTTCAAAGTCAAGAAAAATATCATGTCTCCATCATCGCCAATGTAGTCGAAACATCATTGATTAGCTAAAAAGGCTTGATACAAATCGAATCAATATAAGTAAATAGATTTTTAACCAACTTTTCAATAGAATCTATCCAAGTGTATTGCATTGTTTTCTAATCTTCAAATAATATTTCCAAGTGTTTTGATCATTTAATGATGTTTGATTTTTAATCCCGAATAATAAAGTCAATTAAGGCTCAAGGATTTGTTGTGGTAATCAATTTCTTGGTTGGTGAACAATGATATCAATCAAAGGTTCACAAAAATTTGATCTCTCTTCTGAAATTCTGATCTCTTTCTACTTGTGACTGAATGTTGCTCGTTTCAATCCTTTTAGGTACCAACTTTCTGATCTACTCTTTGCTGCTCCCAAGTGTTGCATGTAACTATTTTGATAACTTTGGGCAATGCAAATGATGAAACTAAAAAGCTTTATTATGACTATGTACAAATGATGAATGCAATGAAGGTGTAGACAAATGGGATGATGAAATGCATTATGTACCCATGTGACTAGGAAGGAAATGACTTAAGGGAACCAAAGGCACTTGTTGCCAAGTTTTTACCTTTGGGTGCTTTTTCTTTTTTTGCTACCAAGGCGCCTATTTCTAGGTTTTCACCAAGGCACTTTTTTTCTTTTTCTCATTTTTTTTGTATTTTTCCTTTTTTTCTTTTTTTTCTTTTTTATTTTTATTTTTTTTGTATTGTCTTTACCTCTTTAGTGCCTATTGGCTAGGTTTTCACCAAGAGATAATTTTTCAAATGTGTCCTTTAATTGCTCTTCTATCAACATATTCAATGTCGAATTCACTTAGGATCATGACCCACTTTGCTATTCTACCCGTTAAGGTAGTTTTACTTAGCAAGTATTTGAGAGGATCAATCTTGGAAATTAATTTGATTTTATGCATCAACATATAATGTCTTAGTTTTTGAGATGAAAAAACCACTGCTAGGCATGCTCTTTCCATGAATGAATAATTTAGTTCATATTTTATTAGGGTTCTACTAAGATAGTAGATTTCCCTTTCTTTTCCTTGCTCGTCTTCTTGTGCCAACAATATGCCTAAAGATCTTTCTGTGGCTGATATGTATAACAAGAGTTCTTTGCCCTTGATAGGTGGCATAAGAATAGGTGGGTGTATCAAATAAGTCTTCAAAATAGTGAAGGCCTTATCACATTCTTCATCCCACATAAATATAGTGTCCTTGTGTAACAATCTAGTCAAGGAGTGACACTTTTCTGCTAATTGAGAAATAAACCTCCTTATTGATTGAATCTTTCCTTGTAGTGATCTCATTTGGCTAATGTTTCCAAGAATCTCCATCTCTAGGATGGCTTGTACTTTTTTAGGATCAACTTTGATTCCTTTTGCTGACACTATATAGCCCAATAGCTTGGTAGATTGGACACCAAAGACACACTTCTTTGGGTTTAATCTAACTTTGAATTGCTCCAATTGAATGAATATTTTTCTTAGGATTTGTAAATGTTCTTCTCTTTTGTGGGACTTTTCTAGCATGTCATCCACATAATCTTCTAAGAAAGTGTGCATCATATCATGAAAGATAGTTGTCATTTCCCTTTGATATGTGGCTCCAGCATTTTTAAGACCAAAGGGCATGACATTCCAACAAAAAGTACCCCAAGGGCAAGTAAACACTATCTTTTCTTGGTCTTCAAGAAAAATCATTATTTGATTGTAGCCACTAAATCCATCCATTAATGAGTACATTGCATGACCTGTTGTTAAATCCACTATGGTATCTATGCTTGGTAATGGGAAGTCATCCTTGGGACATGCAAGATTTAAGTCTCTGAAATCCGTACACACATAGATAGATTTATCATGCTTGGTGACTAGCACAATGTTAGAGATCCAATCAGCATATGCTATTGTTCTTATGAACCCCACCTTTAACAATTTTTCCAATTCTGCCTTGACTAGGAGAGCCACATGTGGGTGCATTTTCCTTAGCTTTTGCTTCACAGGTTTAACTCTAGGTCTAACATTCAAATGATGCATTATGAAATCAGGATCT
Source organism: Chamaecyparis obtusa (assembly GCA_027943335.1). Classification (NCBI taxonomy): domain Eukaryota; kingdom Viridiplantae; phylum Streptophyta; class Pinopsida; order Cupressales; family Cupressaceae; genus Chamaecyparis; species Chamaecyparis obtusa. Next base: position 2,689,784 of record BSBK01001155.1, on the reverse strand, counting down.
AGTCTAGGCATGTCAGCATATGACCATGCAAAGTTTACTTGTTGTTCTTGGAAGAATTTGATAAAGTCCTCTCTTTCTAGAGGTGTAAGTGATGCTGCCAAGTGTATGAACTTTGGATCTAATTCTATCCCAATGTTGACCTTTTCTATTGGTTCTATAAGAATAGGTGACCTTTCTTCCTCATGTTCAGGCAAAGTATCCAATCTCTCTTCCTTTGGTGCCACAGTTGGGTTTTCACCAAAAGAAACGGCTTTTATTTTCATTTTTTTTGGTTCTAATGGTGCCACAGTTGGGTTTTCACCAATAGAACTTTTCATTTTTTATTTTTTTTTCATTTTTTTCTTTTGACTAAGAGCTTGGACCCCTGCTGCTGTCATTATGTCCATATTGAGTTTGTTGGTGAAAGAGGGTTCAACCGCATTGAGATATTGGTTTGCTGCTTGGTCATTTGGTAAATAAAGTAAGTCATTTGGTTCAGTTTGGTCCCAATCAATGAGGTCTGGGTGTATCAACATTAAGGAATCATTGGGTAAGGTGTCATCAATAGGATTTATGGACATGACTTTGTTTGAGGGTTCATACATTGTATCATTTAGATCTATGATGTGTGCTTCCTCAAGATGATCCATGGAAGAAGGGTCAAAGTCACCTTCACTCGAATCCTCATTAACCTTTATGGGGAACAACATGGGAAAAGCCATGAGTGGGTAAAAACTAATGTTTGAATCTCCCTCCTCTAAAGGCATCCAAAATGTTTCTATCCATGCTCCATTAGTAGGTGCTTGTTCTATATTAGGCCTTTGAATAGGAGGCTCTTCATTAATTGGAGCTTCTTGCCTTGGGATTTTTGCATAAGTATGTATAGAAATTACTTCCTTATCTTGAAATGAGTCCTCCAATAAGGTATCCCATTCATAATCCCTAGAATCATCACTATCCGCTTCAGATTCTAAGGTATTTATTTGAGGCTAAAAATCATGCATTGGGCTTGAACTTTCTCCTTTGAATTGAAAACCTACTCCAGATTTGTCATGACTTGCCCTCCAAATAGGTTCAATAGGTTCTAACAACCCCCTATTCCTTTGGCCCAAGGGTCCTCATCCCTTGTATCCCATCTTTTTCATAATATCAAATCCTTTCCCATATTGTTCGGTTTGTATATTGACATGCTGAATTCTTTCCATGGGAGTGTCTGAGGTATCCTCTTCATCATGATAAAGCCATTGAAGGACTTCATCTTCTTCCTTATCCCATGTTTCTTTTTTATCTTCCCTCACAAAATAATAATTATACTTATGTGGAAGATGTTATTTTGATGGTTTACCATGTGATTTTGGAGATATGGGCATGTTGAATAGAGAAACAAAATATTCTCCTACTCCTTTTGAACTAATCCTGCATTGTTTGTCAAATTTGTTCATCATCTCACTCATGTTTTGGTAATGATCTTCTTTAGCTTGTTCCTTTTCCTCTTTGGTAGGTTTGTAGATCACCATCTCCAATTTAGGTGCTAGATATGAACTTTCCATTGTATTTGGACCCTCGTAGCTCACTTTTTCCTTGCCCTTAGTTGATGTTGTTGACCTAACTTGAGGAGGGTTTTGTGTATCTTCATTGGTGATTCTTGGAATAATTCCTTCATGGTTATGTGGAATGTATAATTCATGCAAGGGTTTGAGTGCATTACAATATTGGAATGGATTTGAGCCCCCTCCAACCGTGATTTCTTCACCTATGTATGGAAACTTGATGCATTGGTGGTATGTGGATGGGCCGGCTTGCATCTCATGAATCCATGGTCTTCCCAATAAAATGTTATAAGTTAATTTCATGTCCAACACTTGACACTTGGCATCCTTCTTGACTAGTCCCACTTGGATGGGAAATACAATCATGCCTTTAGAACCTCTTTCAACTTCATCATAAGCTTTTATGGTGATTTTCTTTGTAGGGTCAATGCAAGACTCAGATAGACATAAGGATTTTACAAGACTTAATGTGAAAGTGTTGAGACCAGCCCCTCCATCAATAAGGACTCTTTTGAATCTATGCCTTTCAATTAAGACCTCTATATGCAATGGTAGATTTTGAGGATGGGTTATAGACATGTCATCTTGATCAGAAAATGAAAGACAATGAGGAGCCACAAGATGTCCCACCATATTTTGAAACTTTTCTTCCTCTAAGTTAGTAGGAACATGTGTCTCTACTAGAGCTTTTTCCAAAATCTCCTTATGATTTGGTGACAACTTTAATAACTCTAAGATTGAGATCTGTGCTGGGGTACATTGCAATTGATCAACCAAATTATAAGGCCTTGTTGATGTAGAAGGTTGTTTAACCACAATGTTGGATTGTGAGATGTTAGTGCTTTGAGGGGCTATCCCTTGTAGGGTCATTCTAGAATTTTGCCCTCTTGTAATGACATTTGATGCTTCCTTTTGAGGTTGTTCATTGACTATTATAGCATTAACAATATGATCATAAGGTGGTGCAAAGTTGAGATTATTGGCGCTTTGTTTCTTGCTATTTGATGACTCACCCTTATCATGTTTGTAAAAAGGTTGTTTGAATGCTGTATGATCTTCATTATTTTGGGGTCCATCAATGGTGATTATGTGATTATCTATCAAGTCTTGCACCACATTCTTTAATTGCAAACATTCATTTGTTGTGTGCCCCCAAATTCTGTGATACTCACAATGACTGTTAGCACTCCACCAGCTAGGCTTGTTGTTTGGCTCGTAAGGCTAAATACTGGGTAATGTAATGAAATTATTTTCCATGAGAATCTTTAATTCCATTTCAAGTGGTTCTCCCAAGGGTGTAAAGTTCCTTGAAGGAGTAGGCTTCAAATACTTATCAAACTTGCTATTTCGTGCATCATTTCCTTGATTGTCCTTGTTGGCATTGTTGTTATTGCTGGGAGGTGTATTATATGCCTGATTAGTATTGTTCACTTGATTAGGTGTCCTTGTAAGGGAAAATGGAACCATCTTCAAGTTGCTAGACTCCACCATACCATCATTAACAATTCCCTTGTTGTTGTTTTTGGCAGCATAACGGCTATTGTTATTGTACCAACCCTTATTTTGATTGTTGGTATTGTTGTTAGAGTTATTGTTGGAGTTCGAGTTGTTCTCATTTTCTTTGTACAATTTCAACTCTCCACTCTTAACCAACACTTCTTCTATTGTAACTCTATTATCAATCAAATCTTGGAAGGTTTTAGGACATTGCATTCTTAGCCTATAATTTAATTCATTGCTTAAGCTGTTAATAACGATATCCATTTTCTCTTTTTCAGGTACACTTCTTAGATATCTAGCAAATGCATTCCTCCATCTTTGCAAGAATGTGAGGAAGGCTTCTCCATCTCATTGCTTCATGTTACATAACATTATCATTGTGACCTCATGTTTGATGTTATATGAGTAATGAGTCACAAATTTAGAAGCTAGCTCTTTGAAGGTTTTGATGCCAGATGGTAGTTTTGAAAACCAATCCATGGCCATTCCTCCCAAGCTTCTTGGGAATAGTCTCATTAAATAGGTTGTATTGTGCATGAACTCAAGACTTAATGCACAAAATTCTCGAAGGCGGTCTTGTGGGTTGAATGTTCCTTCGTACTTATCATACTTAGGAAATACTACATTAATGGGAAAAGGCACCATGACCAAACTTTTATCAAACAAAAATGGACACAATGCTTCTATTCAAAAGGGCTTGGGAGCCCCACTTTGTTTCAAAGTGTCCAATTGCATTTGGAATAGTTTAAATTGTTTATTGATCATCTCCATGGGATCTTCCACTTCCTTAGGTCTCAATTGTTCTACATCAAATTCCTTGGCAAGTCTTATTCCCTTTTGCACTAAGTCCATGAAATGTTTTTCCTTGTCTCTATCCATAGCCTTCTCCATGAGTTTTAAGAAGTATGGACATTGAATTGCCTCGGTGACCTTGTCATCTGTAGCATCTTCCACTGTTGGAGGTGTGTTGTTAGGAGGAGGCAAGTTGTAACCTTGTGCATTTGCCCCTTGGGAATTAGGGTCCATTCCTCCATTATTTGAATTCCCTTGATTGTTGTTAGGATCAATACCCTTGTTCATGTTGTTTCCTTGGTTGTTAGGGTCGGTATTTCCTAGGATGCCGCTAAACATCTTGTTAGTGTCTTTTTCCTTAGCAGGTTTTTCAATCACTCGTGGAGTAGTGAAAGTGTCCTCCGAAAATGGAAGCTCTTCTCATTTGTAAGTCCCATCTGCTTGTAAGGTTTTCTTGATATAGTGTGATCTTGTAAAAGCAGGCATGAAAAATCTTTAAGGGTATGTTGGCTTCTTCCTTTGATAATCCGGCTTTGAATAAGGTAAAAGTTTTGATCAATTTTAAATGATTTAAAAATATTAATGATGTTTTGATCAATAACTTTGGAATATCTTGTTTGAAAATATAAAAACAATTTCAACACACACACATCAATTTGGTACCATATCCCTAGAATGCTCTAATGTGTGTATTTTTGAATGTTTTTATAGGTTGAAACACAAGAATAGCTTCCACGCAATCTACCTAGCACATAGTTGGTTCGTAAACATGGATCTAATATGTAGTTTTTCTATTTTACCGTTATGTAGTAAGTTTTCCATTCAAAATGGATCTTAGCTATTCATCCCCCAAGTATGTTAAGGGGCTTCCCACATGCACCGAAGTACAATTTTGCGCAATCTGTTAAGACTACTAGAGGAAGTTTGAAGGGGCTAAAATCCTTTTGTCACAAACCCCATTAAGGATGCATGCATTTTGTTTTATAGTGGGTCGGATTCTCATGGCAAAAGCAAGTGTATCCCACTTTGGGTTGTCCCTCTCACCGGCCCTTTAAGGCAATCTCGGGAGGCGAGCCCACTAAGTTTTAAACATGTTCATTTGAAAGCATGAAAAGTGGATTTGGTAGAGCAAGTTTGGGAATTTGATTCACTCAAAGAGTGAAGAGCATATCCCTATTGCTTTTCCCTTATCCAAAACACTTACAATCAATTTGGTTCTTTTTTCAACCCCGTGACAAAGGGGTTCTTAGAATTGAGGTGTTTGTTCTTTCCCTTTTATGATTAAACTATGTTTAGAACTTTGAAAATGCCACAAGTTAAGGGAAGTTTGCAAGCTTGATGAGAGAAATACCTCAAACGATTCTAGCAAAGGCTAGGTGCATATATAAGTAGTAGATTTTTGTTTTCTCTTCAAAGCCTTCCCTTACCTTAGCAAAACGTTCCCTCCACCAACAAGTTAGTTGGCACAATATAAACAAAGTGAGGGGAAACCAAAATCAAAGCTTAGAATGCTATAATTTGATTATGCTCTTGATTCTTTTTACTCAAATACTTGCAAAATTTTACAAGCTTAGGGACTAAACTCCCAATTTAATGATACATATTTTTGTTTGTAAGCATTTATGACAGCAATGTATTTAGAGTATACCTCTATATCTCCCTCCAAATCTGAATTAAGGACAAAGGCGGTGTGTATTCGGTTTTTCCTTCTCCTTCTAGCTATCAACTTCTCCTTCAAGTTGTGTCTACTCTCTGGTTTTCAAATTTTTTGATGATAGAGCATGTATCTGAGGCAAAAAAACTAGTAAATTTTTAGATTCACTTCCTAATTTATCAATTTAAAAAAATTACAAGGCACAGTCTACACGACATTATATTGACTACACGCGACATTTATTTAACATAGCATGTGATTTCTTTAACTGTGAGTGTCACCTTACGGGGCTCCAGTGAGATTAAATTGATCACAGGTGGTATTTAATTAATCTACGTGTAAAATCTTTATAAGAAGTGAAAAACTGGTGTAATGATTGTGAAATTTAAAATGACAGAAGCGACATTTAAAATACTGAAAGCAACAAATTAATTAAAGAAGGCAGAAAACCCCTTTTCTTCTAGACATAAAATCTTTTCTCGAGCACGGCTTTTTATTGCATATACGTGACCTTTAAATGATCAAAGGCATGGAGCCTTTATCTCAAACATGAAAGTTGAATTGTCAGACACATGATTTCTTTCGTGAAAGCGTGATTCTGCAAGTCCAAACGTGTAAGAATCCAGACTATAGGTGTCGTTTAAATTTCCACACGCGTGATTTCTTTCTGTCAGGCATGAACTCTTTACTTGCAGGCGTGAAATATTTCCTATTTTCTGTAGATGGAGAGAAAAATTAAGCAGTTCTAGCCTAAATGTTGCAAATAAAATGATAAATCTGACTGATTTAGAGGCCTAGGGCCCCACAGTGGGTGCCATTTGTGTGTGTGAGTTATACACCTTCATGAAATAACAAGTTTAAAAGTGAATTTACACTAATTAGAGCAAACTAATCTAAATAATGTACAAATTAAGCTAAATATCTCATGGTTCTCTAAATTGAAATGGTAAATGAGGCTCTCAGCTGCAAATCCTCACTAGTGACACTCTAATTATGAGAATTGAATTAAGAATGATAAGAAAACTAGATTAATCTATCAAATTATAGCTCTATTTGATAAAGAATCTACAAATGGTCAAGCAATTTAAGCTAATTAGCAATGAAAATTGATAAGTGAGTGGTGTGGATGCAAATTGCAAGAGCTTTGCTACAATTCAAAGATATGGAGTGGATGATTAATGCCTTAAAATGCTTTCTATTTATAGGATTTTCCCAAGGGTAGGGGGTAGAGTGAGATAACCATGATTATGCTTGGGTAAGGTCTATTGGCTTTGCTTTGTCCATAAATGGGGGGACAAGGAGGGGACAATCATTTAAATGGTCTCAAAAGGCTAGACCATTTCAACAAAAGTGAGTGATTTGTGTCCATTTTGTCTCCAATTTACTTTGTTGAGGGAAATTATGATTTTATTAATTAATTAAAGTAATTAAATTTAGCCATGAAGGGTAAGATGTTCATTTTGATTTTTCATTCCAACAACTATGTCATTAATTGAATTTAATCAATTTCATAGTGTTTTTCCCCTTTTCAAGCTTTATTTAATCATTTAATTGAATTTTCCTTTGATTTGAATTGCCTTTGTTCCATTTATTGATTTTTGTGCTATTTTGATGATTTGATTGCACCTTTTGATTGATTTAAGCCTTTTGCCAATTTTTCATGTCTACAACTATATTTTCCATAAAATTTCCCTACTTGATCAATTCTCCCCTCATCAATTATTCTTGCACTTAGTAGACTGAGACTAGGTTTGAAACTTACTTCAGGAGGTTCTTGTGAGTTTCTTATGTTTCTTGTGACTCTTGAGGATGGATGACTAGTCCCAACCTCTTTCTTCCTCTTTTCCATTGTCTTATACTCCAGAGGATTAGTAAGGTCAATGGTTTCCTTGGGACAAAAAGGATTATCATCAATTTTATCCTTCTATACATCAGATTTCTCTATCTTTACCTCCTTCAACTTGGGATCATGTGATTCTACCTTTGCTGCATCTGTGCTCTCTAATTCCAAAGCAATCTTTTTTTCTCTTTCTTTATCTAGATTTGCTTGAGACACTCCATGTATTCTTAAGATCTCTCATGTGACTTTAGCAACCTTTCTTTTTGTTATTGCACTGTTTAGTTTGGCATCTATCTTTCTTGTCTTATCCTCATAGGTTCCCCATCTTGGCTCATTAGGGTCAGTAGGAGCTGAAAGTAATACTTGAGCATATTCTTCAAAAACCTATTCATCTACTTCATATCCAAGTGGATGAATCCACTTTTTTCTAGGCACAACTGCCTCCATGCATGTTGTATCTATTTCAACCATAAAACAAATAGTATCCTTGTATTTCTTAACAATGTTTTCTAGAATTCTATACCTAATTTGCATCTTGGCCCTGAAGGTCTTAAACTCCAATGTTATGTAATCTCTCAATGTACTCTTAGTGTAAGCCTTGTAAGATATCTATGGCATGGTTGGAATGGACTTGTCCAAATATAAATCTGATACTTTCCCAACTATATGAAGATACAAGCAGATGATCAAAGACCCAAACCTAAATATCTTGGTCTTATCATGCTTGATTACCTTGATGTTTTCAATCAACTATGCTTGCAAGATCTCACATAGATTGAACTCTCCATCATCCTTCACAAGTCTAATGGCTGCTAGAATTGTGGCTGCAGATGCACTATTCACCCTGCTGGTGTGTTTAAATCTCTATCCAAGCATCATGGACATTAATTTGATGTCAGTTTTCTCAATAGGCTCAATTATCATCCCACACCTGTCACCCCTTGAGTTACATGTTTTCTCAACAATTTTCCTAAAATCCTTGCTCATAGGAAGGACTGTGTCAGTCTTAGATAGGTCTGTCATTTCATATATTAGGTCACTAGTGATTCTTACTAGTACATCACCTATCGAAAATAAGTCATCATGAATTATGCTCAGAAGTATTTTAATCCATTCTATCTCATAGAACTCATATGTCATAGCATACTCTACTATAGGGTGATCATTCCACTTTGCATATTCATCCAAGAAGGTTTTGTCTAGTTTTAGCATAGTTTCCATGTGCACCCTGTTAGGGATTTTTCTTGTAAGACAAACTTGGCAAATGTATGGACTGGATTCTTAATCTAATAAGGACTTCCAAGTTTGCAAGAAAAGCCTAATTAATGAGGATTGGATAAAATCCACCTTCTGCTTTGAGCTCCATAGGACTCAGGCAAGTATTGCCTATGATAGGTTACTATATTTCAAGTAATGCTTTTAGATTTGGTGGATTCATTCTTCACTGCTTTTCTATTAATTCAATAGAGCATTATTACTTTGAAGACAACCCACAATATCTTGATATAGAGTACTATAATGGAAATCATAAGCGTTAAAGCATGGAGTAGTGGTATAAGGAGATTCATCCTTCTTCCTTTTTTGAGTTAAAATCAAGAAAGGGCAATCCCTTGACTCTTTCTTTAAGGAATCACTAAAAATGAACTTATACCACTTGGATACATTTCTATCAAAGTATAAACAAATTTCTTAAAAATAAAAGTACTAGTAATAAAATGAATTTGATAATATGGTTGTGAATAAATGCAAATCAAGCATAAACCAGTGCGTTATTCATTGGGCTAAAGTCAAAATTTAACATCTAAAGAATCTCATCAACACAAAGGTACTGAAATTCAAATAAACTACCTAACAATTCATTCTCCCAATTCCCAACCCTACCTTCAAATTTATGTATAGATATTCAACTCCTAGAGACCTCCCTAAAGGTTTACTCTCTCCTTGAGAAAAACTCAAGCTCAACCCCTGTATTCACCTTGTGAATAACACATTAAAAAGCCTTACTAATTAATGCATAAGAGAATCAAAGCATCCATACACAAAGACAACAAGAGATAGCAATGAAATTCAAGTATATTTGTATTAATTTTCAACCGTATCCATACTATTTTAACAAAAACTTCAAAGAAGTTAGATTTTATATTCAATACTTTCTCTACAAAAACTTCGACCACCCTCCAAAAAGAGTAAAAACTTGCTACTTATACCCCTAGCCATCTTGGAATCCTCAAAAGGATGCAACAAGCTTCAGATGGCTAGGAAAATGACTTGTACTATAGACAAAAAGTACAAACCATAATGACAATGACTGGAAGACTAGAAAGTAGTTCACAACTCCTAGCATCTTCACAGGTGGCACCTTTGTTTGGAGATATTTCAGAATAGTTGATTTGATTTGTAGCATGAATGATGACCACCAATACAGGCTAACTTACATCATCCTTTGTTTGAAACCTGATCTCCCTTAAATTCTAGATCTAATGTGTACTTTATTCTTCTTCTTCTTCTACCAACACTAGGACAGTTGGCTTCTTCTTTTTCCTCTTTATCATTTTGTCCCATGCTGCCACATCATCATCTAATGGCCAATTATAGGCCTGTAATTCCTATAGTGACTTGATCTATAGGTCCCACATGGAATTAGTTATACTCTTAGCTTCTTCGATAAACCGTATGCAATCACCTTCAACTTTAAATAAACTATCAATTATACTATTGCATCCTTCCAAGTCTAACGCACTATCACTATTAAGGAAATCATCTTGTTTAATTACCAACTAATCCATTGATGTCTTCCATTCATCTACACTGACTACATTTCCATCGTCATCATACACTAAAGGAAAGTACTTACTATAATCCTTATCAAACATAGCCAAATTGGCTTTTATCTGTTTAGACTTTCCTTTAAAAAACTTTGAGATAGCACTCACCAAACCAATCTTTTCAAATACTTATGTCACTACTTTAGGAATATCAGGCCTATACTCCTACAAACCATTGAGCTTTTCAAACAATAAGCTCCTCCCTGACCATACACTATATAGTGGCTCCAAAGTGATTAGTGACTCCTTCACCTTATCATTGGCCTTGTGCAATAGACTAACTGATTGATGGACTGACTCCATCTTCTCCTTTATTCTATTTGCCGATATTGCACAATCTTTCTTATGGTATCTAGGGATGCATCCAGTCTTATTTTCTCTAATTCCTCAGTAAGCTTATTAGGAATTTCTGTATCTTTTTGAGGAGGGGCCTTAGTTGGAAAAGAAGGGGAAGGAACTGCCTTTGAGGCTTCCTCAAGCTTCACCTTTAAATCCTCAATCTCATCCTCCATTTTCTTAACCATCATAAGTTTTAGACCTCTGTCTTTTTCTACTTTCATTGAGTTTTTAAATAATCTATCATACCTTTCTAACAACTAGATAGTTTTGTCCTCATTAAGGTGGGAAAAATGTACAACTTCCTTTGACACCTCAAGATCAATAGTATTTTTCATAGTCCAAACTATCCTATCTCCCTCCATTTATCTTCAATGCTCACCAAAGATGGCTTCTAAGTTCTTGGAGCTAGAGACCATAAAGCAACTGCCTAAGACTTAGGGTCATAGCCACTTCCCCTGATCATATCATCAATTTGGACCTCATAGGACAAACTACCCTCAGGCTACTTTCTAATTTGATCTATGGTAAAGGCAGATGTCAAGTCCAATCTAGGAGCTATAAGCATACCACTTGACTTAACCATTTCTCTAGCCTCTTCTACAGTGATCCTTTCAAGACTGGGATCATATGATGTTAAGGGCCTCATTGTCTCTTCACTTGGCTGCATACCCTCAGGTAGAGACTTTTCTGTTTCATTTTGTTTCCTCCAAATGAGGAAATATCTAAATTCCATACTTTTTATGAACTTCTCATCATTAAGAAACTCCTTTTGATAGATTTATCTCTCATCCTTTCCTAACAACAAGGGAAAATCACCTTCTTCTTTTATTACAATCTTCTTGCCATCCCTGATAGCCTTTCTTATTTGATGGTGATAAGCCCTATTACCAGGCACAAGAACTGAAGCAATGTCAATTACCTTCTTTTTCTTTCTCTCCTTCAAAGGCTCACCAACCTCAAGTTTCTATTTTTTCAAAGGTGGCTCAGAAGTAGCCCCTTCCTCCTATTGAGCTTGAGTAGAATCAATTGTTGGTACATCCTCTCCCTAAGGTGGGCTACTGCCTTCTTGAGACTCATCAGTGTACTCCTTAGGTTCAGAGGTTGAATAATCCTTTGGGACATCCAAATTTTCCTCAAGCAATCCTTCTATCATCTTCTATCATCTTCTCCATTCTTTACAGAAATAGGAGCTAAGGGAAATAACCATTGAAAGGAATACCAACCTTCCTAAGCCTTTTCTCAATATTAAGAAACTCAAAATATTTGTTCCACCTCTGCCTGGTTTCATCAAAATCTAAGATATTTCTTATCACATCCTCTTCATCCAGTCCCTCATGCTCCTTAATTGACCCAATGTTTGGAATCAGAGTCATCCTAGCTGACTTGATGAAACCCTCAGAGTCCACATACCTGGGAGTGGCAGAACACATCTTGAAATGATTTAACCAAATGCTAATCTGATGAAAATTCCTTTTGCCAATTAAGAAACTGGCCATTCTGAACTGCCTTGGTGTAAAAGTTCCCTTTTTATGAGGTGCAAGGTGCTCTTTGTCAATCCACATCAATTGCCATATAAACTCCATCATGGAAACTCTAGGAGGCACATATTTGGGTAACAAATGTGGGGGTTCAGGGAAACCATAAACCCTAATAATTGTGTGACTGTCCCCAAGGTAAAAATCATCCCAATTGTGATTTACCACCCACTTATCCTCAAACTACATTGGCCTTATTAATCTCAAGACCTTACTTGATAATCTTACAACATCTGTACCCAACATTCCAAGAATTGGATGAACAAAGTAATTCTAAAAAATGGAAAAATTACACTCATTGGAAGTGTAATTCAAAGCCCTCAACCAGTATTGTAATGGGTTTGGTTGGTCATTAAAAGTAGTCCTCAACCTTAACATCCTAGCTTCAAAGGAATTAACATGGTGGAATAAAATCAAGTGCATGAGCAGGGAATAATGTAAAAAATTGATAGGTCTTTTACTTTCTTTGATAGATATCAAACCCTCATGAATCCCATCGATTACATACTGAATGTAATCATAGTCAATGTTTGACATAGAGTTTTGAATATCTAAAATTATCATTAACTACTCAGCAGACATTTTTTCCTCATCCCCATCTATTCCTAAAACCCTACACAACCCATGACACAAGAATTTCATATAATTACACAAGGATCAAAATAGATAAGGAGCATTAATTTTTGTAGGAAGAGGGGCATTGTACTTAACCTACCTGGCCATGTGCTTAACAATTTGACTTTTAACAGACCCAATATTACTCGCATACCTCTCTCTCTCTTTTTTTAGATCAATCTCAATGGAAGAAGAAGCATAAAAGTCAAAAGCCTTAATGAAGGATCCCCTATCTAAGGTAAGGAAAATAGATTAGTCTTCTCACCTAATATTTTTTGAAATGGGGTCATAAAGCCTTGCTAACACAATAACCAGGTCAACATCAAGTAAAACATCATGCACAATCTACTTGGCCATCCCTAGAGCCCAAGCATTACAGATTGGAATTGCTTTATGCCTATTATTATAAAAATATGTTAAGATGGTGTAACCTGATCCTAAAGGTGTGATACGATCTTTGCACTTGTCCATAAGGTCTTCAAAGGATGTGTCAATGGCTCTCTTTTTTTGGTTTGAACCAGATAGCAGCTTGACAAACTCATCAGAATAATTCAGCTTTCCCTTGTCTTCTCTCCTCTACTCCTTTACACCTCCACTGGAAGATGCAGCACTTGCTTCTAGATGACTCATTCTGTCAAGAAAGAAGATACCATAGCTCTACAACTTCACTTCTTCACTTCTACAATTTCAGTGCCAATAATTCTCAATCAACTTCAGAATGACTTCGAGCATAGAAAGTAATGAGGTCCTAATTATATAACCTTGAGAATTGAATGCAAACAGTGGCTAAATCACAATGAATCCTTGCTAAGTCACTTCAATATTCAATTTCACACATTTACAACTTTTGAATCAGGCTAGCCGTGGCATGGATGCTAACAGGATGACTTAAAAAATTTAGAAAAAGTGCACTAGACAATGATCATGGCTTTTCACTTTTTTCCAGCTTGGCACAGTACTTTATCCATGTCGCATAGCTCAAAACATTAATTAGCATGAAAACTTAACCAGACATAATTTAGAAATCAAGTGAACAAAGGATCTCATGATCTCTAAAAAAATTGTCAACCCAGGGTTGGATTCAGAGATCCAACGACAAGGCTATTCACAAAGTCTCAGAATGAAATCTTAACTCATGACCTTACCTCAAAATTTAGTGACCACCGTTGATCCCAAAGATGATTAATGGTCTAAAGGAAATCTCTAAAAACTCACACAGCCCCACCCAACTCAGAGATTCAATGACTAAAGACTTCACCAATTCTCAGAATCACATCCTTAACTCAACATTCATCTAGAGAATCAGTGAACAAAGGAATCCACAAACCCATGAAACATAGCATTTTGACCATGATCACATCTGGAGAATCAACGAATAGTGAAATCTCTTATTCTTAGAAAGCCAATCTTAACTCCAATTTCATCTCACGATTCAGCAAACAAGGTTACCTCGCATTCTCTAAAAGAAATACTTAACCAAAGTTAGGCTTCGAGAATGAGTGAATAACATCTATCTCCAATTCGCTAAATACTTTTCATACCATAGGTTACATCTTGAGATTATGTGATGACCGTATATCTTGAACACAATCAGTGGCTCTCACTGAATCGCCCAAAGACTTTGACCATCACCTTTTTATTACGAGATTCAGTGACCATTGAAAACACACTTAACTTTGCTTTGCTCGCCTAGTCACTGACTACTTTGGAGCTTCACTAACTAATTCTAAGATCCCGTGAACACTTCACTCTCTTAATCACTAAATAACTTAGGGCACTGACATCCTTTCTTGAGATTAAGCGACAAGAGTAAACTTTTAACCTTCACCAAATTTTTTTGTCAAAGCTGCCAAACTAAGAGATTACGAAAACATGACTCAGTTGCTAAATCGCCAAATGATTTTGAGTAGGACCCAGTCTTTGTGTGATTAAAACTTGGCCATCAAATGAAGGGACAATCAATGACATTCGCTGGATCATTGGAAAATCTTGAACTTAGCCACCTGATTTAGAGAACAAGAGATAACTGCCACACCAAGTCACCAAATGATTTTGAGAAACTACCAAATAATAAATGAAAAGGAGATTACACAGTCGCTGAATCGCTGGATGATAACATTAACCATGACATGAATTGGGAGATTCAACGACTAAAGAAAACCTAACTAAAAGACTCACCATAGTCGCTAATTCACTGAAAGACTTAAGAAAAAGGAAATACATTGTGCAATTCAATGAAGGCAAGGAAAATACTACGTGCAGAAAGGAAAACTTAAGTGACCCAAAAAGTAACGCACAAATATAAAGACTAGGGTTCACTCAAGACCAACCACGAAATTAACCATTTTAAGGCAAAAAATCTAAGGCAAGGGCATAAAACACAAATATGATAAATTTGATGAGCTCTAAAAAGCTTAAACCAAATGAAGACACAAGCAAGGACATTGAGAACAAGACCTGGAGCAAAGACCTCAAAAAACCTAAAATATACCCAACAGTGGCTCTATTTGAGGATGCTTGAATGCAAGTTTATAGCAAGAAACCATGAATCTCTAGGAGGCAGACCACAAAACCCTAACCTAAGACAGTAAAACAAACACACCTGTACATATATACAAAACTACTGTGCATGGAAAGATATAATCAAATGAAGAAATATTTCAGGAATTGTCCATGCACTGGCAATTCCTATTCCTCACCATCCAAATTTCTTAGGAAGTATGAATCCTTTCCATGAATTTGATGAAAAATGAAAGGCCCTAACTACAAGGATTCAAACTTTTTATGCTTGCCTTTGTCCTCAGCCCTAGCATTCCACTGTAGAACCATATCATTTGGTTGGAACTTCTAGTAGTAGCTCTTTTGTCAAAGAGATATTTCATTTTCTGTTGTAATTTTACATTCTATTTTTGACTCTATCTTCTGATCTCATCCAACTCCACTAGTTGAATCATCCTATCCTACAATGCGTTAGTTCCTGGATAGGATTTTACACTCCATGAGACACCAATATACCTAAGACTTCTTTCGGGAATGGTCAGTTCCAAATATGGGAAGATCTGTAGGTAACTGGACCAACTATAGGGACAAGACTGCCCTCTTCAATTCTTGCTCTAGAGAACCAAGGTGGGTGCACCTAATCTAGTAAAATAGAACACTTCTTTACAACACCAAGACTGGATTGAACAAAGCAGATAATAGCAAGAAAGTACTAAATAATAACCAGTCATTCATTGACTCTCCATTGCTATGAAATAAATGAGGCCTAAATACATAAAATTGAAAAGGATTGAAATGATTTGATTTAACTTTTGTAGAATACAACACATCCCAACCAGACATGTATCAGCATAGAGTTTACTTGTTTCAGATCAGTGCTTTATCCATTGGTAAAATCATCTAATGCACTATAGAATACAGAGACTGATTACTATTACTTCACCATAGACCCAAGTCATGAATACAAATACCCAAAACCATACTGCTTATAGAAATCCCTGTGCAAACCCTATGAACTTGTGTATCATTTAGAGCATATTTTAATCTGATTACAACCATAACTGAAGACAAATAACACATGCATAGATAAACTCCATACAAAGAATCATAACATTCAAAACCCATAAAACTTGACATAGATGGAGAGAAATAGAACTAAAAAATTGAATTAAGAATGAGGACCTAAGCCTCTACATACCCCTTGCTTGAAGATTCAAAACCACTGAGACAATATACAAAAGATCTGCAATTTTCTACTTTATTTTGATACAAATTAGACAAAATATACCCTACTCCATTATTGAAGGTTCGGGATGTAACCTTGTGAACTAGAAAACTAGTAGCCTCTGTAAATGGTCTTGGAAATCCATATATAGGATTGCAACAACCTTAGGACCATTTAGGGAACTTTTAGGGCAACACAGTCAACCCTAAGACTATCCAAAATATCTCAAACAAATATGATATAATTTCAATTCTAGAACATATCTTTACAAAATATCTGCATCCTTACCCAAATTTGACCTTGGATTACACAGTCCATTACTGCTCTCACCAACTTCATCAAATCTAATTTTTAGAACCGCTATTGGATTCTTGGTCTTCTAGCGTTTCTAAAAACATATAATACTTGTATATTTGGATAAAAATTAAGCCCTTGACATCATTTTTCATGAGAAGACAACATCATTTAAAATTTTGATTTATTTATATAGTACGAACTATATAAATTTGGATTTTAATACTTGTTGCAGATTTGAAATTCTGAGGTGGGTCCCATATGACACATGGCATGATCCTATTGGTCCAACAATCCACCACATCACTTTGTTGGACTGTCTGCACACCTTGTGCCACTTGTCACATTTTCATTCACTATGTTATCCACCTGTGCATTTGACTGTATTATTTCACCACATCATCACCTTGACACATGTTAGCATGTCGTTATCTCACATATGTTAACTCCAGGCATCTTTCACCTTGCGCTATAGTGACCACCGCCGATCTCATGTCACACATCCTGAGGCGTCAGATCTGCAATTTCACATTTCATCAAAATTATCTTACCTGCATGTGGGCCCACCATCCTCCTCATCTCCTCGATTCACGTGCATTTGTGAGTAGCCCTCCAACTGGGCATCCATTATTAGACAATAATGTATTGTGTGCTTTGGTATTTGAATAGCTTTCGAGGCACTTACATAGAAAATGTGGGATAAATCGCTCTTTAAATATAAGATATTTTCTTTCAAAATTACCTTGGCATTCATGCCCAGCTAGGCCCATCAAATCGGGTTGGCCCACTCTGCTTTCTCTTTCCTTCTTTACATCATATTTGAGCTTTCTTTATTTTAAACATTCCTTTTACATGATATCTAGAAAATGTGGGATAATACTTCCACAGAGTAGCCCATGTTCTGACCACTCTTCAAACATGTCTGCAAACAAACATCTCCATTTGTCTCACATTTTGCAAAATCTGGTGTGTAATGTCTGGCCTGTACATTTTATTTCTCTATTGGTTTGGGCATTGTGTGCACCAAAGGGCACATGCATCCCCCAAAGAAAATGCAACCTCTCTTTTATGCAGCCTCTCTTTTGATTTGGTGTGTGAGGAGGCATAGCAAGTGTGTGCCCAACACTTATGATGATGGTTTTGCTCCCCTCCAGTCCACTTAAATCCTTCTTTTTTCATTTGTGCATCAAAAAATCATGCAGAGAGTGCACACAGCCATTATGGAAGCCCACACAGCATATAAAAGACAGAGTGCAACATTATGTAAGAAGGAAAAGTGCAGCAAGAAAGGTATGGCATTTAAAAGATGTGCACTCCCTCTGTTTTGTATGCACAAGCACCCTTCCATCTAATTTAGTATGTAACCAACTCATCCTCCTTGGCATTGGTACGCATTTAGTGTGCATGTGCTGAAAGGGGAGACCAAGCAATCACCTCTCAAATGGTGCACAAGACCAAAGGAAACAAGTGCCGCCAACATAAAAAGCATGCTTAGTGCATATAAACAATGGTAAGCTCAGGAAATAACCACAACCAGAAAATGCACACAGGAAATGCTCATTCTGAAAACCTCTTTCATATCCATTGAATCCAACTTCATTTCAATAAATACACTTTGTGAATCTTAAGAGGGAAAAACTTTATGTTTATCAACACTCAAATTTGACTCCCAAATATATGTGAATACAAAAATTTGAAATAAACTTATTCAATTCGGAAGAAAATGTAGTAATTTGATTACGCAAAAACTGGGAAGTCTAGAGCCACGAAAACCTTAAAAAGTTTATGATAATTTGAATAATTAATTGGGTTGTCTCCAAATTCCAAGTAACCCACCAAATTTTAGTACTTCCTTTGTAAAATGGCCTATTCTGGCTTGTTCGGTAAATGCCAAATAATCGTTGTAAACTGCCTCAAAAGGAGATAGATTAAAAATATTAAACAATGAGCTGAGGGCACGCCACTAAATCTCAAAGAAATTTCATATGTAAGGATCGAAACAAAATAACCCTCAATTGGATACAAGCAACTAGCAAAAAGCTATGAATTTATGAAAATGGTTACTTTGCATAGTTATGCTATCTGCACTTTTTATCATTGTTGAACACCCTTTTACTCGATCTGACAATCCGATCAAATGAAACTTTCATGGTCTAAAACCCTAGATATATGATCTTTGTTATGCATAGAAAATAAGGCTACAATTGGAATTCCATAAAGATAAACCAATCATCCAGAAATAAACGCCAAAGTTAGCCACTTAGAACATCTCAAATTGAAAGGCAGTAAAACAGTAGAAGTTGCATTCGAAACTATTTGAGGAAATGGGTCAAATAGATTCGTCATAATCTAAAACTTATCAAGGGGAAACATTTCCATGTTTACATTATGAAACAACCATCAATTATGTTTGAACTTGAACAGGGTGAAAATAACAAGACCCCAGAGTGGGCCACTCAGAAAACTAAACTGTGCAATCCCAGAGAAACTTGGAAAACTTCAAACGGAATGACTCTGGTAAACATGTCAAACAGACACATGGGGGTCTAAAAATTGGTGTGGTACTTCTTTCTCATGCCTAAAACATGATGCAACAACCCATATATCATGACTATCAACCGGGTGTTAGATGTAAACCTCCAAAGTAGGTCATTTAGTTAAAACCCAAACATAATGTAAAGTGCAGATTCATAGAATCCCCTTCAAATGGGTATCTTCAAAACTTGTCTGAACTGAATTCTGAAAGTTGTGACCAACTGTATATGCCAAATGAAATGCAAGGAACACATGTCCCAAGTACTATTCCATGAAAATCAATGGGTCCTTTATGTGCACTTGAAATTAGGTCATTTTAAACTATTCTTTGGAAGCATTGACCCTTGCCTTAGGAAAATAATCTAAATATGGGCTCAAAACCATCTAAATTTTTGAGAGCACCAATGGTGCCTCTAGTTGGGGATGCATGTCCCTTGTGGGCATGCAAATAATTCATGAATCTTTCGTACAACAGACCACTCAAAAAATGAAAACCGATTTCTTGCTCTCTCTCAAAAATGAAAAACCTTGCTGAAAGAAACACAACACATAACTAAAAATAAAGCAACTATACAATATATACATTACTTACAAAGGCTCGAAGCCTCAAAAATGGAACCACTGTTTACCTCTGTCATAAATATGATTCTCATCCTTACATGAGACAAGCCACTTGAAAAACTTCTAGTAAACAGGCTGCTAACATATATGAAAAAATTTGAGCTGAAAGGTAATCATGTACTTTCCATAACCCAAAATGTTCTGGTCACAACCAACCTCATGTAGATATTCTAAAAAATACGGAAGATCCATTACCTCTTCTTGATGTTGACTGAAAATATAAGGTCTATCTAGTAATGCATCAAAATATAAGCTATAATGACCATCATGCATTACTAAAAACTCAGTAGGCTAAAACTGAAATGGATCCTTAGCTTTATTTGTATGGGATACTTCAGCCACCAAGCAACTCGGCTCCTCAATAATGTCTCCATGAATCAAATCATGAACCAAGTGCAAATTTTTTTCACAAACATTGTGACAAAGGGACAATTGATCCATATCATCATATTTGTAAATAAATTTGTTGTCCTTATCATTGTCACAATCATCATCACATTCATAAAAAGAAGAAAGAAATAATGAACAAGAAACTTGTTCATTACTTGAATCTAAATGACAAGACAAAACATTGTCATGGTCTTCTTTATCTTCTTCCGCAAACTTACTATATGAAGAGACTTCATGTAAACATGAAACATTATTTTCATCATTTTGAACACATGCTTCATTATCAGTGTCAAAACCTATATCATCTGGATACCACAAAGTAAAATCCACATTTGAGGCATACCTCTAAAAATCAACAACCAAGAATGATAAAAATTCTTCACTACTTAGTGGATACCAGACTTCATGTTCATTTCCCTTGGCTTCTTGCTTGATGCTGCAAACTTCTTTCTTGTTTGGAATAGTGGCTGAAAATTCTTGGCTCAAATCATCCTGTGCAAAGCCATCACTGCAACAACTTTCATCCGCATCATATTTATCTTTTTAATGTTTGCACAAATGTTTCTTATACTGAGACAATAAGATTGTTCCCTTATGCTAATAGAGAGAAAAGTCTACAAACTTAATGGGAACACTATTAACCATAGACTCTTCTTCAACATCTTGACATCCACTAAATTTTCTATCAGCATCATAATCAACATCATCAGCACAAAAGGAAACAACATCATCATTTTTATTTGCATAGAGCTGCTCACAAGAAAATCTCTCTGCCATATCCCCACAATCTGATTTTGTATATGCAACCAGCTCATGATCATCACAAGAACTCACAACTTGATAATTCTCACCAAAAGATTCATATTTACACAAATCCTCTGCAACATCTTCAATATCAAAACAAAAATCAACAGGGTATAACATTTGTTGACTAGATAGATGTGTACACTTATTATATTCGGCTGTCAACAAATCAGAGATCTCATTACTACTGAGGGAAGGAGAACTTAACTCATCTTTACGCATTGCCTCTTTATGAGCTGAGTTACTCACATCGTTCATACCATAGTCCTCATCATTTTCATTATTAGAAGAACACATCTCCTTACTTAGTAAATAATCACAATTGATGTAAATTTTGGAAACATGAGAAATGTTGTCCTGATTTTTCACCACTAGTTCACACAGATCTAGAAGCAATTCATCCTCAACATCTTTATCAAAATCTTGACTCAAATAATTTTGACTTTCAGATTCAGACATCTCTGAACAAGTGGAAGACCTTGTATACAATGATTCTGATTCTTTATCACTATTATAATCTGAATGTTCTTCTGACATGACTTCATCATTTTGAGTAACCTTTTCATCTTTAAAAATGAGATGTTCTACGATACTATTTGTATTATTTCTTTGCGAATGATCACTTTGCAACTTATCCCATTTATCATCATCAACAAATTCTTATAAGAACAACCACTTGAAGTCAGTCAATGAAAATATATGTTTTGGGGGTAAACTTAAATACCAATTAGCTACAACCCCTTTAAGGGATCTCCCAAAAAACATCATGCTAACATCTTCATTATAAATCTGATATTTTACAATAAATCTAAAGAATGCTAGGATATGCTCTAATGCTAAATCTGACTGATCATCAAAGACTGGGATTAAATCAATGAGCTCACTAGGAAAAGAATTAGGGGATCCATGAACATGATCACAACTTAAAGCTCTATCCAGCCTACTGAAACATAGCCTTCTAGGTGTTAGAAATAGGGAATACTGAGAGAGGGGGGTGAATCAGTATTCTACAAACTTTATCTTTTGCCCAATTATGGATATAACAGATTATCTTCACACATGCATAATATAAGAAACTAAATAACATGCATAGCAATAACATCAAAGAACTCATAACACATTATTTGTTCTCGAGGAAACCCTGGCCAAGGGAAAACCCCGGTGGGGATGGCACCCACAAAGATCCACTAATCAAAAGTATCCTATTAAGGATATTGACCCTGTTAGGAGCCTATTACAATCATATAGTGTATTAATCCTAATTAAGGGACTATAGGCCTTGTTAGAAGCCTCAACCTTGTTAGGAGTTGTCAATACAAAATCTGATTACCAGATGAGCCCACTACCCAAACAAGTAATATATAATGTATACAAAATAGGTTAAGGTACATAACCTTATTCTACTTGTATCAATATTCCTTTTCTGCTCTTATCTTTGCATCGTCACTATTACATTCACTTTTCAATTACATACATTACATCACTTTTTCATTGCTTCCTTTCTTTTCAATTACAATTGCATATATACAAGTTATTAAGGCTAATAAATTTACATGGTCGGCTTCCATATATCTTTAAATAAGAGTTAACATCTAGGATGTTGTCCCTTTATATTGTTAAGTCATTATTTTGATAAACAAAATAATCCCTTAACTCTTTACCAATTCTGCCTTCATATTCTTTCCTATCGACTTCACACTGTCTTCGGTAAAACTGTCGTAACTAATTCCGTACATTCCCTACTGACTTGCACTCTAAGATGGGTCATAATTAGCCATCATAGAGTCTATGTTCAAGTGCACAAGTACTGAACTTACCCCAGTGAACATCGCAAACAAAAACTATGTCCTGGTACACTGTGAAAACATTGTCTCACACTTAGACAAATTTGTGATGCGCTCTTCCATACTTTCTCTCTGACTTATGTGATCTTAATGAGGATCATATGTTGCCATAATAAAAACATCTATGTACTCACTTTAGCCAAATTTCCAAAACTAGGCTGGCCTATTTGTTGATTACCCATTTGGTTTGAAACAAGATAAGAACTATTCATCTTACTTTTTCTTTACAAGAGGGATACCAAACAATTTAAACCTTTATGACAATAAACTTAAAGTTTCATGACAAGATTTTCAACATGGAAACATTAAATTGTTCATGTTACTCTTCCCTTCTTACTTGTGCTAAAACACTTTATATGGAACAAAATACCTTACAACTGATCTTATGGAGAAACACATGAAGATCAAAAATACCTAGAAGTGTTGTAGTTGAAACTCAACTTTGTTGAATGGAAAGCCTCTGAATCTAAAACTTACTTTACTAAAAACTTTTTAGAGTCACCACCTCCTTGAAGAGGACAAACACTTCAACCGCTGAAAACTTCATCAACACAACAAACTTCAATAGGGTATATGCACTGTTTATCAGGATTGAAAATAGATCATTTTATGCATTGATCAAACAAAGGATCTTAGAGTCGCCACTCACAACTTGGTGAGATGATTTGAAATTTTTTTAAAACTAACTCTTATACAATGGAAACCACTAAATAGATGAATAAACTAGCCAGGAATCTAGCTCTACTCATACCCGCGTTATTCATAATTGATTTATAACATTAGAGATATCAATTGATTGAAATAAGTAGGTCAAGAGTCTAGCTCAACTTCGAACCTGCATTATTTCACACAAATTTATAATACTAGAGATCTCAACTAGATTTAGCATGACCTTGCATCTCTATCCCCAATAGAGTTGCCATTTTATTGGTTCCTGGATAGGATTTTACATTCCATGAGACACCAATATACCTAAGACTGATTATGGGAATGGTTAGTTCCAAATATCGAAAGATCTGTAGGTAACTGGACCGACTATAGGGACAAGACTGCTCTCTTCACTTTTGGCTCTATAGAACTAAGGTGGGTGCACCTAATCTAGTAAAATAGAACACTTCCTTACAACACCAAGATAGGATTGAACAAAGAAGATAATAGCAAGAAAGTACTAAATAATAACCAGTCATTCATTGACTCTCCATTGCTATGAAATAACTGAGGCCTAAATACATAAAACTAAAAAGGATTGAAAGGATTTGATTTAACTTTTGCAGAATACAACACATCCCATCTAGACATGTATTAACATAGAGTTTACTTGTTTTAGATCAATGCCTTATCCATTGGGCAAATCATCTAATGCACTGCAAAATATAGAGACTGATTACTATTACTTCACCACAGACCCAAGTCATAAATACAAATACCCAGAACCATACTGCTTATAGAAATCCCTGTGCAAACCCTATGAACTTGTGTATCATCTAGAGCATATTTTAATCTGATTACAACTAGAACTAAAGACAAATAATACATGCATAGATAAACTCCATACAAAGAATCATAACATTCAAAACCCATAAAACTTGACACAGATGGAGAGAAATAGAATTGAAAACTTGAATTAAGAATGAGGACCTAAGCCTATGCATACACCTTGCTTGAAGAGTCAAAACCACTAAGACAATATACAAAAGATCTGCAACTTTCTACTCCATTTTGATACAAACTAGACAAAATATACCCTACTCCTTGACAGGACCAGAGGAAACAAGTGCCGCCAACATAAAAAAACATGCCTGATTCTTATGGCATGTTTGATCATTGAAGAACATAGCATGCTTAGTGCATATAAACAATGGTAAGCTTAGGAAATAACCATAGCCATAAAATGCACACAGGGCATGCTGATTCTGAAAACCTCTTTCGTATCCATTGAATCTGACTTCATTTGAATAAATACATTCTATGAATCTTAAGAGGGAAAAACTTTATGTTTATCAACACTCTCAAATTTGACTCCCAGATATATGTGATTATAGAAATTTGAAATAAACTTAAATTCAATTCGGAAGAAAATGGAGTAATTCGACTGCGCAAAAATCGGGAAGCCTGGAGCCTCGAAAACTTTAAAAAGTTTATGATAATTTAAATAATCAACTAGGTCATCTCTAGATTCCAAGCAACCCACCAAATTTTAGTACTTCCTTTGTAAAATGGCCTATTCTGGCTTGTTTGGCAAACACCAAATAATCATTGTAAACTACCTCAGAAGGAGATAGATTAAAAATATCAAATGATGATCTGAGGGCATGCCACTGAATCTTGAAGAAATTTCATATGTAGGGATCGAAACAAAATAACCCTCAATTGGAGACAAGAAACTGGAAAAAATATATGAATTTATGAAAATGGCTACTTTGCATAGTTATGCTATCGACACGTTTTATCATTGTTGAACACCCTTTTACTCGATCTAACAATCCGATCAAATGAAAATTTCATGGTCTGAAACCGTGGATATATGATCTTTGTTATGCATAGAAAACAAGGCTACAATCAGAATTCTATAAAGATAAACCAATCATCTAGAAATAATTGCCAAATTTGGCCACTTAGAACATCTCAAACTGAAAGGCAATAAAATAGTAGAAGTTGCATCCAGAACTGTCTGAGGAAATGGGTCAAACAGATTCGTCATAATCTAAAACTTATCAAGGGGAAACATTTCCATCTCTACATTATGAAACAACCATCAATTATGTTTTACCTTGAACCAGATGTAAATGGAAAGACCCCAAAGTGGGCCACTCAATAAACTAAACTGTGCAATCCCAGAGAAACTTAGAAAACTTCAAATGAAATGACTCTGGTAAACATGTCAAACAAACACATGGGGGGCTGAAAATTGGCATGGTACTTCTTTCTCATGCCTAAAACATGATGTAACAACCCATATATCATGAATATCAACCGGGTGTTAGATGTAAACCTCTGAAGTAGGTCATTTAGTTAAAACTCGGACAGAATGTAAAGTGCAAATTCATAGAATCCCCTTCAAATGGGTATCTTCAAAACTTGTCTGAACTGAATTCTAGAAGTTGTGACCAACTGTATATGCCAAATGAAATGCGAGGAACACATGTCCCAAGCACTATGCCATGAAAATCAATGGGTCCTTCTTTATGTGCACTTGAAACTAGGTCATTTTAAACTGTTCTTTGGAAGCATTGAACTTTGCCTTTGGAAAATAATCTGAATATGGGCTCAAAACCATCTGAATTTTTGAGAGCACCAACACAATGGATCACTGACTTCCATGTCTTCTTCTCTTATGAATTCGTAAATAGGCAACAAATTGTTCACAGGGAGCCTAGACTTTACACCATATACCATTTCAAAAGGAGACTTGCTTGTTGCTTTCTTTTCATTAATTCTGTTAGCCCATAATGCCAATTTCAATTTCACATTACACATCCTTTTATTCTTTTCCAGGGTCTTTTTTAGAATTTTTAGAATACTCTTGTTACTAGATTCTTCCTATCCATTTACCTGTGGATGGTAAGGGGATGAATATGACATAACTATTCCCATCTCAGTACAAAAATCGGTAAATTCTTGGGACCTAAAACTCATAGCATTGTCCATTACTAATTTCATAGGAACAACAAACCTACTAACAATGTTATTCATCAAGAATTCAATAGCTACTTTACTGGTTTCCTTTTTAGTTGGGATGGCCTCTATCCAATTAGTAAAATAATCAAGAGCCATCAAAATGTGACTATGTCCTTCATTGGGTTTCTCTGAGAACTCCCCAATAAAATCCATGCCCCACATAGAAAAAGGGGCCTCTACAACCATAGGGTTTAATAACAAAGCACCTAAAAATTTTAATTTCTTTGAAAACCTCTGGCATGATTCACATTTTCTAACATATGAGTGGGTATCCTTAAATAAGACCGGCCAGTAATATCTAGCTCTTAGAATTTTGTGAGCTATAGACCTAGCTAAAGGATGCTCTCCACACATCCTAGAGTGCATCTCTTTTAAAACCTTTTCAGGCTAATACTAATCTAAATAGAAAAGAAACATTCCATCATTATCTTTCCAAAATAGATCACCCTGTATTAAAACATGCCTTTGAGCCTACAACCTCAAACTCCTTCTTTGATTTTCATTCAAATCTTGTGGACAAGCAGCAAATTTGAGAAAATGAACAATATTGGTATACCATGGTTGCATCTCTATACTTGTCACATTTTCCTCACCAATGGCTACATTGTTTACTTGCACAAGGTCCATATTTTCCTTTTTCATGAGCTTATCAAGTCCTAGTCCTCTCACAAGCTTGGTTATGTGGAGTTCAATGTCAACTCTTGAATCCTATTGATCCATTTACACCTCTTCCTAGTAACCTCACTTTGACTCAAAATATCTTTTACTGCTGCATGTGGAACGTATGCAATTACTTTTGCACATACCAGATAAGGTCTAAAAGCCTTAACCTCCTTTACTAGTGCATATTCCTGCTTCTCCATCAACTCATAATTAAGCTCAGAAGATTGTAGTGATTTACTAAAAAATGCAATAGGATGATAAAACCCTTCTTCATCTTTCTATAACAAAATAGCTGCAATAGTATGAAAAGATGCAAAGGAAAATAGAGAAAATGGTTTTGAATAGTTAGGGGATATTAAAATAGGAGCCTCTTGGATTGCTTGTTTAATCTTATCAAAGGCCTATTGAGTCTCATTGTTCCAATCAAACTTAACATCTTTCTTCAAGAGCTTCACAAAAGGTTTGACTAATTCAGCAAAATTGGCAATAAACCTCCTGACAAAATTAATTTGTCCTAGAAAAGATTGCACACCTTTGACATTTTTGGGAGGAAGGACCTTTTTTATGGATTCCACTCTTTCTGAATCAATCCTAACCCCCTCTTTAGACACTATGTGACCAAGGAATTTTCCCTCTGTTAGAACAAATTGGCATTTTTTAGGATTTAGTGAGATGCCAAATTCTAGAGCCTTGACAATAACCTTCTCCAAATGTTTGCAATGATCTTCATCTTTCTTTGAGTAAGTAGTAAGGTCATCTTGATATACAACCATCAAGACATTGATCAATTCTTTAAATGCAACATCCATTGCTCTCTGAAAGGTTGCTCCATCATTCTTTAGGCCAAAAGGCATGCAGACATATACATAAGTTCCCCAAGGGGTAGTGAATGCTATTTTGAATTGTTTAGACTCTTTGACCAATACCTAGTTGTATCCTGAAAACCCATCCATAATAGATAATAATTCACAGCTAGTTACTCCATGTTAGGCAATCCATAATTGTCCTTAAGTGATGCAACATTTAAATTCCTGAAGTCAACACAGAGTCTAATGTCACCATTCTTTTTTCTTACTAGCACAAAGTTAGAGACCCAAGAAGAGTGCCTAATAGGTTCAATGATACCAGCATCTCTCAATTTTGTCAGTTTAGCCTGCATCTTTGTTGCTAATAAAGGGTTGATAGGTCTCTATTTCTATTTAAATGGCTTGGTTTCTTCCTTTAGAGGGTTCTCATGTTGAAATAGATCAGCTCTATATGCCTTAAGATCATCATAGGACCAATAAAATACATGCTTGTATCTCTTCAAGAGTCTTATCAAATTTCCTCTAACCTGTCTACTCAACCTTTTCCCAATGTACACCATCTGAGGGGAAGTTTTAGATCCTAGGTTTATTTCCTCTAAGTCTTCCATTTTTTTGTTAGACTTTTGAGACAACTAATCATCATTTATCTTGAACATTCCTTCTAACTCCACTAACCCCTTTGGTATGTGATTTGAAGGCAATTGTACTATCTCATTTCCTATAATACACTCTTTTCCCTCAACATACTAATGTGCTTCATTAAAATTAACTTTTTGCCCATCATACTAATCTAGGCCCTAAAGAAATCTAAGGATATCAAAGTCATCCTCAAAAACTTGCCAATTATATACATTGTCAGGCATTGCAAGCCTACTTTTGATTTCTAACATGGACACACCAGTGAGGGTAATATCATTATTTTTAAGGGCAACATTAGCAAGAAAATCTGCCATGATATTATTGGACCTTTCTACCCAAAGGAGATTGAAAGCCTCAAAGAATTCTAGTCTATCCCAGATAGCATGTTTGTCTAATTTCAATCTCTCATCTTTGGCAGCATACTTAGATCTTACTTGAGCTGTAATTAATTGGGAATCACCATGGACCTTTAAAAATTTGATACCATGTTTTATGGCAACATCTAATCCCAATATTAGAGCCTCATATTCAATAGTATTATTAGTGCATTCAAAGGTTAATAGGAAAGAGTATTTAAAAGTAATCCCTGATGGGGAAATGAAAACAACACCAACTCCTAACCCTTCCTTGGAGCACCCACCATCAAAGAACATTTTCCAAAGTCCATTCTGCCACAATATTAACTCATCTACTATTGGATCTATGTTCTTCATCTGAGGCACTATCTCTTCAATCATGAAATTATTCATGTCAATGTCCATAAAGCAATTCAAGTCCTCTGGTGCAACTTTTTCAACCATGACTGAAGAACGGGGCTCCCTATACAACTTTACCTCAGTCCCATTGAATGGGATAGTAGCATATGATAGATCTAGTTGTAACTTTCCATTGACTGTTGCAGCCCATTGTCTTGACAGTAGCATTCCATAATTAGGCTTTGTATCAACAACTACCACATCCATTTTGTATGTGGCCTCTAGGAATGCATCAATTTTCACTTCAATTCCAACTAGAGTTCCTACAATAGGAACTGCCCTATTATCCATAGCATAGAATCTTCCATTAGATGTATCAACTTGCAATCCTAGTTCTTTCATTACATGATAGGGTATTATAGTTGTAGCAGCACTAGAATCAATCATACAATTTTTTAGCAGAAAGTTATTCACTATTAGTGTAACATAGAAAGGATCAATAGAAGAAGGCTCTTGTGTCACAATACTTCCAACACATACATCAAAAATGTTATCAATTGAAATAGGCCCTTCTACTGAATTCCCCTTCTCTTACATAGCAAGAGCTACCCCTTGTTCACTTATGAGAGCCAGGGCTTCTATCTTATGCTCCTTAATTTTTAGCATTCCAAGTAAAGGGATGGAAACCTTCATTTGGGATAGAGCATGTCTCATATCAAAGGTAGGGGGATCTAAAAAAATATCAGGATACTCTTTAGGCCTACCCACTCTCCTTTTAACCTCATTGACAATAATTTCCTCATTCTTTTTCTTTTCAATTACAAGCCCTTCCTTCTTATTATTTACAGCATTAGGCTTTGGGGAATGCTTATTATGAAGGTTATCCTTAACAAAAACTAACATAGGGAATCCTTGATCAGTATCCACCCTTCTATTCCTCAAATTGTATGAGGATTTGGCTTGAGTTATAGCAGCCACAGTTAGAGTTCTAATTTCCTCATCACTAGGTTTTCTCCATTATTTTTCATCTGATCCTGATCCTACCATATGAGCTTTACAAGTGTCATTATCAGATTCATCATGATCAGAGTGAGTAAATACTTGATGTTCATAATCAAAGAGAAAATTCCTTTTATGATCAACATTAGAAAAGATCCCCTCATCCTCTGAAGATAAGAGATCCCCCATTACTTCAGTAGTAAACATGTTAACAGCAGGCTTTTCAAATTCTTCATAATCTCCTGTATATGATTTATGATCCTCTTCTCCCAAGGCCTGAGCCACATCACATTGGAAAGGTGAATGAGGAATGTTACAAGTCACACACCAAGGGGTATTTTCCACATTGTGTGTCATGCTTTTCTTTAAAGGATATGGTGTATATCTTCCCTTTTTGGGTTCATTGTTATTAGGGACAAGCCTCCCATCTTTCCAATTTATCCTATAGGGCATATCTCATAAATTGGGGAGTCTATCCTACCTTTGATAAGGTGGTCTTGTTAAAAATAGGGAATACTGAGAGGGGGGCTGAATCAATATTCTAAAAACTTTATCTTTTTCCCAATTATGGATATAACAGATTATCTTTACAAATGCATAACATAAGAAGCTAAACAACATGCATAGCAATAAAACTAAAGAACTCATAACACATGATTTGTTCTTGAGGAAACCCTATCCAAGGGAAAACCCCGGTGGGGATGGTACCCACAAAGATCCACTAATCAAAAGTATCATGTTAAGGATGTTGACCCTGTTAGGATTCTATTTCAAGCATATAGTGTATCAATCTTGATTAAGGGGTTATAGGCCATGTTAGAAGCCTCAACCCTGTTAGGACTTAGTAGTACAAAATGTGATTACCAGCTGAGCCCACTGCCCAAACAAGTAATGTACATTATACACTAATTACAAAAGAGGTCAAGGTACATAACCTTATATTTCTTACATCAATATCTCTTTACTTCTCTTTCACTATCGCTATTACATATACATCATAGATCTCGCATATTACACATATCTTTCTTACATTTTACAATTACATTTATACAAGTTATTAAGGCTAATAACTTTACTTGGTCGGCTGCTATAGTACAAAATAACTTTATCCAAGGCTAAAAATCTAGGATGTTGTCCCTTTATATTGTTAAGACATTATTTTGATAAACAAAATAATCCCTTAACTCTTTACCAATTCTGCCTTCATATTCTGTCCTGTCAGCTTCATATTATCTTCAGTAAAACTGTCATAACTTCTTTCGTAAATGTTGTAATGACTTGGGCTCTAAGATGGGTCATCATTAGCCATGACAGACTCTATGTTCAAATGTGCAAGCACTGAACTTACTCCAGTCAATGTCACAAACAAAAACTATGTCCAGGTGTAGTGGTGAAAATACTGTCTCACACTTAGACAAATTTGCAATGCGCTCTATCATACTTGCTCTCTGACTTGTATGATCTTCATGTGGATCATATGTTTTTCCATAATGACAACATCTATGTAATCAATGCAGCCAAATTGCCAACAATCTCCCCCTTTGTCATTGGTGGCAACATATGAGAAAATTGGCTAAGTGTGCAACTCCAAAATCTCAAAATTGTGGCCATAGTATAACATATATATACTATCCTTATAACTCCTCAAAAAAATCTTATCTCTAATAAAATACTCCCCCTAAGAGTATCAATCCTTCTCATATACAATCAATTTTCTACTAAATATCTCTCCCCCTTTGACAACAATGACAAAATAAAGGTAGGGAGGGCTACAAATCTATATCTCAAAAAGATTATACCTTAATCCATTATTGCAGAGCCGGTAGGCTTGCAACACAATCTACAAAATCAATCTTTATAGCTTCTATCTCCTTCTCCTATGATTTCTTAATGGAATCTACCACATTGAGCAGTGTGCTCAGTCCATAAGATACTATTTGACATGCTTGAAGGGTCTCAAAGTTAAACTTTTGAAAAGATATCTTAGCTATAAGACATTCTTCCAACTACTCTTCAATAACGCTTAACTTCATAGAAATATGCTCTCTCAAAAGAGTTAGTCTCCTCATTTTTCTATCTCTCTCATCCTACAAAACTCTGATTTCATCATAAAGCTTTCAAACTTTCTTCTCAACATCACATACCTTCACATTAGGGCTAGAAAGAAGGTTAGAGTCATTCTTAATTTCTGCTTCCTTCAACTTGATCTTTTGATCTTCTTCTACTATCAAAGTCTCTAGTTTTGTACACTATATGTACAAAGATTTTCCTATTCCCAAATTCTTCATCATGTCCTTGATATAGATATCAAGACTGTTGATATCATTTCTTATATTCTAGTTGATGTTCAAAATTATTCTAGCCTCATAGTCTACCTGTGCTTTTATCTTTGCAATCTTAGATAAGTTAGTGAACTCATCATCAAAAGTGCTCATCACTTTATTTGCTTTCTCTAGAGGGTCTACTTCTACAATCTGTGTAGTTACACCATCTTGTAACTTTTTAGTAAGGTCCTTGAGACATCCTTCTAGACTTTTAACTTTCTTATTCTTCCCAATGATTTTGTTCAAAGATGTGATCAATTCCATCTGATCATCATCATCTACTTCTTTTGCCAAATCCTCAAACAAAGATCCAATTTGCTTCTTCTTTGCAGTCTCAAGAGTAAGATTGATTTCTACTTTAGAGGGTATAGGTGCTTTTACTTCTACCACTTTAGGTTCTTCAACAATAGATTGGGTCTACTCTGCTTCTACAGTTCTATCCAGTTCATTAAGAGCCAAATTGTCAACAATGTTCTCCAAATTCTTGAATACATTATCATCAATATCCAAGGTAATCTTTGTACCGTCAACATTCATAGATTCTTCTTTAATGTTTATAGCTAGTGGAGAGGGAATATCCTCTTGTTTTGCTTCTTCTTCTTGCTCTACTGCAACTAATAGCTCTCCAACAATTTATGCCATAACGTTAACTATTTCTTGTTCTGTCTTTGTTTCAAATATTTCATAGCCAAGAGGGTCTATGAACTCAATTCTAGGTTCTACAACTTCAATGTACGTAAAGTCAGTATCAACCCTAAAACATACTTCATTTTTGTATTTCTCCATAAGAGAATGTGGGATCCTTGATCTGCTAGTTACCAAGTTCTGAAAAGTCTTCATCACCAACATTGTACTCTCATTTACTTTGTCAATAACATGCCTCATATACACTTTATTGATCCTTTCCATTGTATTTTGTCCATCATTCCATTCACTTGCAATGGTGTAAGGAAATCTTCTTAATAAGTGGAAAAACATGTAAGTGATCAAAGATGAAAATCTAAATTGTGCATACTTTGCCTTCTTAATCTTCTCCAAGTTCTCAAATAATTGAATTCTTAGAATTTCACACATATCAACTAGCACTTTGTCAACACACATCAAATAAACTATGTGTACCATTCTAGCTACCATGTCATCCTCTCTTGAATTTGCATAAAACTTAGTTGTTAGGATCTTGCATAAGTATCTAACATCATGTTGTTGGATCTTACTAATTACAATTCCTCTTCCATTATAGGGTGAACCTATGTTATCAGTGACTATTTTTCTCATTTTCTTCTTATTTAAAGGAATAGCTCTAGATTTAGATAGTCATGTGACTTCATGAATCAAATCAGCTATAATGTCTATCACTCTATCTTCTAACCAAAACTTCCCATTATGAATTCTGCTAAGGATTATCTTAGTGCATTCTTAACTATCAAACTCATACTGCAATGCATACTTAACAATCTCATTGTCTTTCAGATCATCATATCCTTCTTTTAATCAGATGTCCTGATTGTAAATCTTCTTATACTCATTGGTAAAATCACTATCACTAATGGTTTCTAACTTGCATCCAAGATAACTTCTTACATTCTCTAAATGCAAAACTCTGTCTGGTACAGATGATAAAGCTAAACTAGGGTCTTCTTCCAAGGGTTCTACTAGTTCCTTCTTCATTCTACATCTATTTTTGTCTCTGACATTGTGAATTAAATATACATCCATGATTACTTCAAATTCCATTTACCGATTCAAAGATCTTCCAAGTAAAATACCTCAATTTCATGATTTTAGGGCTTGCATAGATTCAACACTCAAATCCTTCACCAAATCATTGCAAAATGCTTCCAATCACTACTCTTTGATCTCCTTAACACTTGTATTTTCTTTGATGATCAAATAACACCAATCATAACCTTTTATTACTTCAATCTCACTTAAGTCTAACATTGCATTGAATTCTTTCGCCGCTTCTTTCCAAAAAGTTGTTTCTGCTAACCTGCAAAACTTAAAACTTCTTGTGATCTTGCAAAACATAATATTTTTTATTTTCCCTCTTAACCATAGCATTAGAACATCATAAAATACCTTGCATTAACTGAGAAAGACTCAATTCATCATATATCTACTCCTACACTAATCTAAGTTCCTAATCTATTGTAATTTTCATGAATTAACTGCTTTGAGATAGGTTAGGTAAGGATTCATTCTTACCACTTGATACTTCACCTTTTTGATTACCTTCAATGTTGAGTATGTCTCCTTGATCTATGCCTTTAACAAACTTCACTTCATCTTTATTGCTACAACAACTTTTCCGTATATTTCTTTCATCTTCATTTCTTCTTTCATGATTTTTGGGGTTAGGGTTAAGATGAAAAACACCATTTTTCATTCTACAAAACCTTGCTATATGTCCAATCTTGTTGCATATCTAACAAACAATTCTTTTGTTTCTATATCTTGGTTCAAGTGGACTAATCTATGATCTATAGTTTCTAGCAATGTGTCCAACATTGTTGCATCTATGACATATTACTCCATTTCTTTTGTTCATATCTTCAGTATGTTTCTTATCTGCTTTGTTAGTATTCCTAAACATTCTACTATTATTTTTATTCTCAATAAACTTAGATTTTCTACATTCAATAGCTCTATGTCCAAAACCATGAAAATTATAACAATAACCATTAAGAGGTTTAAATTGCTTACCTATGCAATCTCTCTTCATATGACCAATAGTATTACAAGAAAAACATCTACCTTTGAAATCTCTTTGCATACCTTTGGGTGATCCATCTTGCTTCGATGATTCTTCTTCTTTAGGTGTATCTTCATATTTTTTGATCTCATCTATGCTTTCAGATACTTTCAGATCCGGTTCCTTACTTTCATCATTTGTTTTAAGAGTGTTAAATCCAACATCAATCTTATCATAGAATGGTTTCTGAAAAGATGCATGTTCATCAATCTTCTCACTAGTTGAATATATCCTTTCAAGTTGTTTCTTGGATTGAGTTAGTTTGCCTTTCACAATCTTGTTGTATTTTTCAAGTTTAGCATACTGCAAATTGACTTTCTCAAGTTCAGATGTTACATTTCCAAGTTTAGATTTTAGTCCTTCATTTTCAGTCTTTAGACTTTCATTCTCACATTTCAGATTCACTTCATTCTTTCTATTTCCATCTTTCAAGCTAAGCTTCAAATTTATTATCTTCAGTTCATGATTAAGTATCTCATTTTCCTTTAAATTGTCATCACAATCTTCAATAAGAACTTTGGATTCCTTTTCAAATTTCAGATCTTCCAACTTGTTTTTCAATTTCTCAATGAGGTTCTTTGCATCATCATATTTCCCTTTTAGAGTGTCTTTTTCATTAGTAAGTATATCAATTTGTTCAAGAGCTTCTTCAAGATTCTGCTATAGTTGATCCATATCCATAGAGATCTTACTCAAGCTGCTAGGATTTTCTTGAATGATTCTTCTTTGAGTAACTAAGCTTTAATACCAATTGTTAGAAATAGGGAATACTGAGAGGGGGTGAATCAGTATTCTATAAACTTTATCTTTTTCCCAATTATGGATATAATAGATTATCTTTACACATGCATAACATAAGAAGCTAAACAACATGCATAGCAATAAAACTAAAGAACTCATAACACATGATTTGTTCTCGAGGAAACCCTGGTCAAGGGAAAACCCTGATGGGGATGGTACCCACAAAGATCCACTAATCAAAAGTATCCTATTAAGGATTTTGACCCTGTTAGGAGTCTATTACAAGCATATAGTGTATCAATCCTGATTAAGGGACTATAGGCCTTGTTAGAAGCCTCAACCCTGTTAGGAGTTGGTAGTACAAAATTTGATTACCAGCTGAGCCCACTGCCCAAACAAGTAATGTACATTATACACTGATTACAAAAGAGGTCAAGGTACATAACCTTATACTACTTGCATCAATATCTCTTTATTTCTCTTTCACTATCACTATTACATATACATCATAGATCTCACATATTACACATATCTTTCTTACATTTTACAATTACATTTATACAAGTTATTAAGGATAATAACTTTACTTGGTCGGATACCATATTAAAAAATAAATTTATCCAAGGGTAAACATCTAGGATGCCATCCCTTTATATTGTTAAGACATTATTTTGATAAACAAAATAATCCCTTAACTCTTTACCAATTTTGCCTTCATATTCTATCCTGTCGACTTCATACTGTCTTCAGTAAAACTGTCATAACTTCTTCCATACATGGAGTACTGACTTGCACTCTAAGATGGGTCATCATTAGTCACCATAGAGTCTATGTTGAAGTGCACAAGCACTGAACTTACTCCAGTCAACATCGTAAACAAAAAATGTGTCTAGGTGCACTGGTGAAAATAGTCTCACACTTAGACAAATTTGCAATGTGCTCTGTCATACTTGCTCTATGACTTGTGTGATCTTCATGTGGATCATATGTTTCCATAATGACAACATCTATGTAATCAACTCATCCAAATTTCCAATAGGTCTTATATCTTGAAAATTTATACCACCCTTTTCAAAATTTGATGGGAAATTTTTGGTAATACTATTTCCTTTGTCCATTTTATCATCATCTTTGGATGGCCTTGCA